>JANJGK010000444.1:0-546003 GCA_039081455.1 Macrobrachium rosenbergii | reverse complement strand
TCTGTTTCAATTCACAAAACACCGTCGTCGTTCTGACGCTCGGCGCCATCTCTACATATTGCATAGAACTCTGACCCGACCGCTGAATTAGGCAATAAAACCAGATGTTTGTAACAAGCCCCGAAGGTTCCGAGTTAGCAAAATCTCAGGATAAAAAAAAAAAAGAGACAACATCGAACGAAAGATTAAACAGAAATCGGGTAAAAAATGCACCGAAGTTTCTTCGGCGCAAATGGGTTTTCTGTTCAGTGTATAATCAAGGCCACCGAAAATAAATCTATCTTTCGGTGGTCTCGGTATAATGCTGCATGAACCGCGGCCAATGAATCTTTAACCACGGCCCGGTGGTGGCCTGGCTTATGTCGTTGCCAGGCGCAAGATTGTGGCTAACTTTAACCTTAAAAAAACTAAAAACTGTTGAGGCTAGAAGGCTGCACACGAATATTTTTAATTACACAAATATTTTCATTAAGGGTTTGTGTGAAATCCTAGAGTTTATCCCCAAGGGCAATATGGTTTCGTGAAAATCGGAGTTTCTGTGAGAATCTTTGAAATCTAGAGATTATTGTGACTATTGTTTTCATAATTTTGTTACGTAAGTCAATATATTCAGTAGATATTCCATTATGGCATGAGACCAGTTTTCAAGCCACTGTGCAAATCATTATTGAAAAACAATGCCTTAGCCACCAAATTATAAATGACTGATGTACAAAATAATCGAGTATAGAGAAAAACATGTGTAAAATTCTACTTTCATATAACATGCAAGAAAATGTATCAGGTACAAAGAAGATATGTTAGCTTATTCTATGCCAAAAGGAATTGCATCTTACTCTAACCTTATAAGCAACATACCTTAGGGCAATAGGAACAGCCTAAATTTGATGGCGGGGCGAGAATGTAATACTCTGGAAAACAGCCACCCACTCTTAAAATTGCAAACTTGATAATCATTTTTTGGTAAAGAATTCCAACACTTCTGCTCCCTGGAAATACCATCTTGCTTCTGATGGGAACTAAGGCAACAGATCACTCTTTATGTAGTTTTGCTTTCGTCAACACACAAGTCACTGGTGCCATCTGTTGGAGGAAAAAAAATCAAAATATATTTCCCATTATTTCAAAGAACATTCGAAGGTGGGTGATGTCATTTTGAATTACTTTTTTTACCTGGATACTAATTGAAGAGTCTGTTCTTGAAGACTGTCTATGGGAAGTTGAATAAATATGTAAATTAAATCAGTAAAAATTATGTCATGTGACATCAGTGATTGTTTACGAACGAATTATGACTCAGAAGTTTGAAATCAAACTTCTCTCAAGTAACCTGTAATGAAAGGATCTTCTTCAACTTAAAGGGAAAGTGTTTAATTACAATAAACTACAATAAAACAACTTCATTCTCCTTCATAACGGCAATACAACATAAATAAAAAAAGCTAAACTATGATCATTTCCACTTCGGAATCGCTTCAACTCTTCAGTCGTCCAATTCGTCCGATTCCTCTGACTGGGACTCGGATTCGGATTCGTTCGGTTCGGGATACTGGTCCTCGCCCTCGTTAGTGACCTCAGCCACGTAACCTGAGTCGCCCTCGACGTAATACTTGACCGTCTGGAGGCGCCCGTCGGGAAGGTGGACGAAGTACGACCCCTGAGTGTCGTCTCCGTCGCGGGATTCCTCGTATCCGAACTCGTTGCTGAAGCTGTATTTGGCTTCGCTGGATTCGTAGGATTCCTCTGACGAGGATTCCTGGAATGGGCACATTTGCAGTTTAATATGAATTATTATTATTATCATTATTATTATTATTATTATTATTATTATTATTATTATTATTATTATTATTATTATTATTATTATTCAGAAGATAAACCCGTATTTATATAGGTCAGTACCAAATTCAGTACTGAATTAGAATGATGTATCTAATGTTATGGATTATTCTGGAGATTACAGTGGCCTTATACCAGCACGGACCAGCGCTCCTTGAGCGGCCGGTAAGTGAAGTTTAAACCCGCAGACGAGAAGACGTGGGAGATCTGAGACAATAAAAGCTTGACGGGAGAGACCGAGAAGTCTTATACGAGAACATTGATGAAACTCTACGGTAAAAGAGTCCCACATTTCAGTTAATGGGGCAAGTGGCAGTGAGACTGGTGGTTGGACACTTTCGGTCGCTCATTCAAACAAAACCCGAAAGAGAAGTTGATAAAGAAATGAAGTTGAAAGGAAAGAGGATGGAAATGGAAAGACAATTCACTTACTAAACCTAAGGAGATGATGAAGGTAACAGATGACAGAATAAGGGAAAAGAATAAAGCAGAGTTGACAGTGATAAGACAGAAAAATAACGAATAAGATAATAGTCAGGCAGATAACCAAGTTGTTGGGGACATACTGGACAAAAGCATCAAACTTTGCAGACTTGTAGATATTGCATATAGAAACAATTTTATCCCCGGAACCAATCAATCAAACCCTTATTTGGCCGCCATATTGATTTTCAAGATGGCTGCCACTGAAAAAAAATAGAATAGATAATGCAACATTTGATAGGCATGTTTTATATCAATCCATATGTTTTTGTGGCTGGTAAAATCAGTGAAACCACTTAAACTATGATCAGATGCATTTCTAATATGATATCATATGACATTAAGCATATGCAGTAAAAATCCCAAATTAATCTTAAGGAAAAAAAATGGGTATGGTACACAAATATCGTTCTTTATAGAATAAGGTTACATATCTTATAGCAATACAATTTTAAAGCATAATTAGTATCAAAATATATACCTGGTTTTGCTCCTAGACAAAAAATAAATAATTTTTTTTTTTTTATAATCAGAAAAAATTCTGATCACAAAAGATTAGAATCATAGTTAGAACATTTATAAAGATAAAATATCATGAGAGCAGACCTTTCTCCTCTTGTAGGCCTATTGTAAAATAAATGAAACTGTACACCATATATCACATAAAATAAAGCGTATGTAGAAGATAAAATAAAAAAATATCTGACCAAAAAACAGGCTTATTGCTAGCAACATTCTATTAGCAAGGATATATAAATGCATAACAATACAAATTTTACAGCATAATTGTTATATATCTAGAAGAACTGAATAAATACTCCATTTTTTCTTCAAACATAAATAGAATTTTCTTTATCAGTAAAATCTAGCTACAGACTAGAGCTATAAATGAAAAACTTATAAAGCTAAGATATCACAAAAATAGACCCAATTTTGCTTGTAGGCCTTTTGTAAAAAAAAAATTTATATATATGAGACTATTTTCCACATATCACATAAGATTTAGCATAGCACACATTATGGTATTAAATAATACCACAAAAAACCTAGACGTATTGCAAAAACATTCAGTGTATAGCAAGGACATTAAATCAATACAAATACAAAGCACACTTATCAAAATACCTTGTTTTGCTTCTAGTTCAACCGAGAAAATACATATTTTCTGAAACATATCATATTTTCTTTTTTTATCAATAAACTAGCATCATTGAGAAGTTGAAGAAGGCAGAGATATTACAAAAATGGAACTAAATATGTTTCCATGCCTTTGGTAAAAATTAACAAGATGATTATCATGGTGAAAAGCTTGTAAAATTCAATCAATGATACTTAGATATGAAAGATTTGAGATATACAAAAAAAAAAAATCACTCTTTCCAAGAGAAGATCTTCATAAAACAGATCAAACTATACAGTTGCAGCTACACAGGTCTGTACATTTCCATTTTGCCTTCTTACAAGCACAACGTGTGCCACATCCACTTTTACTCTTGCAACCACATTTAATCAGCTCACTGCATGCTTTGGATGCTATAGGTCTTGTGATCCAGTTTGGTGTCCATGCCTGTGATTCTCTGTTGAAAGTCCACCCCCAGCCTTCAGCAGATGGGAGATTCTGTTCCCATTTGTCACAAGTTGACCATATTCCTGCTTGATAGATGACCCTTCGGGTGTGCTGGAGCAGAGCATCTTGAGTAGGAGGAATATTTTCCATAGTTTTTTCTTTCTGACAATACAATATTTTTCTTGCTTCGTCTACCCATTCAACATCACTGCTCTTGTCATAGAGGACAACTGTATAACGCTCTAGAAGTTTGAAGTGATAACTTTCCTTGTCAAGATCTGTAAAAGGGTTTTGTGCCACGAACATAAATGCCTTAGTTACATCAGGATAATGGTACCATGCTGTCCATGCTGTAGTTTTACCTCTTCCATAGAAGGATGAAGTTGTATCACATCCTGTAAAACAGTGAAATACTGGAAGGGATATACATCTTTCTTCGCCTAAAGAGGCACAAATTGTGTTGATATGATGGTAGGTAAAGTTTCTCCCTGTGCCAAAACCAACCCAGATATTCAAATCAGGTCTTATTGACATTAGATGATGAAATTTTCCAATCAAAATGACAAGGACATCACTATCCACAGTCCTGATCAAACAATTCTTGTGACCTTCTTTCATTGCATCCTGAATATGAACTAGCAGCCTTGTATCTGCTTCCTCGTGGTCGCATCTTGGGATTACATGACTAGTACCAACAATTATGGCATCTTGTCCTGAAGTTATGACAACTTCTTTTTCGTCAGGAACTGTCATTTTAGCAACCTTATGAGATAAGAGAGCAAAGAGTTCTTGCTTGTTGTTGGAGTCTTTGAGGAAGTCTTGCCAGTTTAATGGTATTTTGTTCCTTTCTTCAACTTTTCTTCTGATCCCTGTGCCTCGCTTTTCTCTGGTGGACTCTTTTAGACTATTTGTGATATAAGTGTCCCAAACAATGTCAATTCGCTGGCATGTTTCTAGCTGTTTCAAGATGTAAGGAACGAAGATGCATTCAGCATACTCCTTAAAGGTGGCAACACTTACAGTAGGTAGCATATGCACGATAGCAGCTCCATCAAGAAACTTTGCATCAAAATTATCTGGTGCATTAGCCTTATCCTCACTCTTGATTATGTTTTGGATGTCAGACTTTTTTCCAAACCGCAGTTTTCCACCATTAGACAAAGAAGGTGGAAAAGGGTGATTCTCATGTTGAAAGAATGCATCCATGTCACTGTCTCTATGTTGCATGACAATATACAATCGAGAGAAGAGAGAAACGTCATTCTTCAGGAGATCCATTCCCGCGACTTTCTGCTTTTGCAATTTCGGCCTGGGGCATCTGAAGAGAGCTAGTTTGTTCTTTTTGATCGGGGTGTGAATTGATTTTTTACAGTCTGTGACAACATCTTTGTAGTACTGGTTATATTGCTCAGTTCCTAATGTTGTTATTGTTCTTACCGTAGTTATCACAGAATCATCCATGACATTTCTTGTATCTAAGACCAGCAACTCATTACCACTATCACAGAAAGGATTTCCCATATCACAGAACACATCATGAAGGTTTGAAACGTGATCCTTAAATCTTTTTTGTGCAGAAAGCCCCTCTTCGTGATGAAAGTACTCCTCTTCAAATTTTGCGAAGCACTCTTCTTCATATTCACTCATCAACCTAGCTTGTTCTGGCCCTGATACCATCCACTTCCTAAAGGCTATTGGATTCTCAGTCAGACCAATTGCACCTCCCAAACCTTTAACTTTCTCATTATTTTGTTCATGAGCTTGATCTAATGGCATGGCTGAGAATCTTTTCTTTGTCTTGTGTACTACCCAATGGCCATTCTGAGAAAACTCTTTCATAATCGACTCAGGCACATTCTCCATGTCTCGGATGTGGACTGGAAGCCAACGTGCATAGTTTTGGTGGTCAAGAGCAAAGAAAAAGGGAACTAATTTCTTTACACTTTCTACATACAACTGAAAGTTTCCTTCACGGTGCGACCTTATGAAAATAAGACCAATTATCTCCATCTCAAGAACTGTGTCCCAATACTGGAATGTTGGACTGACTTGAACCATCTTCTTTCTCCAGTCTTCCATAGCCTTATCATCATGTGGACCACTAGTTTCCATAAAAGCTTCATACTGTAGCTTTGCCAAAGTCAGTGCTGTTACTTGATGGGCATATCTGGTTCTTGTTAAATGAGATGCTTTAAGATAAGAGTCAGCAGTTCCTGGAGAAGCAACACCTGCTTGTGTCAGGGCATTTGTCCACCCAGAATCCTCTAAATAATCTCCATATGTGTTCCACATAGCCATCTCAATATGTAGACCTCCAAACATGACAATTATTTTATCTTCCCCATGAGAGTCAGAGCCGGAGTCGTAAATTTAAAATTTGCATGAGTCGGAGCTGAAGTCAAACTCTTATAGATGCGACTCTACACACTTATATCTACATATTCATAAGTTAAAAGTAGAATTGAGCAGCACTAACCAAGAACTCGTCCTACTGGTAGGCTTCACTAGCCTCAGTGGAAAGAAAGTAATACTTGTTAAGCTTAAGAAAATGAAACTTCTGGTTCAATACAAATGCCCTCAGCAGGAGCTTAGCCATGCCCGGCCATAGGCTGGGTTCATAGTCACTTGATATTTGATCATTTTAATGTTCTTAATGGCCCCAAAGAGGATCCTGCCACATGGTTTGCATGATTTTGTAACATATAACCCTTTGTAAGCTTGTATAGATATATTGATGGCAGCCATCTTGAAATTCCAATATGGCCGCCAAGATGGGGTCATATGAGTTGGTTCCGGGGACAATTTTGTAGCTAAGGTATCAAACAACATTTGTACCAAGTTTCATGCTTTTGTCCGGAAAGTCCCCAAATCACCAAAAAATGGGGTTTAGCTGCCTGACTAATATGTGTTGCTGCCATCATATGCTCCATTCCAACCGCTCTGTGCAAATTCCTATTCTCATTGCAACATTGTCTGAAGGTTCTCAGATATTTTGCTTTCATAAAATGATGAAGCAAAAATTCATCAGTTTCAGCAGATGAGTTGAGGAAGGATCTCTATTTGATCTGCTTATGATGAATATTAAGAATATATCTTCAACACTAACAATGCAGTTTGCTGATCTTAAAGGATTTTTAGTATGTAAATGATGATACATCATTATTTACATACTTATATGTTTATTTTCGCATGATCCTCTCCCCCCCACCCTCCACCACCCCCAAAAATGAAAACTGTTAAAGGCATGACTATGTCCTCTGCATGCATTTGGGATCGGGGTAAAACACGCCACGATCGTTCTGTCTACGAACAGTAACTGCAGAGTTGTCGGAACTGCCAATCTATACGGCTTCTAAAGCAGGTGGATTCAAGATATTTTATCATTTCCAAGTAGTCTGTAGTCAGTTCAGAAATCTCAATTTCAAATCATTGACTTTTTATTCAATTGTCTCATGCTGAGAACTGTGATATTGGTGTTCAAAATGCGGTGCTGAATCTGATTATGTTGGTGTGCCTGCATCTTCTTCATGTCGTCTATGGTTCTCGTCTCATTTTTCTTTTCATGAATGATTTATTACCAATTGGTATTTCATTTACTTATCTCAACACAATTATCATCTCATATAATGAGGGAAAGCTTCTCATAAAAATAATTAGGTAGATTTCACGCCCATCTTGGAAGATGCAGTGGTCCACTTGCGCTGATTTTCTTAGGTGGCCAATAGGTGGCGATAACGACTTGTTTATAATTAAAATTGCTGTACATCTTTTGGTGGAGAAAGGACCGCATGGGGACCACGTGGCCGCCTTAGAATATACGGAGAATTGAAGACGAAACTGAAATCCGATTTCATTCATTATTTTGATACAGTTTTCTGAGATGATGAAAGGAAAATTCCCATTGATCACTTCTTAAGATTAGAGGAATGAAAATGAACTCAAGATGAAACGAAATATTTAGCCTTTGAACACATTATTATTAACTCCTATAATCACATGACCTACACAGTTTAGTTTCCTATATATAAAACTGAATCAAGACTATAAGCAATAACTATATTTGTACCCATTTGATTAACCTACAAAATAAGGATATGAGAATGACCTGCAATCATTTCATTTCATGAACTCGTTCTCAGGGGGCTATCATAATGAACAACAATAAACATCAAAATAACATGGCAAAATTATACTATATTAATGGGATATTCATATGTGAACTGAGGACCAGAGAGAGAGAGAGAGAGAGAGAGAGAGAGAGAGAGAGAGAGAGAGAGAGAGAGAGAGAGAGATTGCTCTACAGTGCGTAATAAAAAGAATGACATTATTATAGAACAGAGTTATGATGACGTCACTTGACAATAGTTCTAAGACGTTTGTGGAAGTCTGTAGAAAGACATTTGTACTGATGTAACATCTATTGATGTAGAATGTCAAGAGGGGGAATGAAAGGAATGTTATATTTGAACGTTTGCCACCGTCCCTCGGGCAGTGCTGTACAAGATTCAGAGAATCCTTCTGGTGATTCTTCAGGTGATTAGTTTTGGGGCTTCCCTGACCTGTGAGGTCAGATAAGCTGACCTAGCTGTCACATTACGGAAAGAGAGAGAGAGAGAGAGAGAGAGAGAGAGAGAGAGAGAGAGAGAGAGAGAGAGAGAGAGAGAGCCATTGGTGAAATACTCATTACATATTGTATCTATCTATTATCTATCTCTGACTTTTTATTGAACAGCAAGAAACATTATTGGTGTCGTTGAATCTATATGTTAAATGATATCATGGAAAAATAATGACAAACACATGTGAATAATAATAATATGAAGGGAGTAGACCCTCTTTTAAACAGGTCTTATTAAAAAGGATGGCTGTATTATGCGAATTTATCTTATATAGTGTCTTTTCTATCCTCCTTCATCCTCAGCACTACAACGCCGCTCGCACGCAAGACGAAAACAGAACTTGGATGGGAAGGCTCCGCCCGAGGGTACATGCCCCGGGCAGCCAATCATAATTCAGCACCGATCATGACCTCCCCTATAAATACCAACCCGAGCACATCGTTTCTTCAGACCTCCTGCAACCACGTCCAGAGGATGACCAACGAGCTGGTCGAAACATGTCGACGGTACCTACAATAGAACCTGAACCCAGACGAACGATTTCTGATTGAATATTGTAATAAAAGACTTCCAATATTCCGCACTGTCCTTTTCCAACATAAATATCGGCCAGTTACTGACTAACATCGCTGAGCCTGAAAAGCGAATCATAAGGAGGATAGAAAAGACACTATATAAGATAAATTCGCATAATACAGCCATCCTTTTTAATAATAATAATAATAATAATAAGGCAAAATGCCAGAATTTCTTCTTACCATTATCAGAAAAACAGAAATTTTGAGAGAGAGAGAGAGAGAGAGAGAGAGAGAGAGAGAGAGAGAGAGGCCACCCCTTCCTATGGGTGACTGTTCAGAAGACACAGATCCACCGACCACATTTTGTAGTGAAGTGACCACGACCGGGATGCCTCCCAAATCAAGAGGCATGGCCACGGAAAGTGAGTCATCGCTATTGAAAGTGATCTATAAACAGTTAACACCTGATATAGACACCTTCAATAAGAGGGAGTCTAAGAGACGTCTCCCCATATATTAAGCAATACTCCATAACGGTATTATTATTATTATTATTATTATTATTATTATTATTATTATTATTGTTATTATTATTATTATTATTATTTAGAAGATAAAGAAGAACCCTATTCATATGGAACAAGAAGCCCACTAAAGGGGCCATTGACTTGAAGCTGAAGCTTCCAAAGAATGTTGAGGAGTTCATGTGAAAGAAGAAATATTTCATATTTATCAATATTTGATAATTATTCCTTCCTCTTGATGATATACAATCACGTGCTTTGTTTCTTAAATGTATTCAACCTGGGGCAAAAATGATTTAGGAAAATGTCATTAAAACTGCCGTTTGGTTTCGTTCTACAATAAATGAAAATTTGATCATATTTGACCACGAAGGCGATGCTGGAATGATCTAAAAGTTTCAAAAATTTTCCAGCTCCTGGAAGGGCGAGAGAGAGAAAAATCATTATCGCATGCGCCCAGAGTTGCTACGGCTCAGAAAAATGCAAATTTCAGTCTCCGGAAACAAAATCCGTTTAAAAACAAGGCGAAGATTTATACAGATGAATTCAGTGAACAATTTTATGCTCATGGAAATATGGACTACATGGCGGAGGAGCAGAATAGAGTCGACGTTGCAGCCTTCGGCGATTTATGAAGCGAGAATGTTTTCAATACTGTCACGTTTCGAACTAAGTTCTGCGCTCGAGATAAGCACGGGAAGGAATCAGGAGGAGAGGAGGACCCTGGAATGGAGAATTTCGAGGACTTTCACGAGAAGAAAGCAGAGAGAGAGAGAGAGAGAGAGAGAGAGAGAGAGAGAGAGAGAGAGAGAGCGAGCGACAGACATAGAGAGACAGAGAGGAGATTCGTTATGCCAGAATTACCATTTGGATCAACAGATCTGTGAAGTCTCGTAGGAATCAAGAGGACTTTTCGCCGTCTTGGAATTCTTCCTTCAGTCAGTCTCCAGTTCCTGGAGGCACGAGAGAGACGCCATGTATATCAGGAAAGGAAAGCAAAGAAGTGGTTGCAGCGATGCTGAAATGGCCTAAAACCTTCGGAGTCTTCCTTGAAAGTGCTTCCGAATCCTTCGGTCTCAGCTCCTGGTGGAAGGGCGAGAGAGAAGAAGAGCCATTCGGGGATGCCCCCCAGCGCTAGAGCTCAGTGGAACTCCAACTTCAGAGTCTTCAGAAGCAAGCTCCGAAATCCTTCGAGTCTCCTTGAAGCCTTCGGAGGTTTGGTGTCATATTCCAAAAGTAGGGATAAGGAGGGTCTGAACCACAAGGCAGAGGGGCCCGAAGGCGCCCTAAGGATGCCTTCCCTTGAAGGCAGCCTTGACTGGGGAAGTTCCTCCTCAGAGGCTGCTTCCCTGGAGGTAGGCAGGTTTCCTGCCAGGCTGGGGAAGCGGGCCTGAGGAGGGCCTGAACCACAAGGCTGAGGGGCCCCAAGGTGCCCTAAGGAAGCCTTCCCTTGAAGGCAGCCTTGAGTGGGGAAGATCCTCCTCAGAGGCTGCTTCCCTGGAGGTAGGCAGTTTTCCTGCCAGGCTGGGGAAGCGGGCCTGAGGAGGGCCTGAACCACAAGGCAGAGGGGTCCCAAGGTGCCCTAAGGAAGCCTTCCCTTGAAGGCACCCTTGAGTGGGGAAGATCCTCCTCAGAGGCTGCTTCCCTGGAGGTAGGCAGGTTTCCTGCCAGGCTGGGGAAGCGGGCCTGGGGAGCGCCTGAACCACAGTGGTGAGTGGCCCCAAGGTGCCCTAGGGAAGCCCTCCCTTGAAGGCAGCCTTGAGTGGGGAAGATCCTCCTCAGAGGCTGCTTCCCTGGAGGTAGGCAGGTTTCCTGCCAGGCTGGGGAAGCGGTCCTGGGGAGGGCCTGAACCACAAGGGTGAGTGGCCCCAAGGTGCCCTAGGGAAGCCTTCCCTTGAAGGCAGCCTTGAGTGGGGAAGATCCTCCTCAGAGGCTGCTTCCCTGGAGGTAGGCAGGTTTCCTGCCAGGCTGGGAAAGCGGGCCTGGGGAGGGCCTGAACCACAAGGCTGAGGGCCCCTAAGGCGCCCTAGGGAAGCGTTCCCTTGAAGGCACCCTTGAGTGGGGAAGATCCTCCTTAGAGGCTGCTTCCCTGGAGGTAGGCAGGTTTCCTGACAGGCTTGGGAAGCGGTCCTGGGGAGGGCCTGAACCACAAGGGTGAGTGGCCCCAAGGTGCCCTAGGGAAGCGTTCCCTTGAAGGCAGCCTTGAGTGGGGAAGATCCTCCTCAGAGGCTGCTTCCCTGGAGGTAGGCAGGTTTCCTGCCAGGCTGGGGAAGTGGGCCTGGGGAGGGCCTGAACCACAGGGGTGAGTGGCCCCAAGGCGCCCTAGGGAAGCCTTCCCTTGAAGGCAGCCTTGAGTGGGGAAGATCCTCCTCAGAGGCTGCTTCCCTGGAGGTAGGCAGGTTTCCTGCTAGGCTGGGGAAGCGGTCCTGGGGAGGGCCTGAACCACAAGGGTGAGTGGCCCCAAGGCGCCCTAGCGAAGCCTTCCCTTGAAGGCAGCCTTGAGTGGGGAAGATCCTCCTCAGAGGCTGCTTCCCTGGAGGTAGGCAGGTTTCCTGCCAGGCTGGGAAAGCGGGCCTGGGGAGGGCCTGAACCACAGGGGTGAGTGGCCCCAAGGAGCCATAGGGAAGCCTTCCCTTGAAGGCACCCTTGAGTGGGGAAGATCCTCCTCAGAGGCTGCTTCCCTGGAGGTAGGCAGGTTTCCTGACAGGCTGGGGAAGCGGGCCTGTGGGAGGGCCTGAACCACAGGGGTGAGTGGCCCCAAGGCGCCCTAGGGAAGCCTTCCCTTGAAGGCAGCCTTGAGTGGGGAAGATCCTCCTCAGAGGCTGCTTCCCTGGAGGTAGGCAGGTTTCCTGCCAGGCTGGGGAAGCGGGCCTGTGGGAGGGCCTGAACCACAGGGGTGAGTGACCCCAAGGTGCCCTAGGGAAGCCTTCCCTTGAAGGCAGCCTTGAGTGGGGAAGATCCTCCTCAGAGGCTGCTTCCTTGGAGGTAGGCAGGTTTCCTGCTATGCTGGGAAGCGGGCCTGTGGGAGGGCCAGAACCACAGGGGTGAATGGCCCCAAGGTACCCTAGGGAAGCCTTCCCTTGAAGGCAGCCTTGAGTGGGGAAGATCCTCCTCAGAGGCTGCTTCCCTGGAGGTAGGCAGGTTTCCTGCCAGGCTGGGGAAGCGGGCCTGGGGAGGGCCTAAACCACAAGGGTGAATGGCCCCAAGGCGCCATAGGGAAGCCTTCCCTTGAAGGCAGCCTTGAGTGGGGAAGATCCTCCTCAGAGGCTGCTTCCCTGGAGGTAGGCAGGTTTCCTGCCAGGCTGGGGAAGCGGGCCTGTGGGAGGGCCTGAACCACAGGGGTGAATGGCCCCAAGGCGACCTAGGGAAGCCTTCCCTTTAAGGCAGCCTTGACTGGGGAAGATCCTCCTCAGAGGCTGCTTCCCTGGAGGTAGGCAGGTTTCCTGCCAGGCTTGGGAAGCCGGTCTGGGGAGGGCCTGAACCACAGGGGTGAATGGCCCCAAGGCGCCATAGGGAAGCCTTCCCTTGAAGGCAGCCTTGAGTGGGGAAGATCCTCCTCAGAGGCTGCTTCCCTGGAGGAAGGCAGGTTTCCTGACAGGCTGGGGAAGCGGGCTGGGGAGGGCCTGAACCACAGGGGTGAATGGCCCCAAGGCGCCATAGGGAAGCCTTCCCTTGAAGGTAGCCTTGAGTGGGGAAGATCCTCCTCAGAGGCTGCTTCCCTGGAGGTAGGCAGGTTTCCTGCCAGGCTTGGGAAGCGGGACTGGGGAGGGCCTGAACCACAGGGGTGAATGACCCCAAGGCGCCATAGGGAAGCCTTCCCTTGAAGGCAGCCTTGAGTGGGAAAGATCCTCCTCAGAGGCTGCTTCCCTGGAGGTAGGCAGGTTTCCTGACAGGCTGGGGAAGCGGGCCTGTGGGAGGGTCTGAACCACAGGGGTGAATGGCCCCAAGGCGCCATAGGGAAGCGTTCCCTTGAAGGCAGCCTTGAGTGGGGAAGATCCTCCTCAGAGGCTGCTTCCCTGGAGGTAGGCAGGTTTCCTGCCAGGCTTAGGAAGCGGGCCTGGGGAGGGCCTGAACCACCAGGGTGGGGCAACCCAGGGCACCATGTGGGAACCACCCCTTTAGGGTGCCTTTCTCAGGGGAAGGACCTCCTCAGATTCTCTGATGACGTCATCAGGTGAGGAGAAAAGGAAAGTGAGAAAAAATATGCTTTTTCTTCTCACGTGATAATTATGACGTCATTACAAACGCTTTTAATAATAATAATAATAATAATAATAATAATAATAATAATAATAATAATAATAAGGCAACTGAGGGAGAGATAAAGTGTGAGTGAGCGTCAGCCTAACAAGTGTCAGTCTTGCATTCGTCAGTCTAACGAGTGTCTGTGAGCATTAGTTTTGCACGTGTCAGTCTAATGAGCATCAGTCTAATGAGTCAGTTTAACAAGAGTCAGTCTTATGAGAGTCCGTCTAGCAAGTGCCAGTCTAATGAGAGCCAGTCTAACAAGTCAATCTAATGAAAGTCGGTCTGACAAGCGTCATTCTAATGAGAATCAGTCTAACAAGTGCCAGTCTAACGAGAGTAGTCTAATGAGAATCAGTCTAACTAGTGTCAGCCTGATGAGCATCAGTCTAATTAGAGTCCGTCTAACAAGTGTCAGTTTCATGAGAGCCCGTCTAACAAGTGTCAGTCTAATGAGAGTCAGTCTAACAAGTGTCAGTCTAATGAGCATCAGTCTAATGAGAGTCAGTCTAACAAGTGTCAGTTCAACAAGTGTCAGTCTAATGAGAGTCAGTCTGATGAGCATCAGTCTAAATAAAGGCAGTCTAACAAGTGTCATTCTAACGAGAGTCAATCTATCAAGTGTCATTTAGTCTAACAAGTGTCAGTCTATTGAGAATCAGTCTAACCAGCATAAGTGAGTGTCAGTCTTGCGAGCATCAGTCTACCAAGCGTTATTCGAACGAGCGTCAGTCCAAGGAGCGTCAGTCTTACGAGCATCAGTGAGCGCCAGTCTTGCATGAGTCAATCCAACGAGTGTCAGTGAGCATCAGTCTTGCGAGAGTCAGTCCAACGAGCGTCAGTGAGCGTCAGTCCAGCGAGCGTCAGTGATCGTCAGTCTTGCGAGCGTCAGTCCAACGAGCGTTAGTGAGCGTCGGACCAACGAGCGTCAGTCTTGTGGGCGTCATTCTTGCGAGCGTCAGTCCAACGAGCGTCAGGGAGCGTCAATCTTGCGAGCGTCAGTTCAACAAGCGTCAGTGAGCGTCAGTCTTGCGAGCGCCAGCGAACGCTAGTGAGCGTCAGAGAGAGAGAGAGAGAAAGAGAGGTCATGGCGGGCAGGTAAGTTATTACAGGCCTCTGTGATTCTTCTTCTTCTTCTTCTTCTTCTTCTTTTATCAGTTGATTTCCTCAGGAGGGACAAAACTCCTCTCTCTCTCTCTCTCTCTCTCTCTCTCTCTCTCTCTCTCTCTCTCTCTCTCTCTCTCTCTCTCTGAGTAGCTTAGACGCAGCTTTGCTGTTTGTATTTTTATTCATAAAGTGAGGCTGAATGGTTCTGAATGGAAAATTTACATGACTCTCTATAGGCAGTCTTTTGTTTTTAATTCTCCTACTTTTGGAGCATGGATGGGGTTATATTTACATATATGCGTCTTCATAATATTCCTGCAGCATTATTTAGTAAACTTAAAAGTCTTCCTTGAAGGACTCTGTTTGCATTCAGCTGCATTGAACTGTTGGCCAGAAATGATATATAATATTCAAGTCGAAGCCACAAACGCATACATACATACATACATACATACATACATACCTACATACGTACATTCACGCAGACAGCCTCTCTCCATCTCCAGAGTCTCAGAAATGGCAGTGAAGGCGAGGCGGTCGCTTTGTGGAGGTGATATATATAATAGTCATCATGATTTTCTCTCAGTTAAATTGAATGAAGGGAAATGAAGAAAACTCCTGCGAATGTATTTGAAATGGAGAGTCGGTGAGTGTTCCTTGTAGCGGGGTTTCCTTCCGTTTGATGACACAGCTTCCCAAACTGAGTGACATCAAATCTCGCTCTCTCTTTCTCTCTCTCTCTCTCTCTCTCTCTCTCTCTCCCTCCCCACCTTCACCCAGCCGCCATCTTGTCCGCCCGATTCCCTCCTCCTCTTCCTGCTCCGGGGGAGGTCTCCCTCCTGCCGCTGCCCTTCCTCCTACTCCTGTGCAGTGGTTCTCTCTCCTCCCCCAAGGGCGTCACATCCTCACTGACCCTCCCCCTTCCGCCCTCGGAGGGACTGAGTCTCCGCCTCCTCCCTCTCACCCAATGAGTCTTCCTGACGAAGCTCTGCCTCCAGATGGCGGAGGGATGGGGGACGGGGGAGAAGGGTTGGCCCCCCAGCTCACTCTTGTTGTAAGGCTTTCCTCTGGAGTGGCAGGTTAATTTTGCCTTTGAATTCAGCATGTGATAAAAGTTGTTTGTGTGGGTGTTATCTCTCTCTCTCTCTCTCTCTCTCAGAACACCGTCCCTTCCTTCACTCCCTGCAGGCTGTCTGTGAGGACACTGGAGCCACCTCCGTCAGGATTCCGCACCTGCAGGAGAAGAAGAAGAAGGAGAAACCTCAGATATATATATATATATATATATATATATATATATATATATATATATATATATATATATATATATATATATATATATGAGAGCACTCATAAAGCAAAGTTGCAGAAGAAGAAGTTCCTCAAAGAGAGAGAGAGAGAGAGAGAGAGAGAGAGAGAGAGAGAGAGAGAGAGAGAGAGAGAGCGAAAGAGCGAGAGTGTGTGGTGCCAGATTCCTGGATGCCCCAAAGCAGCCCGAGAGCCTTGACTAATAATAATTATGAATGGGGTGACTCAGAAAGCCCCATCCAGAACTCCCACCACGCAAGCAATGCCAGCGAGGAGAACCGACAAAGCAACTCTTCGAAAATGTCCAGAGTCCCAGAACTGACCTCTGCAGAGACACGTGTCGCCTCCTCGACTGGGAATGGAATCGTCTCAGAGGAGCCAGAGCGGGAATGCAATCCAAGCACAAGAGGAAACTGGAATCACTCAACTCATCAATCACCCTTCCAGCATGGGAAGAGAGAGAGAGAGAGAGAGAGAGAGAGAGAGAGAGAGAGAGAGAGAGAGAGAGAGAGAGAGAGAGAGAGAGAGAGAGGAACCCAGTTCCTACATCCTTGCATCCCCACACATATCAGGAAATGGGGAGTTTGGGTGTAAAGTTGAATTGCTCTACAAAGAATCCCGACATTGCAAAGTTGTTTTGTGCAGAATGAACAATGAGTGGAATGTAATTCCACTGAAAATCATGTTTTGAGCTTGGCTAAAGGCATTAAAAAATTTAAGGGCACACATCACACAAACCAATGTCAATGATTTTCCCAAGAGACTCAATGCAACAGCGACTCTCAGATCTCCCAGAGATGACGACAATCTGCATACCACCAAAACCGACAGAGCGAGTAAGTGTTATTGTCACTCTTGATCGAGAAATGCATTTAGCTGCGATGACTGATTGGTTAAGCGATGCCAGTAAATATGAACCTCTGTTATCTAACCCACCAGAGAGAATGAACAGTGAATTTCACAGACAAATGAAAGTCATCTTTGGCAAAGACCAGGAAATGATTGGCAGGTGTCGTTCACACAACGCAACTCTTCCCTGTTTGTGCGGTATACAGTGTCTCTGGAAGGAGACTCATCAACCCCTTTGTCTATACTGCATATCCTGTGAGACCTCTCTGTCGTCTGTGCAGTTCGTCTGGATTCCTTCCTTCCTTCCTTCCTCGTCTCACTGCGACAGACGTTAGTTGGCACAATCTCCAAGTCGCACGTCATTCATTCATTCATGAGGTCGATTTTCTTCATCGACAGCAAAACTGGAAGCTTACGAATGTTGAAACTATGGTCAGTCTCGACGTCGTCACCAGCTTGTTCGCTTGGCACTTGTGGATGGCGTTCCAGATTTGATGAAATGTGAACTAGAAAATATGTTTTTACTTTACCTGTTAGTGTCATTTTACAGTGAGTGTGTGTGTGTGTGTGTGTGTGTGTGTGTACATATACTAAAAAAATCCAAAGTCCCAGAATTTACATGAAAGAGACAGAACCCTTCAGACAGAATATCTTTGCGTACGACAAGAAGACCTAAATGCAAGTCATTCATCCCAAATATTCGATTTGTGTCCTTGAAGGAATCCCACCCCACCAAGAGGGAGGGGTGTATGTGTTGAGTCCCCGGAGTCCAAAGCTGGGAGATCCCCTGATAAGGCTGACCTTATGGCCAGCACCGCCCTCAGCAAAGGAACTTCTCATCAGGCGCAACGGGAGGTGGATTTGAGTCTCTAGTTTAGGAGAAAATAAGAATTATAACAAATGTCTGAGACCCTTACTCCCCCCGCATCACAATGGCGTCAGCTCCTCTACTCTTGAGCAAAAATCCATCGAATTCCCTCTCCAAAGAAAGGACTAGGTAGTGGCCACGTGGTCGCCCTATCGATGCGGTCATCTAACGATAAAACTGAAATATAATTTTTATCTTTGCCTATTTGAATACAGTTTTGTGAGATAGTGAAAATCAAGGTTATCTGAACTGTATCTGTCCTGTCAACAATAAATGATTGGAGACATGACTGACATGATACACCTGAATTTGATTGTTAGATTTATCAGCCATCTTATGATATGCAACGATGATGATTCTGTTGACAAGTGGTTACTCCTATCATTGGTGTGGTTGTATAATCTAGAATGAAATGCAATTGCTCCGTCTTTTGCAGTTGTTCAGGCATTGCATGCACGTGCTTCTCACATATTTTGCAAAAGCAATGAAAATGAAACTGATTCTGAATTTCAAGTAGGTATAAGGGAAAGACAGCTGCTATTTCTGTCATCTTAGGCAAATATTGGCACAACCCAACCCCTGTTCAGCGTCAAATCTGAATATTGTCCGAAATTCCGTTCCAAACACCTGATTTTCCACAAAATGGCGATATTTGTCAGCTGTTCTTTTCCTGTCGTCAAGATAACATTGGAAGTGAGCTCCAGTTGATTGAACGGAGAAAATACCTAGAACTGCGTTGATAAAATGGAGAGAGAGAGAGAGAGAGAGAGAGAGAGAGAGAGAGAGAGAGAGAGAGAGAGAGAGATTGACATTTATATTCAGGGTCACAGAGTCTTATTAATACACTGCCGACTGAACCAAACCGGTCAGAGACGCTTATTCAAATCAATATTCCCGAATATGAACTTTCATGACTGAGGTTCTGTACGTCGGGAGGTCTGAGGTGTCCACAACCTCCAGAGGATTCAACCTCAACTTCAGTCTTCGATCCCCCCTGACGAATTCCCACAGAAATATTTGCGGCTGAGAATTAAGTGACCGAATTAGCATTATTCACCTTGTAGGAAGTCCAGCAGAGGCTATTTCTGCCATACTAACTTATTATTATTATTATTATTATTATTATTATTATTATTATTATTATTATTATTATTATTATTATTATGCACCAGCTCCTCTCTCTCGTACCTTCGATCATTGCAAGGACTGGGTGAAAGTGTGTTCCTTGTCTACTGGAAGGAATTATTCATTTTTATTATTTATATGAGCGTCAGCAGACCTGTGCATTTCAGTCCTGTGTTTTGTTGTGTTCCATAGACAGTTGTCTGATCAGCAAGGATTTCATTTAAAGGGAGGTATTCTGGGGGCTGTGTGGTGTATGTGTGTGTGTGTGTGTGTTTATAAATAAGTAGCGAAACCTAAAAACCTGAAATTGTTATGACATTCCCACTTCATCTTGTGCTTAACCGTTTGCATAAACACATTTAGAAGTGCGATGAACTGACCTTAATCGTGAAACACTGAATATTAAGATTTTCCCCTTATTGTCGTTTCCAGATGATCAAACCAAGAATAATTATTTTAACATATCCTCCAGTAATATATATATATATATATATATATATATATATATATATATATATATATATATATATATATATATATATATATATATATATATATATACAAATTTAATTAAGAAACCTTCCGATAGAAGCAGCTTTATCGACTTAAACAAAATCATGTCTATCATTCATGCTGATAAATATGGAAGATTGCGCTGCTTGAAAAATGATTCATCAGAGCTTGCATGTTGCAAAGGACGTTATTATTTATGATGATCATTATTACTTATTAATTAATCAGCCTTCTTTAGTCACTGATGAGGGAAGCAGAGGACTTTGGTTATAACTATTGGAACACTATTTCTTTATTATTATTCAGTAATAAATAAAAATGGAGAAAAAATGTTCTATTTATTTTTTTTGCCAGCTCTTTAAGTAACAAGTTAGTTACTTTCAATGTTTATTAGAGTGAAAAATATTATAATAATGATATATACGTTAAGGTCTGCAGGAGCAAGCGCTTTTAATTATAACACTTAAGCGAGAACGGGGAAGACCAGAGAGAGAGAGAGAGAGAGAGAGAGAGAGAGAGAGAGAGAGAGAGAGAGAGAGAGAGAGAGAGTTTCCCGCCAACTTCGGAGAGGCGAGGCTCCCAGAGTGTGTGTGTGTGTGTGTGTGTGTGTGTGTTGTAGTGCGCATGCGCCGTGAGTGTCGTCTACCTGAGCGCAGGTGGCTGCAGTAAATCCAGTCGGAGTTCATCAATCATCAGTCAGTGGCTCGGTTCCGGTCGCGTTGGTCAGCCGTAGTTCTACGCCCGATGCGACGGTATTGCCCCACTATTGAGTGTAGGCGACGTAGATTCTGTGGAGGTGTGAGTTTGTGGGTGGGGGGGAAGTGGGGCGTCCCCGGATAGTGTGAAAATAAAATAATAAAAAAGGGAAGTGTGTGAGACGGTGGCGAAGGTCAGGTTCTCTTGGATGGTGTTTCTTGTTCAGTGACAGTGATGATTGTGAGCCTGTTGTGTCACTCTCGGTGACAGTGTCGTTGCTGAAGAAGGCAGCGCCGTGATGGGCGGGGGTCAGGAGGAGAGCTGCTGATGTCACCACGGTAAAGTTAAAATACTACAACAAGATTTTCATTCGCCATTATGTGAATGTGAATTAGAGGAATGCCTGCATTCTCTGGTGGGTGGCTCACCAGAGCTCTTGTTGATAAGAGGCTGAAGCTGAGGCTGAGGCTACTGGCTGCAACAGACGTCTCTCTCACCTACCTGGATGTTGTGACGCCAGTCTGAATAGCCACAGATCAATCAGTCAGCCCCTCACCCGGAGCAAGAACGAGAGGCACAGCGTGGGAAAATGTCTGCCTGTGGCTTCCAACACTTGCTGGTGACCTCGGCCTGTCTGGGGACTCCTGCAACTTCGCCAGATTTGGTGAGTAAAACCACTTTTTTCCTTCATTATGCATTTTTCATGCATTTCCATCCATGAATAATATTATGCACTATTCACCTGTATCTTCATTCATTATTATTCACAAGTCTTTTGGGATTATTATTATCATGCTCTGTGTTGATTAGTGTTGATTAGCTATGTGTCAAAATATTAATTTTGGGGAATATTTGGGATCACTTTGCATCTACACCATTATATATATTCCGCCATCATTAATCATTCCTCACAGGATTGTCAGGATTATCATCAACATCCACACTTCATTCCATCTTTACTCATGCTTATTTATCTATATTAACACTGTGACAATATCTTTGGAAAAGTTTTGGAACTTTCTATGAAAAAAGCAAGGATAAATTGGTAGAAGGTTTGGGGCAAATCTTCTGAATATCAGACAACATTGCAAACCATCCCAACTAATAGTTTTGGGGGAATTCGTACCATAAAGACACGATAAAACATAATTGAGGGAACTGGAGAAAGATACTGACATTCCCTTTTCATTTTGCAAATACCTCGGAACCTAATGACCTTTTTGAATTAGTGCATAGGCAGGCTTGACATAGAATGAGCTTCGTGGAAGATAATGTAAGATCGTGGCGTCACGCATAACGATTTTATCGCGTTGTCGTACTCGATTTTCATTCGCTTTTGACCCGGGTTTTGAAAAGCTCCGCATAGCATAGCATAGCATAGCATGTCCCTCCCTTCCCCCAGTGCTAGACGCTTTCTGCCTCGACATAATCAAGCTCTGTTTATCCGGCCTGACTATGGACTGTCCAACGCAGGACTGGGTCGCTTGTGTTTACTTTGCGGCCCTGTTTCGCCAAGCAGTTCTTGATAATGCTCACACACAAACTTGCCCCTCTCTCTCTCTCTCTCTCTCTCAAACTGGCGTTTGTGGAGGATGTTTCCATTACTGGGAAAATGTTCCCTGTCTTCTTCCTCTTCAGGGGGCACTTTGAAACCTCTTTGTTATATCTGTTATAATAATATTTTCAGTGGAACCTGGTTATCAATATCGATTTACCAGCTGAATGAGGGAACAAATTTCAGAATGCGCTCGCCGTTGCTTTACTGCATGAATGATCGGCAGTTTTCAGTTGCTGGCTATTCCCATGAAGATTTTTTCTTTTTGTTTTGGTCAGGAGCAAAATACCTTTTGAGGCATACAGTACATTCAGTGATGAATGAATCTTGTTGACAATGAACAAGTAGTCACTGAATGTCAGGTGCTGTACAGGAACCTAAACCACAGGTGAATGCTGTGTTTTCAGCCCCGTTTTTCTGTCAAAGTATGTAACAAATTTTGCTTGGTATTTATAGACTAAATAAAGTAGAGGTTTGCTTATTAATTATTATTATTATTATTATTATTATTATTATTATTATTATTATTATTATTATTATTATTATTATTGCAAACTGGAATTCCAATCTCATGGTTATTTAGGACGATAAATTGTAGAGCGGTGACCAGAAAAAAAAAAACATGACGTCAAAACCGAAGGAGATGACTGAGTGTCAAGGGCAGAAGAAGTCTTCCTGAGGAGCCTGTGTCCTTCCAGCAGAGGAAAACTGCATTTTCGGGATTTTGGGGAAAACTTGTTCTGTTTCCCTGGCGTTGCTGCGTCATGTCTGCTCTCAAAGACTGACAGACTGACTTCATAATTCTCGTCATTACGGTGTTCATTGATGACCCGAGAGAGGAGACACTTCGATGCGAAAAAGAAATTACCTCCACTACCCGGCCCGCCCCCCCCCCCCGGCCGCCGCCATAAAAATGAGAGTTTTTAGAGTGATCTTAATGTTTATATTGAACAGCCATATATTCCACAGTATATTTTTATGCTGACTGCTGTTTTCATGATTGAGTTTGGAGTCGTTTAATGCAAGAAATGACCCACACAAGTGTCTGTCTGTCTGTGTGTCTTGTGAAGATTCATTCTGAAGACGATAATGCTCTGGGTCCCATCATCAACTATTCTCTCTCTCTCTCTCTCTCTCTCTCTCTCTCTCTCTCTCTCTCTCTCTCTCTCTCTCTCATACACACACACGCGCGCGCGCAGACACATTGCTAACAATCCAAGGAACCTTTCTGGATCCTGGAACAAGACCGGTATGAAACCCTGCCCTCAATTCATCCCTGCTGAGACAGAGTCGGAATCCACGGGGGGGGGGGGGGGGGGGGGGCGTTGATTGGAGGGAGGAGTTAATTTCCGTGAGTCTGGTCATTCTCTCTGCGTCTCTTCTCCCCCCATCCACCCCACCCCCAACATCCCTTAGCCTTTACACCCTACCCTTAACCCCGCCCCATTGGTTCGGAAACTTTGGAGCGTTTTTCTTCTTCATGTTTCTCGTTATGTTGGTGTGGGAATAATGGCTGCTTTCCCAGGATTTGCCCCGAAATGGGGTGAGTAGCCACTTGGTTTCTTGAATCTACATGTAATAGCTCAGTGGGGCTAGACTTTTGTGTCGATGGGATGAAAGAGGAAGCTTCACCTGTAGGAGAGATGAAAGTGACCCAATTGGTGGAGGGATCGGACGTATCGTTAATGAATCAGCCACGTTGTGAGGAGAGTATAGAAAAAGACACACCCTGGGTGGGGGGGACTGTATGAATTGGTGTTTTGGAAGACTGACTGTGAGAGAGAGAGAGAGAGTAAAAAACGACATGTTGCAGCTTCTGATGAAATGTTAAACATTAAGAGTGGCAGGTGGAGAGAGAGAGAGGAGAATATTTTCTTGCAAGACTGATCAGACCACCTCCCAAAGTAAATGAGCTGAATGTGGCCCGGGGAGGGAACGTGGAGAGATGGAGCCCTTTTTCCCTCCTTCCAAGGGATATTGAAGCTTAACTGGTGTCACTTTGAGAACGAATCACTTACAGAAGTTGAGATTCATTATTGTCTTTCCGAAAGATAAGTTCACGAGAAGAGGACAGCATTTGATTTGAAACGATTTCATTCTCTTTACATGGCTTGCAGGGGAACGAAAGCATTTGGTGAGGATCGGGGAAACGACGTCAAAGGTTGCTTGGACAAGTCCGTGCGGGAAGTCAGTTAAAGAAGGAAGGAATAGAAGTGTATATAAATTCAGCATCGGGAAGAGAGAGAGAGAGAGAGAGAGAGAGAGAGAGAGAGAGAGAGAGAGAGAGAGAGAGAGAGAGAGGAAGGCTTGTGGCGATGAAGGGCCTGTGGTGATAGTGACGACGATGATGATGATGGTGATGATGATGATAGTGATGAAGGTGCTGGAGATGTCGAGGGGAGAATAATTGGGTTTTTATGATTAGAAAGGTATATCGAAGTTCAAAGCTTGGAATGGGAGAAGAGAGAGAGAGAGAGAGAGAGAAAAGAGAAGAGAAGAGAGCGGAAATAGATGTCATCAATTTCGTGAGAATTCAGTCATAATTAGGGCGCAACCTTTTGCCATAAAGCAAAAGGTTGGTGTAGAACAATAAGAGCCACACTTCACAGGCAGTTCTTTAACGGAAGAGCGATGCTTATGCACAAATTATTCTGATTTTTTTTTCATCGTATCCCCGAGGGCGGAAAAATGAGGAATAATAATAATGAAATATTACAAGTACTTCGATTCCTGAAGCGAAGGATTGAATTTGCACCGTCCATTCTCCCTGACTGTCTGGTGGGATTATCAATCATTCGACGCCCAAGAGACATTTCAGCTACGCCTCTTGGCAACCATTCCCCTCCCCCCCTACCCCCCACCCATCAACTACTCATTTTTGCAGATGGTTTAGCAAAAAAAAAAAAAAAAAAACCTTGAGAATCATTTGCAGTATTTTCATGGGCCTTTGTCTTTGGCGCTTGGTCCTTCCTTCCTTCTGCGGTATCTGAATCCCCCCCCCCCCCCCGACTGGATGCCAAGAGAAATGAAGCATCATTACCGTAAAGTCCACTGGTGGTTTGTTTACATCTTATTCATGACAGCCGATGGTGACTGGCCTTTCCTCGGCTACAGAAATACGTCCTGTGTTTCAATTCTGCTGTTACTTGGGAGGCCTCAGAGGTCCTCTGAACAGCTGGGGCACCTGAGGTCCTCTTTAGAATTCGGGTTATTCCTTGCTGGAAGCAGCAAGGAATGGTTCTTCCAGAAGCCATTCTTCTCTCTCTCTCAGTGGTCAGATTTTCTCCCCAAAATATTCCTTCTGTTTCCTCATGTTTTGTTGTTTTGCAATCTGGTAACTATTTCGCTTCATTTCGAACATTTTTCAGATTCAGTAATCATATCATCCTATGTAGACTCTTATCCAGGGCCTTAGGGAGAACTGGCCTCGCTTCTGTTGATAAGGAAATCTATTTTTTCCGTTAATCTGCCAATATTTTGAGAGTTGATTATTGAACGCATTTGCTTTCCATTATTTTTTATTTATGGTTTGACGTTTACGTGATGCATGAACCAGTCAGTATTCAAGCAGTATATACATTAGCAGGGACAGGCACTCATGAAAGATAAAAGAATGAAAAGCGAAATAGAAAATGAAAAGAACAGTTTATCGAGGCATTGATAAGACAAAAGTTTTGGAGAGTCGGTTGCTGTCGATACCTGGCACGCGATCTTCTTTGCAAAGGGCGCCCCCTTCTTCTTCCCCTCCCGACGGGCGATCTGATCTCTAACCTCGGCCCTTGTGGCTTTATTCTTGACTCTCCAAATTCGCAGCCTTCTTTCCTATTCAGGACGAATGCATGGCAATGAGCTCTATTACATACATGACTGTAGGATATCACGAAATGAACTTGTGAATACTAATATCAAGTTTGTAAGACTTGTGGCTGAGGTCCCTTCATTGGTGCTTCAGGACAAATAGGTACAGACGGCACTCGGAGTCCCAAGCTCCACTCAAAGTGTCTCTCGAGAGTCTGTCTGGTTGGAACGTTCATGAACTCTCTTCTTTCCTTTCTGTTCACTGGGACTATTTCGCTGCTGGATCTACACCTCTCGTGCTGCTTGCACCAGATTCTTCAGGTCGGTTGCTGTGAGTCTCGGAGATTGTCCCTTTTTTCCCAGTCAGAAGCATCAGCACTCACCCTCACCACCTCCTCCTCCTCCTCCTCCTCCTCCTCCTCCTCCTCCTCCTCCTCCTCCTACTCACTCTTTTGTCTAGCCTCAGGCCCCGCATGGCGGGTTCCTGCATCCGCACGCAAGAGAAAATTTCTAGGCCTTGAGATCTCTCTCTCTCTCTCTCTCTCTCTCTCTCTCTCTCTCTCTCTCTCTCTCTCTCTCTCTCTCTCTGAAAGACAGACATGTGGGTCTTCTGGTGCCAGGGACCAACACTGCCCACTCAGCCGTGAAGGCTATTTTGTAATCAGTTTTCATTCGGAGATGACGGGAGGTTCATTCTCTTGCAGTGTTACTGTTGCGACTGTAAACTCGGGGCGGGGACGGGAGGAGTTTTGCCTCTCCTCCACTTCTCTGGCCTCATCGTGCGAGGGGACGTTGTGGGGGGGAGTGCATCTCGCAAGCGAATGGGCCCGGGGCGAGGGAGGAGAGCCTTTAAGGTCACGGTCAAAATCTCAGCCGTGGATTATTGAACTGGTTGTTAGCCTACTTTACTGGGTCGCAGCTGGGGCAGAGAGAGAGAGAGAGAGAGAGAGAGAGAGAGAGAGAGAGAGAGAGAGAGATAACTGATCAGTAATCCGGTGAAGTGAACACAGTCATATCATAAGGGAAATGAGGAGGTCCTTGTAACTGTGATCCTCACCACAACGGGATGAAACTATTCATAATGTATATTCTCTCTCTCTCTCTCTCTCTCTCTCACTCTCTCTCTCACACAGATGTTTATGGAAGTCAGCGCTTTTAAAATGAAGTTGATAAGTATAGAAATTTAGTAGATAAATAAAAAGAAAAAAAAAAACGATAATATTAGAATAAGAAAATAGGAATAAAATAACAGATTACAAATAAAGTTAAATAAAAATGAACATAACATCAAAGCTTCGCCCTATTTTGCATGAAGCCTGGCTCCCTCATTTTGAGAGAGAAGTTCGTGTCTTGTTTTTGCCCAACATTATTCCGGCCTGGGAGCCAGTCTCGCTGTTACTACCTATTGGAGCTCGCTCAGGTCGATTGACTGATTGGTGAAGTTTGTTCATAAAAGATAATCAGGTCAGAAGGTTTGACCCCACTTGACCCTAGGTTTGTCAAGGTTTCCCACGGTCGTGTCGCCTGCTTGTGCACATACAGAAGAATTCTCAGATATGCGTTTGTGTTTACGTACTGAAAATATGACGTTGGCGCACTTGATCTCACAATACATTTCATGTCTTACCGTTTGTTGACCTTCGTTGTAGGTTTCGCCCAGTGGGTCTGCTCTGCTCTTTTCACTCGTAGGTCTGTCTTTGTCAGTCTTCCTTAGAGGCTGTTTTAGTTAGAAGCTCTCTGGCACCTCACGTCTGCAATGACAATCTTGTAGGTACTCCACAAACACGATCTTTTCTTTTCTTTCTGATATTTAACTTTCCGTCCACTCCTGAAGACTCTTGTCTTGACATCACGATGTTTGTGAGTCTCTTCTGTCTGCTACAGAGCCTGCTCGTCTGCCCCTCAGGCTTCTCCTGACCACACCTCCACTGATCATTTAGGACGATTTAGTGTCTGACGATTCGCCTTTTCATATTTGTAGCCCATAAGTGGCTAGGAACCAGTTCGTCTCTCCCCGTCCGCTGCTTCCCACCTTACTTATGCGAAGGTCCTGCTGGGATTGAGAATTTGTAGAGGCAACGCCTAGTCTGTACCTCGCCATTCTCTCTCTCTGGATCATGAATGTGGAGGTGGTTTCACTTCCTGATCTTTTAGGCAGTTTTGCCTCATATGTTTCATATTTTGCATTGCATTACATATATATGTTGGAAGGACTTGAATTATATCTTTGAAACGTACCTATATCATGTACTGGCAAAAGTTTTAGCAACTTCTTTTTAAATCGACATTCTAATTATATGCATTTGCAGGCAACACTTTCCTCTCATTGGCTTGTATTACTATGCCATTTGCCCCATAAAAAATTATATACATACATATATATTATATATATATATATATATATATATATATATATATATATATATATATATATATATATATATATATATATATATATATATATATATATATATATATATATATATATATATCAGACACTAGAATTTAGGAGCGTTAAATGGAAACTTGCCTTCATGACCAATAAATAAGTAAATAAATAAATAAATAAATAAAGGTCGCAAATCCACCACAGTATATACTCCCACCACTTATCTTACTGGTTCCTTCCCTTTTTCCCTGTGCATATAAATTATGATTAGCAAGTCTATGATTCGTGTGAGCTCTCTTTGTAGTCTTGTAAAGTGGCTCATTCCTTGATTCTGCCGTTGAAGGCTGATGGAATTTTGTGGGGAATATTGTCAATTATTTCAGCTCTCCTCAGGAGAAGGAATGGCCTCTTTATTGGGGAATAGTAATAATATCAATGACAATCTGCCCTTCATTCCCTCATCTACTGTAGCCTACGTCTCTTGGGCTTTTTCTTTCGGGTTCCCTTTCTCTCTTCATTGCTGTACGGCTCCTCTCCCCTCCCCTCCCCTCCCCTCCCCTCCCCTCCCCTCCCCTCCCCTCCCCTCCCCTCCCCTCCCCTCCCCTCCCCTGCACGCCGCTTATATTCACGTGTCTTCCAGGTTGATAATGCCTCCACGCCCCCCCCCCCAACCTTCTCTCTCTCTCTCTCTCGGTAAACCTCAAAACAACAAAAGTAATTATTAAATTAAATAACGAAGGATTCCACAAGACTCGAAGATTAAGGCATCGTCATTCACTCAAGTGAAAACCTTGTCTCCGGAGAGAGAGAGAGAGAGAGAGAGAGAGAGAGAGAGAGAGAGAGAGAGAGAGAGAGAGAATAAACCTTACATCACAAAAGCAAAAGGTCGAACACGGCAGAGAGGGCTGCAGCACCGAAAAGCCCTCAGCACAGGATTATAGAAAGTAAAGACATCTGAGAAAACCGCTTGATTACAAAACCGTTGAACCAGTTGCCATTTTTATAAATCATTTCCTAATTTCAGAAGCATTTTCCCCTTCGTCTCCTCAGAGAGTGTGACGTCTAAGGTTTGGCCTAGGCAGGTGTTCTCTCTCTCTCTCTCTCTCTCTCTCTCTACAGTACTGACAAAGAATAGGCCTACCTCAACATCCCTCAAAGAATGTCATTCCTGTAGTAATTCCAGGGCGTCAACACATTGAAGTCAAAATGCTGAAATTCGGGCATATTAAAATAAACAGCTACAGACACGAAGTCTATTTGTATAAAAGATACTGTTTATATATGTACAAATCATCACCTACTGTATATATGAATGTCAAAGTGATCTCCCCGAGTTGTTTCATCCACGGACCCATCCTCTCTCTCTCTCTCTCTCTCTCTCTTAAGGAATTCGGCTTCATACTAGAAAGAAATATAATAACAAGGGAAGGGAAAGTTCAGAGAGAGAGAGAGAGAGAGAGAGAGAGAGAGAGAGAGAGAGAGAGAGAGTCACCGTCAGTCGACTGCATATAATAATAAAGTCTTTGTTTTGTTTTCTATCCTGTCAGTGAAACAGAGGGAGACTGTCTCTACATTAAATATCTTCTTAGAAGATTTTAGTGTGTGCTTTTACTGTATCCCTCTCGTTCCACACGCACACACACACACACAAGCCTCCTCTAGTGAAAGCATTCTAAAGTATAAGCAGTGATTTTAAAACTAACATAAAAAAAACGCATTTGACTTAAAACATTTTCACTGGGAACGTAATTGTTTTCACAGAAACAAAGACGCGTGGCATCGTTTTTGACCTGGGCTGCCAAATCTCAGTTTCTGGGTACGTGGTGGGCAGAGGGCATTTATAGAAGGTCAGAGGTTACTTAACCTTAAACCTGGTCACATCCTAGCGACCATATAGAGTTTTCAATAGACATTAGAATGTATAGGTCTATTGAGCCACAGCCACCTACATCCGTGGGTTCCCAACAGACTGCTTCTGGGGTTGGAATCTCCCGAGGGATTTATCAGGGGATTAGAAGGTCTGTGGGAGGTGTCACTGATGAGAGAGAGAGAGAGAGAGAGAGAGAGAGAGAGAGAGAGAGAGAGAGAGAGAGAGAGAGAGAGAGAGTTAACAAGGATCTGAAAAGAAATCGACACAAACAACAGCCATCAAAAAGCAAAGCTTTCGTGCAGAGTGACACTCAACGCTTCCGAAAGCGTTGACGACGAAAATAGATTTGCGCTGTATGTATATTTCGCAAAGCTTTTAAATATCAGGAATATCTTAAATTACCAGATTAAAATACATTTCGAAATAAATTACAAAATAGCCTTTTGATTTCGAATTCGTGAATAAATTACGAGAAATTAATAACGATATTTTCCAAATTGTTGAATCCTTTGCAACGAAACGGACAACGCAGGTGACAGCCGATTTATGCAGTCGTTTTAACCGTTCATCTTGCCTCGACGAGGTAATCTTCGCTTGGGAGGACCTCGACGAGTTAATCCTTACTTTTTTAATGCGCTTTTTTCCAAGTAGTCCTAGGCTGAGAGAGAGAGAGAGAGAGAGAGAGAGAGAGAGAGAGAGAGAGAGAGAGAGAGAGAGAGAGAGAGGGGAATGGTCAGTACTGCTATATTCGGTGACTTCATGCGAGGGAACAAATCGCTTGTTACAGTCTGCACCTCTCATCAGCTTTCCTTCTTCCCGGTGTTTGCGAGTTGATAGATGATTGCAGACACTTCCATATATGATGATAACAATAAATGCCATTGCAATCATCATGCAGTGGTCCTTCTCTCGCAATGTACTTATAGCGTCCGTCACTGGCAATGGAGGCGACATTATAAGTATGGAAAGCGAAAAGTAATCTCTCTCTACTGGCTGGAAAGTTCGTCCGATTTACGCACTAGTCAATTCTTGTACAGTCGAGTTCATATATTATGATATACACTGTCATACTCAGCATTCCATTCTCTTTCTTCGAAAATATACTTACAACGTCCATCAGTAGAAGTCGACGAGATATTTATAAGTGTTAAAAAAAATAGATCAGAACTGCCGTGACTTCGCCCGGCCAGATTCTGAAGGAAGTCATAAAGACCAATCCGTCTAACCGGCTTCATGCTATTCTCGCCCTTATTAGCTCCGTCCATAAGGCCGCTTTCTGTCCGGGATCGTCTGTTAGGTTACGATTTAATGACATTTTTTCTCCCTCGCCATATAGGCTATACGCCTGAATCTTGACCAGTTTTAGTGAATTCACTGGGCTTTCTCAATTCTCTCTCTCTCTCGCTGTTACGATTCCAGTTAAAATTTTCAGAGTATAATGTTCGTGGAAGAGTTTATTTTCAAAGTCTCTGAAGCCGGTGAGAGAGAGAGAGAGAGAGAGAGAGAGAGAGAGAGAGAGAGAGAGAGAGAGAGAGAGAGAGAGCGCGCCAGTGCAGCCGATATATGATACGGTTATCTTGTGCACACGGGGCTGAGGGGGGATTGGGGAATCCACACGTAAAACGTCCACACTCTGCACTGAAAAGTGTCTGCTAATTCAAATCTAATAATAAGTTCTGAAAATGTTTGACTCTTCTATGATATAAGTCTCACACACCCAAATATCTATAAAAATAAATGACTAATATTATTCTTTTTGATCTATGGATGCGTTTGGATATTTATCAGCTGTTGCTGCGTGACGTTGCCTGACCGCCATTGGCGGTTCCTGTGCGAACCGAGATCGGAAGAACCAGATCTTCTTCCTCTTCTTCTTCTTCTTCTTCTTCCTGGTGCAAACTGGCTCCAGCGCCAACCCGCCTTCAGCAACCTATTCTGAATCATTTCTAATCTCACCCTCAACAAAATCCACATTTATTCTTTACAATAATACTGTCGAGTCTTCTTATTATGCTAGTTTTGATGGCATGTTTTCTTGAAGATGATATGAAATATATACACAAATTCATTCTGCCTTCTGGTAGCAAATTACTCTTCAGCGATGAACTCGACAGCTTTGTAATACACATTGCAATTTTTGCTTGTGAAAATGATTGGTGTGTGTGTGTGTAATCAGTCTGATTATTCTACAGCCACAGTGACATCAGCTCTTGAAAGGGACGGGGTTTAATGATCTCATAACTATAATTCGTATAACTTAATATTGTAGCAGAAATCCTAGGCCTAGTCTATAGGTGACAAAGCTCATGGTTTCGGTGTCACTGGACATTCATTGCCCTAAATGAATGATTATGTCAATAACAGTGATAAATGTCATTATATTGTAACTTCCAATATCTGTTCTCTCTAAAAGTGAGAAATTGTACGATGCAGTGGTACTGAAATCCTCTCGTATAATGAAATGGCTCAGTACATGAGCCTAGGTCCAGGATACGTTGTCAGTTGACCTTACTCTGGAAAATATATGGTATATTTGTTGCAACACCGATACTTACTATTATTATATTTGCAGCTTCTAAATATTTCTTATGAAAGTGACTGCAATCAAGTCATTGCAACGATATAATACAATCAGTGATCATTCTTTTTGTTTAAGTTTACGTGCGAGCATATAACCAACTGTGTTGGTCAGCCCAAGATATAGGTCTGGTCATCACAGTTATGGCACTCATGCCGGATCAAGCACCATCTTAATTTCATCGTTATATTTCATAGGGTGTCTTATATATATATATATATATATATATATATATATATATATATATATATATATATATATATATATATATATATAGTAAGGAACTACAGATCTCATAGGTTCTCGGTATGTTCAGGTTCTTTTTTTCCCGATTGTTAACTCGTACCAGTATGATATTCGGTAGGCCACTGTCAGACAATAAACAATTCAAGGCAAAAATCTCAAAAAGGAGGCGGTCAAGAACACACTAGGCCAGTTAACAAATACGTTTATTACAATAACCCAACTTAAACTACAAAGAACTCCCCTTGAAAACTGGAACGAGGGAAGAAAAGAGACTCGCAAAACATTACACAAACCACCACCATTCGCCTAGCTAACTTTCGCTCAAGAAAAAGGGACAGGAATAAGTAGAAGGTAGAAAAAACAACAATTGCACTTGGGCGTCAATTACGCTAACACACGATACAAGGAGAAACAGAATAGAAAATATCTTTAAGCCTAATTAAACTAATAACAAAGTACATTTACAAAAACATACTTTAAACTTATTCTAATCCAAACTGGAGATTATATATATATATATATACAGTCAACATGCGTAATCAGTCATTACGCGTAATGACTGAAATTTCAGTCATCGCGTAATGCACTTAAGGGACATTTGATCCCCCCAGGAGCTAGTACTAAACACGGCGAAACAGTGAGTTAGTACTAGCTCCTGGGGGGATCAAATGTCCCTAAGTGCATTACGCGTAATCACTGATTACGCATGTTGACTGTAACATATATATATATATATATATATATATATATATATATATATATATATATATATATATATATATATATACGAATACACTGTCGATCAATAAATCGTCCATTCACAAATATAAGCAGCCGAGTGCTACAGTGGAGCGTCGTCCTTGAATCCAGTCCACACTTAACACGGCGTGCACAGAGCGTCCGAAAAAAGAAAAAGGTAAGAAGAGTTTCTAAAACACAATTAAGTGGATCTTACGCTTTTCTTAGGCGCTGGGAGGCCCCGTAACGATCCCAGGATGTTAGCAGGCTGAAGGCGAGGGCAGACGAAGGGTGCAGCAACACCACACAGGACACTCGGCAGGGCACAAGAGTAATGCTTGGCATAAGGGTGGGGGTGCCACCTACGACCAGTCAATAAATAAAGATGCCAACACAGCACACGGCTCATAGGGTGGCAAAGTACTTTGCACCACCAATAGTTGTCTCCAAATAAGCAGCAGGGGTGCCAAGGAAGTGTCATAGAATAGAAGTAAATCTTCAATATCTGCCTTCAGAAGAAAAAGGTGCTAAACATCCTCTGAAGCGGGACCGATGAACTGTACACTGAACCTGGAGGCAACATCCAAAGACTCGACGTCAATTTCGGGTGGAGTGGGCAGCGGGCGGCAAACGGCCAGACAGACCATCACCAACAAGCATGAAAATAGAAACATTCTTACACGGGTGATGTACTGCATCTATTAACGCAAAACAACCGTTGAGGGGAGGTGAAAATACCCAAGTCCAGCCCTCAAGAGTCAAATGATAAACGAAAACAAAATTGTTAAAACTGGACAAAACTAATAATAAATGTACTTAAATTTAAATAAATGGGTATGCAAGAAATGAATTTACGTTACTTCATTATAATATATATCACTCCATCTATCCTCATCCACTTTTGTATCTCTGTCTCTTCTCTTTGCGTCTCTCTGTTTCGCTTTTGTCTTTTTCCTCTTCCAACTTGTGTTCCCGGAAGGTCAGCGTCAGAGAGAGAGAGAGAGAGAGAGAGAGAGAGAGAGAGAGAGAGAGAGAGAGAGAGATTGGGAACTCTCTCTCTCCTTGTCCCCAGTCACAGAATTGCCCCTCGATTTCACTCCAGGACTCTCTCTTTCTCTCTCTCTCTCGCAAATAGTCGAATGTACTAGCAGATTCATCAAAACATAAACCTAGGAGTAGGCCTAGGTTCCTTTTTTTAGTCTTGTACGTTTTTGATTTCAGAAACAGTCTGCGGTCATAATATGAGAGAGAGAGAGAGAGAGAGAGAGAGAGAGAGAGAGGAGCTCTATCTCTCCCCCTCTTGCTGTGTCCGATCACCGCATTCCCGTTCGATTTGTTTTATTCCCGCCATTTTTAAATGATTCCGTTTCCAAGTTTCCAATCCAGGACTCTCTCTCTCGCTCTCTCTCTCTTTTAGAACTTTAATCCTTTCATTTTTTATTATTTTTCTCAGTTAATCAGTTTGTGAAATGGTCAGCCATTATAGGTCTAGGTCTTTGTCCCAAGATTCAGATCTTACCCAATCTAAATCTACTTTTATTCCTGATCTTTCCACATACCCCCACCCTAGCGACCCTCAACAGTCGACTACCGAGTTTGGTACATGAGAAACAAGCTGATATATATATATTTTTTTTATAGACTGAGATGGCCTTATGCCAGCATGGCTTCTTGGCCTCTCCCGTACACGTCATTTGAGGACATGAACGTCAAAATCCTTTTGAAGTTAGAGGATAATTTATACTCATATCATTAAAGCTTATATCGAATTTAACTTTATTATTATTATTATTATTATTATTATTATTATTATTATTATTATTATTAAAGGAGTTAATTCAGTCTGCTTTTTTCCATGTGAAATCCTGTGCACGTGACAATTGTGTTCGTGCGCAAGTCTTCATCCCTGACTTCAACTTAACCGAAGGAGTGATCCTGGCACTCGTTGTAAGTGCAAGTGATGGGGAATAAAGTTACTTGCACTTAATCTAAGTGCTAATGACTATAAAAAATGAAAGATTGCCTTGTGCTACGGTTAGTAGATTATATCTGAAGACGAAGTCAAAGCCAACCCAGCAATTTGAACGAGAGAACCGGTTGTGTCAAGACGATCTGAAGTCCATTTGAATTTGGGATCGTTCTTTAAAGTTTCCCGCCCTCCAACCAACACCCTCAACACCCACCAACACCTAGGAATACACTGGTCTACATAAACACACACACGCATATATATATATATATATATATATATATATATATATATATATATATATATATATATATATATATATATATATATATATATATATATATATAGACAGACGAAGAAGCAAGTGCTGAATATAATTCATAAGCAATGTATAATATTTAGGCCTATTTGTGCGGTCTATTCGTGTAATAGTCTCACAATTTTTTTACATATTTTACAATCTATTTGCCACATATGTTCGTTCACTGCTTCATTATAAAGTGTTGAGTACAATTAAAGTGTTGGGTATAATTCGTAGCATTGTAATGCCACTTAGGCCTATACTTGTGTAATAATTGCCTCAAATTTTTGTTTACATATTTTACAATCTATATTCCACATACGTTCATTCGTTGCCTTTTACGGTCATTCCTGTATTTTATTATGAGTTAACTGTATATTCGTACCGTTATTTTACAACGTAATTAATGTATAATGCGTAATATAAGATGTGTGATATACGTATTACGATCTTTTCTGTATCTTATAAGCTAACTGCAATTCACATCATTCATTTTCCGTCGCCTCGTCTGCAAGTGCAAGATAATTTACGCAGGCAATTAGGGAGCTGTTTGGTGTATAAAATGGAAAGCGCCTAAGTAGTACAGTATGACAAAGTCAAGCAGAGCAGCAAGGAGAACGGGACACAAAGAGAAAAAGGGAACCAACGCTTCAGATTTAATGTCGACTGGACGGACGCCTTCACGTCGTCAGCATTGCTCGGCCTTGCTCAGTTATTATAATAAGTATTGCAATGTTCAGTTAAGTATACCTTAGTTTAACCAGACCACTGAGGAGCTGATTAACAGCTCTCCTAGAGAGGGCTGGCCCGAAGGATTAGACGTATTTTACGTGGCCAAGAACCAACTGGTTACTTAGCAACGGGACCTACAGCTTATTGTGGAATCCGAACCACATTTTAGCGAGAAATGAATTTCTATCACCAGAAATAATTCCTCTAACTCTTCATCAGCCGGCCGGTAACTCGAACTCGGGCCTACCGAGTGACAGGCCACAGCTCTACCGACTCCCCCAATGAAGAGTTATTGTTTTGATAGTGTTTAGTACTGAATCCTTTTTGAACCTCCATCATAGTCTTCGATTCTTGTACTTCCACCTTGTGAAAGAGACTTTGATTCCTTACTGCGTCGTTGATTCCGTCCGATGCTCGTCTGTTTATATCGAAGCATTTATACTGATGTCGCTTTCACTTCTCCCTCAGTGACAACAATTATATATAAACGATAAAGTCAGTTAATAGTTTATCCTCCATCAGAGAGGTCGTCGCCTCCTCCCCCTCCTGAACGGGTCCCGAGAACGTTCCGCTCAAGGTCTAAAGAATATTCCGCTAAAGTATCCACTCGTCAGAATCTCTGTCTGCCGTATCTTTTAGGTCGTCCGTGATAATGTGGCCCAGATACGGAAATTCATGCACGCATCCAGGCGCTGATCCCCGAGAAAAATTTGCGGTTCTGCAATATGCTGAAGCGATCTTGGGAGCAGCGACATACTGTACACTAGGTCTTGGTTTCGTTGTATAGGATATCAAATTTCTCTGCATAATGGCGCCAGGTGTCGATTAGTCGCTGCAGACCTTCTTGCACTGATCAAGGGGAAATCAGAACCATACCGTCGGCGTAATGAGGTTGTTTATTGTTGTTTCGTTCATAGTGCACCCGATTGCGAGCGAGTTCAGTTTGACATTCAGGGCATCTGTGTGCGTGTTGAATAGGTATGGAGAGAGAATGCCCCCTTGCCGGAGCCCGTTTAGGGAGCCGAAGGTGTGCGACGGTACGTTACCTCATTTGACACAGAATTGCTGTGTGAGAGCCAACAACATAAAATGCCAATTAGATATGTGCCTCGTTTGTGCAGCTTCAGGAAGAGCTTCAGGTAGTTTACTCTGCCAAATGCTTTTCTCACATCTACAAAACACAGGAAAACAGGAGAGGCTGACGATAGGTAACAGTTCAGCAATTCTTTCAGGGTGTAGATGCCGGTGTCGGTTGAGTGGTCTGCTTTAAAGCCGAACTGGTTGTCAGTAGTGTGTACAAAGGGGAGAAGTCTCACTACAACAACGGACTCAAGTATCTTCGACGCAATTGTAGTAATTGCAGTTGGGGGGTAATTGTCAGGGTAAACTGCATCCTTTAGCTTGTTTTTTTATGAATGTTATCAAGCGAACTAAGAGTAGGGAGTCTGGGAGAAACTGGTGAATTATGCACGCATTGAACAGAGCAGCTAGCAAAATGTAAATTATCGGATGGCAGAATTCGAAAGCTTCAGTAGGTAGACCATGGCAGCCGGGCGATTTATTATTAGGTAGGTTGTTTATGGCCTCGCTGATGTTGTTACCTGGCGTAATACGATCGGCGGAATGAAACTGAATATTATCAGTAAGGAGGTTATTTACATCCCTGCGGGAGTCTTGATCGTTTATGCAATTCAGGATAGTGCTGAAGTGATCGCCACACATTCTTGCGATGGCCTCGTCACCGACGGCTTCTCCTACTCTCTCTCTCTCTCTCTCTCTCTCTCCCTCTCTGATAACATTTTAGTTTTGGGATTTAGGGATTGAATATCCTTCCAAAGACGGGAGTAATCGCCAGACTCTAATTTCCTAGACATTGCATCAGCTCTTTGTTGCTTTTCAATCAGTCTGCAGTGCTTAAGGGCAAGTTTGAACTGAAATTCAGAGCTTTATAGAATAAGATAAATTATCCTGCGTTTTTACAGAATATGGAAATTAATATATATATATATATATATATATATATATATATATATATATATATATATATATATATATATATATATATATATATATATATATATATATATATATATATATATATATATATATATATATATATATATATATATAATTATATATATATCAATTTTGATATTCCCGATTTAGAGGGAGAACATACCTTATGTTAAAAGCGGAAAGGATAATATAAAGATTTACAGATTGTTAAGATACATGGTAGTGTATCAGTAATATCACTACAGTGATTCATTATTTCTTTCGATGCGTTTTGTCTGTACGAAGCAAAATGAATTCGGTTGTATTTACAGCGTCCTGTGAATAGACTTGGGCGACCGAATATACAATAAACACATTTACCTCAAAATGCATTGTAGCCATTTTTATAAGAACAACTACTAACGTTTCCAGAGGCCGTGTAATAGTGTTTGTTTTAAATAACTCCTAAAATAACTGATGGATTTCCATGATATCAAAGCAGGGAGCGCTTCATACAATGGCTTAATTTTGGGAAATACTGTGCATTGCCAATTACGTTTCATTAACTTTTTTACTTAAGAAAATGAGGCTAAAGCCAGTCTTAGCCACCCACACATTCGCAAAAGTGATGACGTCCCTCAGTGACGTTGGTATAACGTTTCTTCCCCTGTACCTCCCATCCCCCGAATTGTTAAACGCCTGTTTAACTCCATAGATAATTGTCATATGACCTACCCCAAGCAATACGAAATTCTTTGTCAGTAAAAGTTCAGCATACCCGGTAATGTGATTCGTGACTTTAGACTTTACCTAAACACAAGACCAACCTTTTATATCTTACCCACTCACTTACATTGAAGATCAAGAATGAGACTTATGCCAGGAGACGAAAGAAGCCATGCTAACCCTACACTTCGCACTTCAAGCGAGTGTTGGTAAAGCAATAGAAATATAGTTTTCTTTAGGTTAAGCCGTAGGACTCATTCTTCCATACAACACAGGTTACTCGATACATCAATTGCCAGGAAGAAAATGACAGAGAGCATTGTTTGATATAATTTATCATATCAATTTCACCAGAGAGAGTAGCTTGAATTCCTTAGAAGGTAGACTTCTAAAAGATGTTTCATATAAGGGCATTGACATCGGCCATTTGATAAATTTTGAAATCATATATATATATATATATATATATATATATATATATATATATATATATATATATATATATATATATAATATATATATATATGTGTGTGTGTGTGTGTTCATACATACATAAGATTTATTATATTTCAACCCATAGTTTTATATATTTATTTACGTTATAAGTACCAGTACCTATTTTTGTTACTTAAAAGGTATGTGACAAATATCATTGCGACTTTGTCACTGGAATTATACCAGACTTCAATTAATGAACCAATCAACCTTACTTTGAGAAATCCATTGACATTGTCTACATGCCAAGCTGATATACTCGTATCAAAGTATTCATTAGCTTTGCTTTTCCAAAATAATGTTATCACCAATTGCTGGAAAGCATAGATATATGAGGGATGAAAAAAAAAAAAAACAAGAAATGGACACTTATACATTTTACTCATCATCACTCTCAAGGAAAAGATCGTTTTCCTCGTCACTATCAATGTTGATGATGACAGGATCTATACTGTCCTGAATATTATCTGAAAGCCAGTAATCATCTTCAAAATATCTTGATCTCCTGACAGCGCCAGCCCACGTCTCCCCTGTTACAGCAAGCCTGGCCTCTTCAAGCCTGGCAAAGAGATCTGCACGGGTAAACCGCTGCAACGAGGAGCGCACCTGTCGTTTCATACAGCCCCACACCTGCTCGATGGCGTTGAGCTCAGGATGGGCAGGGGGCAAGCGAACCACTTCATGGCCCCATTCACGGATTATATTATCCACAATGTAGACTGGTTCCGGCCGGTTGCCCCTGCATATCTTTAGAAGCTGAGGGCGTGTTGCGTGAGCTGGATACTGTATTTTTCGAGACCTGAGCCAGTTAACCAAATCCTCCTTTTTTGTAGCTGTTGTTGGGCATCGGCTATCTCCTGTCAATTGGCTATGGTATGGGGCGTTGTCTAGCACCAGCAGCGAAGGCTCCTCAAGCGAGGGCAGGAGCTGTGATGTTAGCCACCGAATAAATATCTCTGAATTCATTTCTGCATGGTAGTCGCCGGTTTTATTTTTCGCAGGGAAGCATAAAAATGAATTTTCTACAAAACCTTTAGCTGTACCACCTGCTACCACCACAAACCTCTCTCCTTCTCCTGGTGGCACCTGCCGGCTGTAGGTGGCACTGGTGACAGATTGAGAGGTGTCCACCCACTCCTTGCTATGTTGCATTCTCGTCGTAAACCACGTCTCATCGACATACACTACTTCTCTTCCTTCACCACGATGTTGCTGGAGGGATCGTAGAGCATCAACTCGGCGGCAAACGACGTCCAAAGTTTCTCTCCTTAGGTACATTTTCCGCTGGGATGTTTTGTACTGGAAACCCATGTTATGGAGGATTCGCCATACTGCCTTCTCAGATGTTTCTTCAGGAATGATATTTAGCATTTTAAGTTCTTCCGCTAAAGTGGCAATAGTGAAAAATCGCTTAGCAGCAAACATGCTGTGCACATGTCTCCTGATGGAACCAACGGTGAAGTTGTCAAAGACCAGAGGCGACGTATTTGATGATGCAGGTGGTGTTTCAGGTGGACGAGGATTCTTTCCACGGCTCACCAACACTCGGACAGCGTTCGGAGTCATCCCCATAGCATCAGCAACTCTTTCACATGGCCTGTAGGAAAAAAAAATAAATACATTTAAATACACAATATATATATATATATATATATATATATATATATATATATATATATATATATATATATATGGCTAGCAGTATATTGCAATATATCATGTACTTATTAAAGTCATACTTTTCTTACCGATTCATACTAATTTTCAGGCGGTTTCTTTCTTTCTCTCTGTTGTAGATGGTGAAGAGTTTCAGCGCAATTGTAGTTTTGCAATGGCGAGGACAAAGCGACATATTTGCCATGACTAAAGTCGAATCTATATGAAATAGTTCAGAGCTACTACTACAACTGCTGCCGATGATTACCTTGGATGTACTAACAGGGCTCTGAGGTAGGAGTCGAAGTCGGTGAAATTATTTCTGAATCCTGCTCCAGTCTTGCCCCAATAACATCATTCCAAATATAAAACTCTCTCAAGGAAAAAAATTGTTTTCTATTTCTACTAATGTTTTTATTTTATTTTATTTTATTTTATTTTTTTTTTTTTTTAGTCTCAAATCTAAAATTTGTAGGAGTCCGAGTAGAATATCTCTCAGTGCGATTCCACACCCCTGTTTTAAACCTCTTCTATTATGTTCGATAATTTGTGTTAACCATCTAATCATTATCTACCACCATAAAACATTTTATTGCTCTTCCGGCTCATTTTATATGTGCAGTACACAGTCTTTCCTAACAGGGATTTACTCGGTAGCCTAATAACAATGGGAATGAAGGAAAGAAGGCAAGAAGGAAGGGGGGGGGAGTACTAGGATAGCCATAGGTGTAAACACCGAAGGAGGGTTGGGGGAACCTCTGCGTCACAGTTACGTGATTAAGTACCACTTCTTCGAAACGCTCTGAAGGAGGGGAAGAAGTTCCTCTTTTTTCTAAGAGTAAACGGCTTAATTAAGCACATCTGTCAATTCATTGTACAGTCACGTTCAAAACTTACGATACTCTCAATCTAGATTTTCGGACAAATTGTCAACATAGAAAGCAACATCTGGCAACTACGGCATGGGGAGGGTGCCGCAGGCAGCATAGTTGCTGAGGAGTCACTGATTTAAAGGGACACGTTATCTTTCTAATTATCGTAGTGGCTTACTTGTGATTTCGGGCTCTATGTTTTTACTTGAGAAAAAGTTAAAAAGTAAAAAGCAAAATAACAAAAAGCAAAGCTTTTGCGTTATTAATTATGTATAGTTTCACTATTCAAGCTCTCATTTTGAATTAAATCACATTACTAGGCCTATTGGTCCTTGACATTTGTTTGTATTAAGTTGTTCATTGTAGGCTTAATGCCTACTTACCTTGCATATAATAAGTATTGATGCAAGTCTATTGTTATTTAACTGAATCATAAAGGATAGGAGGAATAGAAACAATAATTCACATAAAGATTTTAATGAATTATGAAACGTGAAATGCCCTAAGAAACTAAATATAAATTATATTTCATGCAATCACGCAAGAACACAACGGAAATATGAAGCATAAAAAATAGTCTCTCTTTCTCACAGTTAACAACAGTTCGTCAAATAATTTAATTTTCCTACTGTGTCTTACACATTATGATAGTGAATAAAAAGTAATAGTAAATTTATATTCCTTTGGTATAATATGAATTAATATTCCTTTGGTATAAAAGTAAATAAATTTCCCTTTTTTATAAAGATGAAATAATACATTATTAACCTATGACATAAATATGAATAACAAAAAATTAGTCTAATATTTAGTATGACCTCCATCATTGTCAATCACAGCTCTTAGTCTATTTGGCATTGAATCTACTAACCTTTGACAATAATTATTCATCCCTCTTTTCGGTCTTAATGACTCCCACACAGATAGGCAGTGTTTGATCAGTGCAGGTTTGGTTTTTATTGTCCCAGTATCCCATTCCCTTACCATTTGTCCCCAAAGATTTTCTATCAGATTGAGGTCAGGAGATTTAGCTGGCCAGTCTATACGTATAACATTGTTCTGTTCAGCAAACCATTCGCTGACCACTTTCGAGTTATGAACAGAAGAGTTGTCCATTACAAGATAGACTGGCAAATGACCCGGTAGTAGAAGTTTCCTCACTGATGGGATCAGGACTTCATCCAGAATTTCTACATATTGCTGTCCGGTTAAACGCTCGTCGATGGGAATCAGTTCCCCTGGTCCACACGCAGCAGCCATCCATCCCCATAATCCTGCAGAAATTCTTCCACTTCGCCGCGACGGTTGAATATTTTCTTTATTGAACCTAGAGATTGAGATACACAAAAAAAATGTTATCGCAAGTAAACGAAGAAAATATCAACGCTGAATATCACCAATAGTCTATTAATAAAAATGAGCAATAAGGAATTTACATTGATATTGAGATTGTTTTCTCACTCTCGATAGGTAATTCGTTAGAATTCCAATAGGCTTGAAATGTTATCCTTGAAAGCAAAAAGAAAAGTTATATTTTAAGGAGCTTGTTGGTATTTAATCAGTGTAGTAAGGAACGTTCATGTTACACATAGGCCTAAGCCCACATGAAAACTATTGGTATTAATTACTTACCTTGCAGTTATTTAATCAATATAGTAAAAAAAGTTCATGTTACACATAGGCCTAAGCCTACATGAAAACTATTGGTATTAATTACTTACCTTGCAGTTATTTAATCAATATAGTAAAAAAAGTTCATGTTACACATAGGCCTAAGCCCACATGAAAACTATTGGTATTAATTACTTACCTTGCAGTTATTTAATCAATATAGTAAAAAAAGTTCATGTTACACATAGGCCTAAGCCTACATGAAAACTATTGGTATTAATTACTTACCTTGTAGGTATTTAATCAGTGTAGTAAAGAAAGTTCATGATACACATAGGCCTAAGCCTACATGAAAACTATTGGTATTATTTACTTACCTTGTTTTATTAGGTCGCCAGCAGTGGAGTATACCATGATCGTCGCTAGCAAAAGTCTTCTCATCACACCATATAACGTTATCCCAGAATCCTGACTCAAACGGTAGATACTGAAGAGCGAAAGCTACTCGTTGCTCTTGGTGATTTTGAGACAAGGCCGGAGGGTTTGATTGCCGGTCTGCGGTGATGAATTCCTTGGTTGTGTAATCTCCTTCTCACCGTAACATTAGAGATTTGAAGAAGACCTAATTCCTGATTCACTTTCGCAGCAGTTGTTATATATAGGCTGTGAGATAGATAACTTTAGCAACGATCTGTTCATCCTGCTCTCTAGTCTAGTAGTGCATCGGGGTCGACCTTTTCTAGGCTGATTCTGGAGGTTCTCTTCTTCGTTGAACCGTTTGATCCACCTGAATACTGTTGTCCGACTGATATTTAATTTGCGGCTAATTTCTTTCTATGGGGAGGATATTATTTTTATGCAGTTCTATTATGACTCTCCGTATAGCTAATGAGGTTTCTTGTCTTTTGGCTCCAGGATTTATTTGAAGTCGCCCAAGATGCTCCATCATCACAACGTGAAGTCGGGTCAGCGAGAAGTAGGCTAAATACTGAGCGAGCAGGGAGCACCACCACTGTGTCACGTGACAAGTTGCACATTGCTTTGGCGGCTTTTCAGGCGTGCCAACCTTTCGGAGTCAGGGGTGCGAATTTTCTCGTGCTGTTATTGTTTCGGGAGATTGCGTGTGGTTGCCAGCCCTGATGTTATCGTTCACATTTCAGAATGTTTCGTTTTATTTCGTGTATAATATCCAGAAAGGCAAACTTTTGAGTAGTGAAGATTTTTATTTTATTTTATATTATGTATAGTATTAATATATGTACAGTCACGTTCAAAACTTACGATACTCTCAATCTAGATTTTCGGACAAATTGTCAACATAGAAAGCAACATCTGGCAACTACGGCATGGGGAGGGTGCCGCAGGCAGCATAGTTGCTGAGGAGTCACTGATTTAAAGGGACACGTTATCTTTCTAATTATCGTAGTGGCTTACTTGTGATTTCGGGCTCTATGTTTTTACTTGAGAAAAAGTTAAAAAGTAAAAAGCAAAATAACAAAAAGCAAAGCTTTTGCGTTATTAATTATGTATAGTTTCACTATTCAAGCTCTCATTTTGAATTAAATCACATTACTAGGCCTATTGGTCCTTGACATTTGTTTGTATTAAGTTGTTCATTGTAGGCTTAATGCCTACTTACCTTGCATATAATAAGTATTGATGCAAGTCTATTGTTATTTAACTGAATCATAAAGGATAGGAGGAATAGAAACAATAATTCACATAAAGATTTTAATGAATTATGAAACGTGAAATGCCCTAAGAAACTAAATATAAATTATATTTCATGCAATCACGCAAGAACACAACGGAAATATGAAGCATAAAAAATAGTCTCTCTTTCTCACAGTTAACAACAGTTCGTCAAATAATTTAATTTTCCTACTGTGTCTTACACATTATGATAGTGAATAAAAAGTAATAGTAAATTTATATTCCTTTGGTATAATATGAATTAATATTCCTTTGGTATAAAAGTAAATAAATTTCCCTTTTTTATAAAGATGAAATAATACATTATTAACCTATGACATAAATATGAATAACAAAAAATTAGTCTAATATTTAGTATGACCTCCATCATTGTCAATCACAGCTCTTAGTCTATTTGGCATTGAATCTACTAACCTTTGACAATAATTATTCATCCCTCTTTTCGGTCTTAATGACTCCCACACAGATAGGCAGTGTTTGATCAGTGCAGGTTTGGTTTTTATTGTCCCAGTATCCCATTCCCTTACCATTTGTCCCCAAAGATTTTCTATCAGATTGAGGTCAGGAGATTTAGCTGGCCAGTCTATACGTATAACATTGTTCTGTTCAGCAAACCATTCGCTGACCACTTTCGAGTTATGAACAGAAGAGTTGTCCATTACAAGATAGACTGGCAAATGACCCGGTAGTAGAAGTTTCCTCACTGATGGGATCAGGACTTCATCCAGAATTTCTACATATTGCTGTCCGGTTAAACGCTCGTCGATGGGAATCAGTTCCCCTGGTCCACACGCAGCAGCCATCCATCCCCATAATCCTGCAGAAATTCTTCCACTTCGCCGCGACGGTTGAATATTTTCTTTATTGAACCTAGAGATTGAGATACACAAAAAAAATGTTATCGCAAGTAAACGAAGAAAATATCAACGCTGAATATCACCAATAGTCTATTAATAAAAATGAGCAATAAGGAATTTACATTGATATTGAGATTGTTTTCTCACTCTCGATAGGTAATTCGTTAGAATTCCAATAGGCTTGAAATGTTATCCTTGAAAGCAAAAAGAAAAGTTATATTTTAAGGAGCTTGTTGGTATTTAATCAGTGTAGTAAGGAACGTTCATGTTACACATAGGCCTAAGCCCACATGAAAACTATTGGTATTAATTACTTACCTTGCAGTTATTTAATCAATATAGTAAAAAAAGTTCATGTTACACATAGGCCTAAGCCTACATGAAAACTATTGGTATTAATTACTTACCTTGTAGGTATTTAATCAGTGTAGTAAAGAAAGTTCATGATACACATAGGCCTAAGCCTACATGAAAACTATTGGTATTATTTACTTACCTTGTTTTATTAGGTCGCCAGCAGTGGAGTATACCATGATCGTCGCTAGCAAAAGTCTTCTCATCACACCATATAACGTTATCCCAGAATCCTGACTCAAACGGTAGATACTGAAGAGCGAAAGCTACTCGTTGCTCTTGGTGATTTTGAGACAAGGCCGGAGGGTTTGATTGCCGGTCTGCGGTGATGAATTCCTTGGTTGTGTAATCTCCTTCTCACCGTAACATTAGAGATTTGAAGAAGACCTAATTCCTGATTCACTTTCGCAGCAGTTGTTATATATAGGCTGTGAGATAGATAACTTTAGCAACGATCTGTTCATCCTGCTCTCTAGTCTAGTAGTGCATCGGGGTCGACCTTTTCTAGGCTGATTCTGGAGGTTCTCTTCTTCGTTGAACCGTTTGATCCACCTGAATACTGTTGTCCGACTGATATTTAATTTGCGGCTAATTTCTTTCTATGGGGAGGATATTATTTTTATGCAGTTCTATTATGACTCTCCGTATAGCTAATGAGGTTTCTTGTCTTTTGGCTCCAGGATTTATTTGAAGTCGCCCAAGATGCTCCATCATCACAACGTGAAGTCGGGTCAGCGAGAAGTAGGCTAAATACTGAGCGAGCAGGGAGCACCACCACTGTGTCACGTGACAAGTTGCACATTGCTTTGGCGGCTTTTCAGGCGTGCCAACCTTTCGGAGTCAGGGGTGCGAATTTTCTCGTGCTGTTATTGTTTCGGGAGATTGCGTGTGGTTGCCAGCCCTGATGTTATCGTTCACATTTCAGAATGTTTCGTTTTATTTCGTGTATAATATCCAGAAAGGCAAACTTTTGAGTAGTGAAGATTTTTATTTTATTTTATATTATGTATAGTATTAATATATGTACAGTCACGTTCAAAACTTACGATACTCTCAATCTAGATTTTCGGACAAATTGTCAACATAGAAAGCAACATCTGGCAACTACGGCATGGGGAGGGTGCCGCAGGCAGCATAGTTGCTGAGGAGTCACTGATTTAAAGGGACACGTTATCTTTCTAATTATCGTAGTGGCTTACTTGTGATTTCGGGCTCTATGTTTTTACTTGAGAAAAAGTTAAAAAGTAAAAAGCAAAATAACAAAAAGCAAAGCTTTTGCGTTATTAATTATGTATAGTTTCACTATTCAAGCTCTCATTTTGAATTAAATCACATTACTAGGCCTATTGGTCCTTGACATTTGTTTGTATTAAGTTGTTCATTGTAGGCTTAATGCCTACTTACCTTGCATATAATAAGTATTGATGCAAGTCTATTGTTATTTAACTGAATCATAAAGGATAGGAGGAATAGAAACAATAATTCACATAAAGATTTTAATGAATTATGAAACGTGAAATGCCCTAAGAAACTAAATATAAATTATATTTCATGCAATCACGCAAGAACACAACGGAAATATGAAGCATAAAAAATAGTCTCTCTTTCTCACAGTTAACAACAGTTCGTCAAATAATTTAATTTTCCTACTGTGTCTTACACATTATGATAGTGAATAAAAAGTAATAGTAAATTTATATTCCTTTGGTATAATATGAATTAATATTCCTTTGGTATAAAAGTAAATAAATTTCCCTTTTTTATAAAGATGAAATAATACATTATTAACCTATGACATAAATATGAATAACAAAAAATTAGTCTAATATTTAGTATGACCTCCATCATTGTCAATCACAGCTCTTAGTCTATTTGGCATTGAATCTACTAACCTTTGACAATAATTATTCATCCCTCTTTTCGGTCTTAATGACTCCCACACAGATAGGCAGTGTTTGATCAGTGCAGGTTTGGTTTTTATTGTCCCAGTATCCCATTCCCTTACCATTTGTCCCCAAAGATTTTCTATCAGATTGAGGTCAGGAGATTTAGCTGGCCAGTCTATACGTATAACATTGTTCTGTTCAGCAAACCATTCGCTGACCACTTTCGAGTTATGAACAGAAGAGTTGTCCATTACAAGATAGACTGGCAAATGACCCGGTAGTAGAAGTTTCCTCACTGATGGGATCAGGACTTCATCCAGAATTTCTACATATTGCTGTCCGGTTAAACGCTCGTCGATGGGAATCAGTTCCCCTGGTCCACACGCAGCAGCCATCCATCCCCATAATCCTGCAGAAATTCTTCCACTTCGCCGCGACGGTTGAATATTTTCTTTATTGAACCTAGAGATTGAGATACACAAAAAAAATGTTATCGCAAGTAAACGAAGAAAATATCAACGCTGAATATCACCAATAGTCTATTAATAAAAATGAGCAATAAGGAATTTACATTGATATTGAGATTGTTTTCTCACTCTCGATAGGTAATTCGTTAGAATTCCAATAGGCTTGAAATGTTATCCTTGAAAGCAAAAAGAAAAGTTATATTTTAAGGAGCTTGTTGGTATTTAATCAGTGTAGTAAGGAACGTTCATGTTACACATAGGCCTAAGCCCACATGAAAACTATTGGTATTAATTACTTACCTTGCAGTTATTTAATCAATATAGTAAAAAAAGTTCATGTTACACATAGGCCTAAGCCTACATGAAAACTATTGGTATTAATTACTTACCTTGTAGGTATTTAATCAGTGTAGTAAAGAAAGTTCATGATACACATAGGCCTAAGCCTACATGAAAACTATTGGTATTATTTACTTACCTTGTTTTATTAGGTCGCCAGCAGTGGAGTATACCATGATCGTCGCTAGCAAAAGTCTTCTCATCACACCATATAACGTTATCCCAGAATCCTGACTCAAACGGTAGATACTGAAGAGCGAAAGCTACTCGTTGCTCTTGGTGATTTTGAGACAAGGAGGGTTTGATTGCCGGTCTGCGGTGATGAATTCCTTGGTTGTGTAATCTCCTTCTCACCGTAACATTAGAGATTTGAAGAAGACCTAATTCCTGATTCACTTTCGCAGCAGTTGTTATATATAGGCTGTGAGATAGATAACTTTAGCAACGATCTGTTCATCCTGCTCTCTAGTCTAGTAGTGCATCGGGGTCGACCTTTTCTAGGCTGATTCTGGAGGTTCTCTTCTTCGTTGAACCGTTTGATCCACCTGAATACTGTTGTCCGACTGATATTTAATTTGCGGCTAATTTCTTTCTATGGGGAGGATATTATTTTTATGCAGTTCTATTATGACTCTCCGTATAGCTAATGAGGTTTCTTGTCTTTTGGCTCCAGGATTTATTTGAAGTCGCCCAAGATGCTCCATCATCACAACGTGAAGTCGGGTCAGCGAGAAGTAGGCTAAATACTGAGCGAGCAGGGAGCACCACCACTGTGTCACGTGACAAGTTGCACATTGCTTTGGCGGCTTTTCAGGCGTGCCAACCTTTCGGAGTCAGGGGTGCGAATTTTCTCGTGCTGTTATTGTTTCGGGAGATTGCGTGTGGTTGCCAGCCCTGATGTTATCGTTCACATTTCAGAATGTTTCGTTTTATTTCGTGTATAATATCCAGAAAGGCAAACTTTTGAGTAGTGAAGATTTTTATTTTATTTTATATTATGTATAGTATTAATATATGTACTGTGTTGCTCTTATAATTCAAAATAAGTTTTTAAAATCAAAATAATTCTTTTCACTTGTGAACGATAATCAAAGTACACAGTATCGTCACTAATGAACGCGACTGTACTGTGTTGCTCTTATAATTCAAAATAAGTTTATAAAAAAATCAAAATAATTCTTTTCACTTGTGAACGATAATCAAAGTACACAGTATCGTCACTAATGAACGCGACTGTACAAGGGAAGTATGGGCTTGTCCCATCTTTGACAACCAGCTGTCTACTTAGAAAAAGGTGGCTGTGAATCGTATTTGAAGTTCGTAAATGGCTGGTTACACCCTGCTGAGGATTCTTGTCCTTCTGGGCATTGCAGTGCTGGCAAAAAGGAGTAAAAAAAAATTTTATCTCCAAATTGTGCCAAACCGTCGTGTTGTTATTGTATTGGGAAAGAAAATACTCTGGAGTCATTTACACATTTTATTTCTCGTAACTTACAGCAGCTGTGGTCACTAATATCAAAATCGAAAATTATAAATTTTATTTCTCATAACTTACAGCAGGTGTGGTCACTAATATCAAAATCGAAAATTAAGTGCACTGTACTAATGTGCTTCCTTAGTACAATACTAATATCATGGAATTAAGTTCTCAGTGTAAGAAAGAATGTTAAAATATAGTTTAGGCCATCACCAAACTATGACCACTTAACAGTAGTAGTAACATAGAACTCTAGTATTCATAAACGTAATTATCAATATTCGAAGACTAATGTCCTTTATAACTGCCTGAATGATACATTAATGTAATTTTGCTGGGCTCTATTGAACCAGGAGTGTATGGACTCTAGTGAATTCTAAACGGTCCACTTCATCCATTGCCTTTATAGAAAATGGGCACAATTTTAATGGTCTTCCATCAGAGAATTTAATTTCTGGTACCCGCCATTAAAGAAATTATGTTAAGGGGGAATACTTCCTGTCATGGCAAGGTGAATTCTTCCGTCTACTTATGTACATACAATGCTTTCATTCAAGAAAATGGGTTTGTCATTCTCCTTTAAAGATAATGGGCGATGCTTTTTTCAAAGTCTTGACAGCTTTAACATGAGTTTTGCATCATACAAAATGGGATTTTGTGGGGTAGTAATCAGTTTATATTTATTAGGTTATAGAAGACAGAGGTTAGGGTAGTCTTTCACATTATAAATTATGGCCTATATCAACAAGTAATGGGTATCAGTTGCACACAATTTTTGCCCAACTTAGCTTATATAACTAGTCCAGAGAAAATGAGCCACTCAAAATTCAACTGGGTTTGGCTTTATTACTGGAAGCAGCATTACTTAGGCCACTAGCACCATGGGTTAACACCTTTCAAGTTGCTACTACCTTTCATAAGGCAACTGGCCTTTGATATCATCTCTTACTAATATATGAATCGGTTTTTGGGGATACTTCCTACCAGCCTCATAGGCAATAGGTTTCAATACCAGTTTCATGCTAATCTTCTTCGTTTTAACGTGCTTTTATACCCATTTTTATATGGGGTAAGCACGGTGCCTTCTTTGAAGGACTTTGATTTGGCGGTGGGGTAGGCCGTAACCTCAACCGGCTGCCCTGCCTGACATCGCTTAGACCCCGGTACCGAACGTGTACATGTATTACCAAAACCCCCGCTCCCTTTCTCCCAGCAGCACGAAATATTCCCAACCAATTAAAATTGTTTTCATAAATTTCCAAAAGCCATTTACGACTTAGTATGGATTATACACTCAAGTATCGTTCATCTTTACTTTGATGTACGAGTTTCTTGCCGCCAACTTACAACTTTTCTTTCTTTACCCGTGTGGTTTTCACACATTCCTGGGGTGATTCAAGATCAATTTTGACCAGTGATTCACCAGGCAACAGCCTGAGATGACCTCCATTGGGTAATGGAGTGTATAAACAGGTTTGAAAGGTGTAACAGGTGGAACCAGAAAAGTTTACGTGTTTTGTGGATCTTGTAAAGGCGCATGACAGGTACTGAGAAGAGCAGTTTATTGGTGTTAGAGAAAGAGAGGAGAACCAGAGAAGTTGGGAAGGTTAGTGAAGATCATGTATGCGGGGCAAGAACCACTGTTCATACAAAATATGGGGAGACTGACTGATGAGGCATTCCCTGTGGAGGTTGGCCTCCATTCTTGTTCCTTTTCATTATAGAAACTCTGACATTGGAATTAAGACAACGAAGAACTGTGGGAACTGATGATTTAGTCATTATAGCAGACACAGAAGAAGAAAGGAGCCCTAGAAAGGAAAGGACTGAAAGTGAACATTGGTAAGACAGAGCTATATAAAGGATGCCATGAAGAAGTAAACCTTCAAGTGGGAGATGGTACAGTGCTAAAACAGAAAGATGAGTTTAACTACTTGGGATCAATAACAACAGAGGAGGGAGGTACTGAGAAAGCAGTGAGACAGAGAGTGAAAGAAGCAAGGCGAAAATGGAGAAAAGAAACTGGGGTTGTTGTAATCAAGAAATGCCATTAAGGCTCAAAACGAAGATTAAGAAGACAGTCATCAGGCCCGTGCTATTATATGGGGCAGAAACTTGGGCACTAAGAGGAAAGAGGAGGGGCTGCTGGAAAGAACCGAGGTGAGGATGGTGAGATGGATTGCTGGAATATCACTGCTGGAAAGGAGGGGGATTCAAGACATACGAAGAATGTGGGGTATAAGTAACATAAAGGGGAAGGCTAGGGAGAGCTTGTTTGAGATGCTATGGCCATGTAATAAGAAGAGAGGAGGTGGAACCAATCAAGAGAGCTAAGGACATGCCAGTGATGGGGAGTGTGGGACGTCAGTGGATCAGATGGAAGTGGTGAGAAGGGGTATGGGTGAAGTTGGACTGGGAAGAAGATACACTGAATAGAAACAGATGGAGAAAGTCGATTAGAGCAGCTGACCCTGCTCTAAAGTGGGACTGATGCGGTCGAAAGAAGAAAAGGAAGAGAACCTCGCAGCTGCACCATGAAATAACTGAGCAGAGGCTGGAAGCAAGATGTTAAAATATGAATGGCAAAGGTCAAAAGGCACAGCAGAGTTAGACCAAAAAGTTTCCATCCTAACCTACCTAAATCAGTCACTTCAAACATCAGCTCAACATCTATTTGCAGGAGAAAGAGTTTTGTTCTAAAGGAGAGCCACACTGTCAAGACTCAATGGAAATACAAATTGCAGTGATAAATGTGCAACGTAGTCTCAAGAACAGCGCAGGGTTGAGGAACTATTAGTAATGCCTGTGAAGAGATAATACACTGAATGTGATGGTGTTCACAAGCATATTAGAGGATCAAGTTGTTGTTGATTGTTGCAAAGGCAACAAAATGAAAGCTTGCACGGAATAACCAAAATGGAGAAGGGAGGATAAACTAACCGACTTGGCCTTGAAGAACAGAATTGCTGGCTAGCCTCAAACCAAAGACTATGACATGCAAGGCATCCACAGAGTTTGAGGAAGCATTGTGATGGCAGAAAAGCTACAGGAAATATCTGCAAAGGATGCAGAGCAAAATTTACTTTAAAAGATAAAAAAGGTCAAAAGCTGGAGAACTGTAACATCCTGCTAAATCGACTTACAAGGTCATTAATAATACATATTCAATAATGTAATGAGGAAAAATAAAAGCTGCAGACTGTACAGGTATATAAGGGGATAAAGTACAACTTTACTTGAGCAGCTTTGAGATTCATCCAAGAATCAACAGATAATGCTAGTTAAGAACGAAAACATTCCCAATTAAAGGTTGAACGAAAACGAAGAATGACAATGATACGGGACATGGAAGGCTCATGGACGGTGGAAACTGATAAAGTTACAAGAATGAATAACTGTACCAACGTGTAGTATCGAAGATTAAATTCAGAAGTCAGGACAAATTTGAAAAGTTCGGTCTGTAGCAACAATGAACTTGAAGCCTTTGTAAATCACAAGACTTTGAAATCTCAAAACTGATTCACCACTAACACAAAAAACAGGACTTGAAGACGGTTAGAACAGTTGATGTTAAAGCCTAATGAATACTTCGAAGGCTTAATGTGGAAAGCAATATTCCAAACCCGGAAGTGGAAACAAACAATAGTCGTAAATATATAAGATCAACCGTGGGAAATATCAGAATGCAACCACCGTGACAAGAGCCATGAAGGTTGGGGATAAGGGACACAGTTCTCTCATGTTGCAAAGAGAGAAGTCTCTCAATTACTGTCCCTTTGACATCAGTGGGTCTCAAAACTCAGCCCTCCAGGAGGAACAGCACCTACTTCAACCCAAATCCCCTTCAACCTCTGAGGGCTGAACAAAGGCTATGAAAATGATGCAAGGGAACTCCCAGTCCCAGTCTCTTCACAAGGGCTTTATCCTATTCAGGATGTATTAACAGAAAGCACTGCAATAGAATGCTTATATAAGTGTAGCAATTCTGCAGGGAACCATGCTGTGAAATTATTCAATAAAAAAAGCACAAATGCAAAAATATTAAGCAGCAGAGGCCACAAAACGTAGCAGCCTGGAGGTATAATGGGATTGAATAGCTTAAAGCAACAACAGGATGAGATGGTCGATGCAAGAGATAAGAACTAGGGTTGGGGGGAAGAGAGACGAGACTCAAAGCCAAGGCCTTTCTAGCCACAGGTAAACATCAGCAACTGGAACCCATCATGGAATGCACCATAAAGAGAGTTACAGGTAGTCAGCGTGCCACATTTGTTCTACCCAAGCAAATTAAACAGGTTATAAACAAAGCCACCCAAAGAGGCAACAGGGTGACAACAGTGAACAACCACTAAGGACTACCTGTTGCAAGAAAGACAAAAAGGAAAATCAACAACAAAACCTGCAGCAGCAAAGACTGACAACACCAGAATTAAAAGTGAGAGATACAGAATCGGGACTCAATCCCACACTGAAGCACATCTCTCACACTTCTGGAGGATTATGGTTAACCTCTTCCTACAGTATATAAAGAAAATGACTGTCAATGCACAAAAACATTCCCAAAAAGCTGACAAATATTCAAAAAGAAGAAAACAACCTGACAAAAGGCATATGAGATTTCCAACAGGAAAAGGTGTACCTCCTCGCTAATTTCTTTACACTCTGCTTACATTTGATTATGGGTTTAGAACCTGGAGGTGTCTCTAAAAAACTGCAATAAAAACCGACCTGAAATGGTAGATTTGTTTTTCTTGGTGGCAACTTTGTGATAATAACAAATCAATTCAAAATTCACTTGACACACAAAATTTATAACAACTTTCCCATATTTTCAAAATGAGTCAGAGTTCATTATCTTCTTATTTGTGATTATAAAGGAAGCAAATTCATGATGCATTTCCAAAGATCCTTACAATACAATTTTGTGTTTCTTTTCTCGTTCTTTCCTGACTCAATTAGTGATTACAAGGTACTTACATTGAATTGACAACACAGAAAATATTTTCCAAAACCAAATATTTAACATAATGGAGTACATATTTTACAAATAATTATGTATTTGGCCATTAACACAAAGTAGTTATGCATGACAGAATAATGCCAACCAATGATCTTTGCTATGGCATAGTTAAATAAAGTCCACAGCACTGTAGCTTTAGGACTGATTTGGTGAGAAAACAATACTTTTGTTATTTAACATTTCCTTTACATATATATTACCATATCACCAACTTCAGAGAGATACAAAACACAACTTTAATTATTATTAATCTTGTACAATCTTGTTTATTCAAACTTGCCTCAAAAACTTCTATGACTAAAACACTTCATTTAAAAGTAAACACTTGAAACAAAACTTCATCCCTTTACTTAGGATAAGGTGGTGGGTCAAAAGCCTCTTCTGAACATCCAGCCTTCCCAGCCTCTAGCAGCCACAACTTGACAACACTTCCCAAAAATAAAATATTCATTCAATCATCACACAGTAAAATCAGGGGTAGTGACGAATTCCAATTATGCAAATACCTGGTGCATATAATTATGTACTAAGGTACTCTTCTACCACAGTGCCTGCTATTTTTACCAATTTTGAAATATAAGCAATTCTAGCATATCACACTTAACATGAGAACTTGGAGTTACCTACTGTGCTCATAATTCTGTAGATTTACTAATGTCTGTATGGAAGGAAAAGTTTATATTTAACTGTCAACTTTTCATTAATAAATTTTCTCATAAAATATCTCCCTTAAGGATACTTTTAAACCAATAAATTTCAATATAAACAGTAAATAAATACTGAACAACTGATGTGGAACAAACTTATAATTCACTTTAACTAATACAATACAGTATGTCTTGTTACTTCCCACAGCATTGCAAGGACTTGCATAATGGTTTATTTATATTATGGATATTTAATTTAACCCGAAGTTACAATATGGTGGAGAGAATGAATACATGTAAATATAATCATACCTACTAATATACTGTACCACTATTAAATATCATCTGCTTCTGGACTTGTACCAAGAGATAAATCCTGGTGACCATCAAGGATCAGCACTGGACCCTTTGCTGTGTGTCACAGCATTGGAAAAGATTTGATTAAGTGCAGAAAAGAGGACTCCCAAAGGTGCTTCAAACAGATGACAAAGCTAACTGCACATTCTGAGGGAAAGGTGGTGGGAATACTGAGGAGATGGGAAGGCATGGAAAGGGGACGACTGAATGTCAGCGTGAGCAAAACTAATCTTATGGTGACTGGAATGGAAGAACCTCACTCAGGAAAGCTGCCATGCAGTTACGGCGGGGAAGGTGTACGGATGAAGTCTGTACAGTATGTGATAGGTGGTGTTGTGCGAGGTGGTCGATATTATAAAACATATATGAATTAGGACATTTTTGCCTGACAAGAGCAGATGGAGAAAAAAGGGAAACTGAGAACCTGGTTTGACAGAAGGGAATTTCTGTTTTCTTGAAGAGGCACTTCACTGTAAAGCATTTGAGACAGCAGAGAAAGAGTATTACAACATTGAGAGAGAGAGAGAGAGAGAGAAACATGGGCACTAACAAGGAAAATTGAGGAGATTTTTAAGAGGTGTTACCACAGAATGTTAAAATCAATGGCTGGAGAGTGGGGATACAGTATTATGACTGAGGGACTGGTGAAGAGATAAAGTATCAAAAGGCTGGAAAAAGACAGATTTCAAAACCTGAAAAGGTTTGGACATTTGGTGAGAAAGGATATGGAACAGTGGGTCAGAAAAGCAGTACAGTAAACATGGTAAGTAGCAGAAGGGTGAAACCTGTAGGAAGGGCCAGGATATCATGGAGAAAAGGGATGGATACAGAAATAGACCTGACCAGACTTTTGGCAGAATGAGCACAGGACAGAAGAATGGAGAGAAACTGCATGATGCTTCTAGTACAGGTAAGGATGGTCATGGAAGATGACATGCACCTGGTATTCCCCTAATTGTAACCCATCATTATCTTTACTTATACTGTATCACAGCTATGCATTTTCTTTAGTGTGAAAAGTTGCTGTAAGTGCACGTGGTGGGGAAGGCTGAACATTTGTACAAAGCTTTCAAATAACAACCTTGTCTTGGTATGAGTCTGCATACATACACAATGTATCTGATAGCTTTGCTCTTCACCTATAATGATGTGACTGCTGTCAGTTGTCTAACTGCTTTAATAACAGAAATACTGCTATATTCTTACTCTTTCCCCAACTTCCTCTTAAATTACTTCACATGGAATTTTATCTGATGTGATCGACATGACTCTGTTGCTATTCCAGACCTGTTCCTACACCATGTTTATTTCCTCTACTAGTACTGTACAGTAAAATTTATTCACTTCATAAATCCTGAAGAAAATATACTGATCTTAAGGCCTAAAGCCATCATTTTGTCCTCTACATTCAAGGCATCTTTTGCCAACTTTCAAATAGTGTCAGTTGTTCAATAAATTGACCTTTTTATTGTTGTATTCTTCTCCTGCATCATTATTCTTCAACTGTCTTTATAAATTTGCTCTGCTTCTTAAATCTTACATTATTCCATAATTTAACCTGTAACATAATTTCCATATTTTGTTTGCATATTTAACATCTGAGTGATAATTGTTGTAAAAGACATTCACACACATTACTTTAATACACCTTTCTGTTTCATGGAACAAACTTTTTATTTTCACTTATGCCTCCCATATGCACAGTTGAGAGCACACTAACCTAACAGCTGTTTAACCTCTAAAAGTGTTGGCTACTGATGACTACAGTCTCTGCCAACTGGAGAGCGCCCCCCCCCCCCCCCCCCCAACAGCAGGAACAAGAAGCGTACCAATCACATTAGCTCAATGGGCACTCCTAATAAAATTAAGAGGGTTTTCTATCTAAGGAACATAAATTCCTTTACAAACTCCTCCCAGTATCAATAAAAAGTAAAAGGATATTCTTTGCTTAGTGCCTCAAGATAATTATGAGAACTCATTAATACCAGAATGAGCAAAAACTGACTGGTGAAGCAAGCTTCCATGGCATAAACGCCCACTTACAGAGAGAGAAAACCAAGACTAGAAAACATCCAACAAATACTAAGAAATAACTCAACAGGAAATATGAACACACACCACCATCTGTCAGGAAAACAAGATAATGGTGCAAGGTGAACTAAAGAAGTATTTGTCTCTTCCAAACTTACAAAACTGGCATCAACACTGCTGACATGAAAACCATACCAAAGTTGACCAGCCTCCTCACACTGACCACCAGCTCCACCATTCTTTAGTTACTTTAGGAGGAACAATGAACGTATTGCTGCAGAACCTCTGCAACTCATATTTGTCCTTCTTTCACACTGACTACTGTACTTCCTCATTCAATGATTAAACCTCTTCCTCATGGGAACTAAGACTCATCAGAGATGATGACGACACAAAGAAATGCACAGTAGGACTCTGTATCCTTGCCAGAGTGCCAGAACAATTAACGTGGCCATGAGGTGCATTTCCCAGGGTTACTAAAAAATTTTCAGACATCCTGTCACTGGACTGCTTCAACTGAAATAGGGGCTATAAAGGGAAGCAAGTCCTCAAACCACTTCCCACAACCCTCCTCCAGTTTTTCAGGAGGATCCTCATCAATTCAGATGTAGACCTAACAAGGAACAGTGAAACCTCCTGGACTGGAGTCCTCAGTCACTTGTTTTATTCTTTTGCTTTGTTCACATTTGATATTTTGTTCTGACCCTTCTATACAAAGATGTCTCCTGTGGAGCTTGTCTTGACCTTCAATATGGCCAATTCCTTCTCATGAATGTCCAAAATAGGCTCCTTATTTATGTACATGACTGTCAGAGAAATCCAATATTTCTGACTATCCCCGGGGCAAGTGCTACAATACATGGACAAATAGTCCTTCTCCCTTGCCTTATCTACCCTGCACTGATGCTACTGGGCAATTCCCGATCTTTCACCAACTCTGTTGAAGTTGTTCCTGCTGCATCAACTCTCCCAGAAGGTCCAGGATGTCTCATAAAAACTGATCCCACCACAGATTCCTGGTGGACCTTTTGCAGCCATAAGGATAGCTTTGGTTCATTAACTGGTTTCTCCTTTCATAATCCAGACCAACCAAGAATCTATCAATATGGACTGGTGATAGGCAAAAGCTACAAGGACCAGGTGGTCTCCCGACTTAGGACACTTATTTACAAATGTATTCCTATATCCAGATCACTGAGGATACTGCTAGTTACACCATCTCACTTGAGGCTAACAAGACACTACAGATACCCGGCTTAACCATACTCTCTAAGCCAGATAAAGAATTTGTGCAACAATGACACAATGTTCCTACTTACTCCAAGAAAATACAAAGGAGATAACAAATAAAAAAAAAACAGACAGATAATGTCTATGGTAAAAGCTTTCAGGTCTAACTAAAAAAAAGCTTTCAGGTCTAACTTTGCATGGGATGCTAGTACTACCTGACTAAAGGCACAAAACCTATCAAATGTTCTTGATAATGTAAACATGTTTAGGTGAAATTTTTTAAGAATAACCTGTAACTGTACTAAGAAATGTTGTTCAGATAACAACAGTTTGGCAAAAAATTGAAATCAGAATAAAGGGCAACATAAAGAGCTACCAAAAGATGTATAGTAAACAGTATAAGATGAAATATACTACTAAAGACCAAGATCTTCATAAGCGAGAAAAAAGACCAATAAGCAGTGATAGTTCCTCTTATTTTCCCAATTAATAATCACTTCCTGACAGCTCCCACTCCTAGGCCAACTCTAACAAATAGCACCAACCAACTACCCCCAGCTGTCTCCGTTTACCAGTATGAACTATTCACTGCGTAGCAAAAAACAACTGGTAACGAGAGTTTCTCACTGAAAGGTAAAGTGTAACACAATCAAGTACAAGTGTTACACAATGCAGCAGAGTGCCGTCAAGGAAAGAAGGAGAGAACTGAACACATCCAGTGCAGAAAGACCAAAAAGGAAAATAAAGGAAACAGAACATTGGGCTAAGATATAAAAACACAACCACCCACCACTCCCTGGAATTCAGTCGTCAGGACATCTTGCTGACAGTGGTTGAAACTGGACAATCAAAAATAATTACGGACTCTTCAAGATCCCTCATGATGGCTGAGTCAAGTGAAGAAAAAAATAAAGCGGTACCATGAACACGAGCTCAACATGCAAGAGAGAGAGAGAGAGAGAATGCAGTGAGAGAAAAGACTCTTGAGAGAGACAAAGAACTCACACCATAAGAGATCTAATCCTTTGCTAACCAAATTTTTTTTTTCAAGTATCTGGCTTGTCTTCTTACAGGAGGAGGCATGGCACAAGTGAAAATAAAAAGGTTCATAACTCCTGTCTATGAGTGCATGTTCAAATAGCTACATAAATGCAGGAGCATCAGACTTACTATTATATTAGAGACACCTCAGATAGTAGTCTGGCCCAGATGTGTTGACAACATGACCTGGAATGAAGAGAGTAGGGTTTGGTATCAAGAGCAAATCTGTCGTTTAAACACTTGCAAAAGAATCGTGGCTTCGCACACTTTTTCAAAACCAAACTAGTTAATTACTCAAAAAAATTCATGACTATAATAACTCCAGATTCTCATCCTGGAGTTGATTTAGACTCGGTGCTCAAATTCTCACAAATAAACCTTTTGTCATACAGTGACAATCAAATAAGCACTTCCAATCATGAAGTGATAATGTTGAAATTCAGCATATCTTCATGTTTTGCAGCATCCATTTTGGAAAATGTTTCATTTCAATTTATCAACAAATACTCCACTGGATCTCCTTACCTCCACCTCTAAGTTGTGTTCATCTTGAAGTTTCACCACTTCTCTAACCCTACGACTTTGGTATCATCTACATATTTTGAAATGCAACTTCAATGCTACTTACAATGCCCAATCTGGTCTCAGAACTTTTGTTTTTGGGTATTTTGACCTTACGTGATAGTTTCTTCCTCTTCAACATTACTTCCCAGCCTGAGAAGAACCCTCAAAGGGTTCAGAGGTCTGGTTAAACAAATCATTTATAACTAACTTCAACATTACTGATGTATACAATCACGTACCTAAACCTAACCTAAAGGGTGAGTTGCGTCTCCTCCAACCACTTCCTTCACTCAATCATGCCACCTAATCCTCTTGCTTCCCTCTTGACCTTCTACCCATAATAGGTTCCCCCACCCAGTCCCTCTCCACTCCTTCCACCTCACTCATCCCTACCTCCTGCCCATACCAACCAAATCTTGTCCGTTGCATCATATTAGTCATCTCTGCCATCCCACCACTTCTGGTTTCTTCTCTTTCCACCTCCCACCCTCCAAAGCAGCAAGATCCTCATCTCTTTCCACCTCCCACCCTCCAAAGCAGCAAGATCCTCATCTCTTTCCACCTCCCACCCTCCAAAGCAGCAAGATCCTCATCTCTTTCCACCTCCCACCCTCCAAAGCAGCAAGATCCTCATCTCTTTCCACCTCCCACCCTCCAAAGCAGCAAGATCCTCATCTCTTTCCACCTCCCACCCTCCAAAGCAGCAAGATCCTCATCTCTTTCCACCTCCCACCCTCCAAAGCAGCAAGATCCTCATCTCTTTCCACCTTCCACCCTCCAAAGCAGCAAGATCCACAAAATACACCATGTTCGAAATCATTACTTTTGTTTATTCCAGCGTCTGTTCCTCCTTCCATCTTCATGCCCATGTTTCTGAACCAGATATCATCACCAGTCTAGTCTGATTGCAGTTCAGCACTATATATATATATATATATATATATATATATCTTTATTTTCACTTGACTTTGCATTCTTTTGTCACAGTGACCCTTCCACCTCTCTCTCCAATTCCCCCAAGTTGCTTGTATCCTGCTTTCAATCTAAGATTCATATCCTCCCTCTAGACCTGTAGCGTATCCTAAATGTGCAAAATTCGCTACCTATTTTCATTGTATCCTGTTCTCTTTTATATTAATAACCAATCCAACTAAACAACAAACCTTCACACCACCCAAATCTTTCAACTCCCTTACTTCTCGTTGCAATTCCTTACTTCTCGTTGCAATTCCTTGGTCTCAGCCTTAATCATCAGATGACCTGCGTATAACAATTCCCAGAGGCTGCGCACACAGTACTGTATTCCCATTCTGAATCCCTTGACTCTATACATCCATAACCAGTATAACCAGAAAGAATAATCCCAAGGAGATGACTCTCAATTGCTTCTTCAAAGTTCTCTAACTTCTTTGCTGTGTTTTAGATTGATCTATATTCTTTCAAAAGTGCAATTCAACTTACCTCCAGTACGTCCAAGCAATGGAATTACAGGGCCAAAACTTATCTCTTCCAGGGAAATAGGATGAGGCAAATTTAAGTGCAGATATAACCACCAAAGACGGAACGTTGCTTCCAAGTACCTATGGTACCGTTTTCAAAGGTCCCAAAAACCAGGAAACTACTGAAAAGAAGACAAACTGATTTGGTTATCCTGTCACAAGATGTTGGCGGTTGTTCGTCTTACCTACCCATCAAGTTTCACATCCCGTAATTGTTGTAAATTCCAAGTTTCAAGCAGAATCTAGTCTTGGGAAAGTGTTGATAGTTACAAGTTTCTTCCAATATTTGTGCAATTTGCATTAATTAACCCTTGCAGGATGGGCTAAATATATATAGATTATTATTATTATTATTTTTATTATTCAAAAAATGAAACCTATTCAGATGGAGCAAGCCTACAGGGACCATAGACTTGAAATTGAAGCTTCCAAAGAATATGAAGGTATTCATTAGGAAGAAGTAAGAGGGAAATACAGAAAGAAGAGATCCCACTTATTAAAAAAGAAAAAATAAGTTAGTAAATTAATAAATAGATAAAAATGTATTACAATGCAAGGAGAATAGTATAAGGGCAGTAATGCCTAGCATCTTTGCCTGAATTTCTAAAGTTCCAACTGCACAACATCCTCTGAAGGGAGGGAGGCTGTTCCACAGTCCAACAGTGTGAGGAATAAAGGACCTCTGGAACTGAGAAGTTCGAAACAATCCACATTTACTGCATATTGGTGCTGCTGTTCAGCGAATCTGGTTGCTCTTGGCAGGTAAAGGGGATCAAGGATCAACTGTGAATGTGAAAAATCTCTGTTGAAATACAACTTATGAAAAAGTGACAACAGAAGACCATCCATCGATGGTCCAAGTCATAACTGCTACTATTAGGAAACATACATACCACCATGCACCAGACATCCGCACTGGAGAACAGTATTCTAGTAAAGGAAGCACAAATGACTAAATCTGTTTGCCTTGATTTTATCACTGTTATTAATACAGTACATGAGGCCTTACAAACAATACCTAACTTTCGTGCAGAATCTGCTGAAACTTTCATTAACCGTTTCTCAAAAGTAAGATGTGACTCAAAAGTTACACCTAGAATAGTTAAAGCTTCAGACTCATTTAGCAGAGTCCCATCCATCTGAGGGGGTTGCTGGGGTGGGAAATCTGTACGAGACCTGCTAATCAATAACACTGTCGTTTTACCAGAGTTCATCCTCATACCTCACTGACTACACCATTCACTGATCTGGTCCATGTCCTGATTGAGGCTGAGGGCTGCTTCATTTCTCACAAGTGGAGATTTCACTGCAGCCACAAGTGTCGCACCATCCGCATACTGAACAATCTTGTTTTCCAGGCCGACAACCATATCACTTATATAGGCACAATAAAAATAACAGAGAACCAAGAACACTACCCTGTGGAACTCTAGACACAACAGGTCTTGGTTCAATACAGATCCCATCAACAGCAACTTGCTGCTGCCTACCTGTAAGGAAATCCTCAAGTAATCCTAAAACATAGCCACCCACTCCATGATTTTGAAGTCTGTGATTTACTAAATCAAAAACAGAAATAAAATCTATCTGAATTCCTCTGCACTCAAAACCCTCATCAGGGTTCTCTTGCAAATGGCGTGTCAAGTCTAAACGAGCATGGCAGGTACCTAACTGCTTCCTATATGCATATTGACTATCAGCTAACAATCCTTTTGATTCCACATGCTTATATAATGCTGAAAAATAAGCTTTTCTGCAGCTTTGGAGAGCGCAGGAAGAACAGAAATTGGCATGTAGTTACTGAAGTCTGCAGATAAGCCATTCTTTGGAATAGGCACTGTATTACTAAGTCTGCACTCATCTGCAAACATACTAAGGCGACATAAAAATCTATAGAATCTACTGACCTTGGGAGACAACACACTAGAAACTTTTTCAAAAAACCAAGGGAAGAAACCATAAGGATCCTCTCTACCCCAACTATCAAGGTTATCAAGAATTTTCTTACAAGTCCTAAAGTGAAATGCAAATATTGTAAGAAGAGGTTCAGGATGACAAGTATCAAGGAGAGGGACATCCTCAGCTGACTGCTTAGCTCAAAAAGTTTCATGAAGCAGTTCAATGATTGTTTTCCCTGGGGCCAGTAACCAATGTGTGGCTACTTGGTACAGGTTCGACGAGTGTTAAAATTGAAACAATCATTAATGAACACTCCCAATAGTTACCCCCATTCTTTGGAGGGTGGAGGTAAGACAGTGAATGTTTTGGTTGTCATTCTTCTCTTAATCTCTCAAGAGGGGAGTTGGGAGGGATCTCAGCGATAGAGGGTAAGAACATAAAAATTTGATTTTATCACAAAAATCATTATTTTTGAGGTGAAACTTACCATCTTATCGTTTGCTGACCGCAATACTGAGTGCTGGAGGAGGGTAGGAGATTTCCCTATAACCAAGTTATCAGATATTAGAAATATCCTTATCGTTGCTTACCTGATGCATACGATCCCATGGTAAGCACTTGTCAGGTGAGGATCGTCATTAGGTGGGGTCCACTATTGCAAGGAGGTGGAATGTGGACCCTGAATACAGCCATTGCTTGAGATTGTGCAATGCAGAATGGCAATGTTGGCCTTTGTGCCTCAGGCCTACAGAGCAGATGGGAGCTAAAACCAAAACTAAACATGGTCCCTCAGAGAAACAAAGCAAATACAACTAAGCATAATATCAGAATCAAAACAAAAGTAGTATCATGTTACCATGTACGAACTCCAATACCGAAGGTTCCTCACTTACCCAGGATGGGGGTTGATAGTGAAAACCTATACCTATTTGTTACAAATAAGGGAAGATGGAGAAATCTCCCCTGCCGCAACTATAGGTGCTAGTGTGCGGCAGTCTTCCTACTGGATATAGACATGCCCCTAGTAGTCAGAAGTGTACACAGAGCTACACCTCCACTGTGCCACCAACACTTGCCAGTCTAGAGAGAGGTGCTAATGCAAACTAATTGATGTAAAGTTGTCGTTCTGACATTGTGCACTTTCACCAACCAAAGGGGTCAATCCTCTGGATACAATGCATGGTGTGCTTCCAGGATTAGGGATTAATAAAGAAAGCCATGGCATTCTAAAACCTAGGAACCTAAGGATTCTTGATAGTGCAAAATAGGTTCCTTCACTGTTACGATGGGATACATAAACCCCTAAAACCCCAACATGGCATCAAAGAAGCTCTTCCTCCTCAGAAGTCTCTCTAAAGCGGGGATACAGGATACTCTTGGAAGGGCTTTGGTCTTGGTATTCTTAGCACGAAAGGATGCAAAAAAAAAAAAAAACAGTATATGAACACCCTACCAACGATGAAATCGCATGTAACCCACTTACTCTTTCGGCCAAAGCCACAGCTACCAGAAAGAGTGTTCTAAGAAAGAGCCTTAAGAGAAGCCTCTCTCAATGGTTTGAAAAGAGGGTTAAAAAGTGTCTTAAGCCAACAACTAAGTTCCATAAAAGTGCCTTTAGCAGAACCTTCAGCAATCCAGCTGAAAAGCGCGAACAGTGTCGCCTAAGTCAGCATGGAGGAGGAAACAAAAAATCCTTTGGCATCTCTCAAGAAGTGCAGCCACTTATTATTATATTGTTAATATTGGTACACAGACAGGGACTGCCCCTGGACTTCCACCATAATCTATTAAGCTCCTGCAATACTGAACAAGAAACTATTGGACTTCCCCTTTGGCATTAAGAAAGAGTCCCTAGATGTCATTAGGAAAGAGTCCCTAGATGACTTGTAAAAGTCTCTGGAGCTGAGGAGCTAGACGACAGATTCCATATGGTTAGGAGAAGCCTTTCGATATTTCCGTGAAGCTTCAATGTTCCCATCTGACAAAGCAGATTTGTCTACGGAGGTTATGCCTAGGAACTTCTACTGATATGAGGGACTGGGAACCAATGTCTCTTCAGCCACCAAAGCACAATTAGAAACATGGTGGTGTTCCTGGTAATCCTCAACCCTAGAGAACCACCTTCAACAGTGGAAACACATGGAAGGCATACACAAATAGGTTTGTCCAATCTTGAACCATAACGTCCACTTGAGGGCCTGTAACTGGGGAGACATACAGCTGGAGACAATTATTCAGCTTCATTGCAAAGAGATCAATGAGGGGTTGGCCGAACACTCTCAAAATTGCCTTGCAAACTACAAGGTAAAGATCAATCACGGCAGAGTACATGTCCTGGACAACTTACAGAGTCTGCCAAACATACAGTCAACCAGGAACCAACTGGGGCATATGGACAATATCCTCTCCACTGTCCAAAGGCTAAAGTCTGACTATGCACATTTAGCAGATTTGGTCTTGAGCAAGTTTACGGTGATGCTCATTACCTAAAACTTTACTTATGAAGTTTTTGGCTAAGAAACATGTTGAGAATATGCTTTTGGATGAAGTTGTAACTTCAGCAAACGTTTGGTGCTGTGATCTCGAACTGATAGAACAGAAGCTTATATTATATAGCTTATCTGCGAACTAAGCGGAGACACTTTTCGCTACAAGAAACTGTGAGAGAAACAGAGGGTGCATAATTATAGGTGGATTGTTATGGCCTAATTGTTTTTACAGCTTTGTAAGGCTTACTTTCCTCTTGGAGAGGGATTCTACTTCCACTTGGCAGCAGCAAAGGTGTTGGCTTTGCAGTGATTTATGAACATGGTGGAGGAACTATGCCCATGGGCATGTGGTACTGTTGGTTTTAGTGTTGATGGTAGATTTTTCTGTACTGATTCATCCGAATTGATTAAAATCCCTGGTGTTGTAAAGGGCAAGGTATTATGAATATATCATTTGTTTTTGTACTTTATTATGTAGATCAAAGTAACTGATGTGTGCCGGAGGGTTTGTGTGTGGATTGGAAGGTAGTAATTAGGAAATAAATTGGTTTTATTTCCTAATTACTACCTTTGCATTTAAACCTTCTGAATTTTTTGCTTGGGTCATCAACCACAGCTTCTCTCTCGGGAGGCCCCAACATAATTCTTGGTGGCCAATGTGGGTCTTTAGAAAAGTAAGGTAGAGCAAAGAATGGGGGAGGACTGTTGGCAAGATGGCTGAAGGGGGAAATACGGAAGGTGAGGTTAGGATAACGGAGGGGGGTTGAAGGTGATCAGTAGGCAAATGGAAGAGGTGGTTGATGTGGTAAGTGCCTTGAGGGAACCATTAGAAAGAGTGATGACAGTGACGGGAGAATTGGTGGTTAGAAAAACAGCTAATGCTTGGAAAGGATATGGGGATGGGGATGGGGATGAAGGAATAGAGAAGGATAAGAGTAAGGGAGAAATAAAAGTTCTATAGGAGATATGGGAGGTGTTGGAGGTGGTTCTTCAATGGAAGAAGATAGTTGGGAAGATGATGACAGTGTAAAAGGTGGGGCAGAGAAGACAATTAAGAAAGGCAAGAAGAGGAATAAGGGGAAGTCCAAGAAGAGAGAAGGGGTATGAACCTAGTAAGAGAAGTCTGGATACTGAAAGTGATCACTTACAGACCAGTAGTGAGGAAGAGGCAGAAGGAACAGATGGGACAACAGTAGGAGCCACCATGTTGCTTAAGGAAGTCCCAAAAATTGAAAAACATGATTTTAGGAAGGGTAAGGATGTCAGGGAGTTCTTTGTAGAAAATGAGATGTATTATATACAGAAATTCGGCACCAATGAAAGGGTCTGGGCAAATAATTTAGGAGAGTTTTTGGAGAATATGATAAGAATATGTGTGAATGTGAGACTCCATATGAAATTCTGAAGTCCACAATGATAAAAGAAGTGCATCGGATGAAGGGGAGTGTTACTTTTCAGAAATATAACCAGTTTGAGGAAGCAAAAATGAAAGCAGAAGTAGTAGTGCTGTATGTACACTGGTTGGAAACGCTGGCAAGGAGAAAGTTTGGGAATGAAGATATTGAAGAGAACAAGCAGTTGATGAAAAATTTTTTGGCTACCATACCAGAAAATGTACGTAGAGACATAAATAGGAGAAAAAAGGACAGTAAGAAATGGGCCGGAAAAATTTTCAACTGGGAAGACGTACTGGAGATTTTGGAGGACTTGCAGTATGATCAAGGAACGGATGTAGTAAGTGGCAAATCATACAAAGATGCCTTGGTGAATGAAAGCTTTTGGAAGAACACCGGAGAGGTGAGAGATCCAGAGACTGAGATGACAGTATCAAAATGGATGGAGTAACCAGAACTGGAGTGTCAGCAGTAGAGAAAGATACAGAAATGTAAATGTGGGAAGACCAATCATGTAAGTGGAAGTAGACCAAATGGGAATGCAAGTAGCCCCAAGTGAGGGTCAATGTTGGAGAGAAAACCTGTTTCAGATGTGGAAGAGTAGACCATGAAAAGGCAAATTGTAGATGGTCTACAGGTACTTGTTATGGTCTACAGGTACTTGTTTTGGCTGTGGAGAGGGAGGTCATATGATCAGACTGTCAAAAAATGAAAAAGTTGGGATGTTTTGGTTGTGGGCAGGCCAGTCATAGAATCAGGGACTGCCAGAATGGAAGGAGTGGGCATGGTGAGTGTGGCTAGATGTGGTAATTGTGGGGGGGGGGGATTTTGCCATGATGTGTAAAGGCCCCAGGAGTCACTGTAACAACTGTGGAAAGGATGGAGATGCAATGGAGTTGTGTGAAAGTAAGAGTTCAGGTTGGGGAAACTAGGTGTGAAGAGGGTTTACTGCGGTGAATCCTCTAGTGCGAAAGGGATGGATGTGTTGAACGCAAGTGGTAGAATGTGGTGGAGTGGTTTTGAAAGAGCTAGTGGATACCAGTTGCAGAGGAAATGCAGTGTATAAGGAAGCATATGAGAGAATGAAGGAGGGCTTTGTAAAAAAAAAAAAAAAAAAAAAAAAAAGAAAGCTGTGATGGTTGTGTTAAAGGTATCAGAAGATCTGAAATGAAGGTAGTCGTTAAGTTTAGAGTTAGGATTGGTGGGGTTCAGATGGAGGAGGATGAGTTTTGTGTTGTGGAGGGAGTTAGTGAAAAGAACAATATGTTACTGGGTTATGCCTTTTTGGAGAATGTGGAGAATGTGAAACTGCCGAGAGAAGTAGGTAGCGTGGTGAGTGTAAAAGTAGGGCAGGGGGGCATATGTGGGCATCAATGCAGGTGAAATGAGGGAAATGCTTTTGGTGGATGGAGGAGATATTGGCTACAGAGTGAGGAGAGTAGACTATGTATTCGATGGGATACTTGATGCTAGAGATCCAAAGGTTTGTGTGCAAGTGTGCGGAAATGTAAGTAAGAAGAGACGGAGAGGAATACATTGTGGAGATAGATTGGGAACCTTGAGCAGTGTAGTTGACTTGAATGATAGTAGGTATGTGATTGGATATGACATGATGGGTGCTTGTGAGGAGTTGGGAGGGTGAACGAGGGACAAGTTAGAGGAGTGTGCGATTGAGTGAGTAGCTGAGTGAGGAAGAGAAGCAAGAGGTGTATGAGTTGTTGTGGGAAAGGAAAGATGTGTTAAGTCACAGTGATGAAGACTTTGGGACAGAGAGACTACCCGAGTTCAAAACACAACTGACTGACAAAACTTCGATCCACCAAAGACCAAGACATCTCCCAGCCCCGGGAACACAAGAGATTGAGCAGCAGTGAGAGGAACTAGAGAGAGTAGGAGTAACAGAGCCAAGTGAAAGTGTATGGAATAGCCTGATCGTACCCATAAGAAAAGTGAATGAGGTGACAGTAAAACATCGGTTCCCCAGTGTGTAATGTCAGAGTGTGTATAGCATGCATGGGATGAAAACGTTTACGAAGATGGATCTGGTAAAGGGTATTGCCAGGTGCCTGTGGCAGAAGCTTCCTGCCCAATAACTGCCTTTTCCACGTCAAAAACACATTACCAGTTCCGCAATCTCAGTTTTTGATTGGCTAATGCGCCTGCTCCATTTCAGAGGGCTATGAATGTGGCCTTAAGTGAGTTTCCTCGTGAGAATGTATTGGTGTTTGTGGATGACATCCTGATGATGAGCAAGACAGTGAAAGAGCACAAAAGGTTAGTAAGTGCAGTGTTACGGAAGTTGGAAGAAGTGGGTGTGAAAGTGAGTGACAAAGTGTGAGTGGTCTGAGGAAAAAGTGGAGTTTTTAGGGCATGTGGTGAACGAGTCTGGATTACAGAAGTCATAAAAGTTTGTGGAGAAAGTACTAAAGTTGTGTGGATTTCTTGGATTGATTGAGTTTGGAAGGAAGTTTGTGAGGGGTTGTTCAGATATACGTAACAAAGCCGCTAACTGAATGGACTGGTTGTAAGAAATGCACTGTAGTAAGGGGGGATGAAAGCGTTTGAAAAATTGAAAGAAGAGATGGTGGAAGATGTAGAGCTGGCATATCCTGACTACTGTATAATTCAAGCGCGAGTAAGCTGGGGGTGTATACACACACACACCAGTGGTATGTTCATGGGGAAATGTTTGATGCAAGATCAGGTTGTGAATGAAGTTGAGAGGAAGAGAGTGTTGGCTTATGTGTCCAAGGCATTCAATGCAGCTAAGATAAAGTATTCTGTGATTGAAAGAAAGTTGGCTGCGTTGAGGTTCTGTGTGAAGGCGCTGAGACTGTTTCTGTGAGATGAGGTTTGTGGTAAGAACAAATCTCAGCCACTGGTATGTTTGCAAAGAATGAAAGACGAAGATGGTAGAATTGCCAGAACTTTGGAAGATCTAAGTGATTTTGATTTTTCAGAAGAATATCTTCCAGGCAAAAGGAATGTGACTGCAGACATGTCAAGATTGCCTGGGGAAATAACAGAAGAGAAAATGAAAAAATAAATCTAGAATATCTACCGAAAGGGTTGATGGTTGCCCCTGAATGTAAGGGAGGTGGAGGTTCCCTGTTTGAAAATGTGTGTGTGGCACAGGTTAAAAGATATGGTGAATGATGGATTGAAAGCGAAAGTGCCCAGTAGTATAAATGATCTTCGAAGAGAAGTAATGGACGAGGTACGAAAAAGACCTGGGTGTCTGGGGGTGTTAAATGTGAGCCAGTATAAAAAAAAAAAAAGTTAAAAGCAATTGTGTGTCCAGGTGTAACTCTGTTCCAAAAGGTGTTAGTTGCAGCAAGTAAGAAGTATCAGGCAGTGGTGTGGTGTGAGTACACTTTGGTGGTGAGAGAGCAGTCGTGTACTGTAAGGAAGGAATGAGGGAGAGTGGTTGTGTTTTGCACTTGCTATGTTTAAGTGTAGTGCATTACAATTTGATTGTTGAGAAAAAAGTTATGAAAGAGGATGTAGCGAGGAAGCAGATGAGGAGACAGAAACATGTGCACTGTTGGAGGTGTATGATGAAGTGGGGGATGAAAAGAAGTACTGTATGTCTGACGTGTGAGAGAGAGAGAAGTATCAGTGTGCGCATGATGAAGTGGGAGATGAAAAAGAAGTACAGGCAGTCCCCAGGTTATGACGGGTCCGACTTATGACATTCCGAGGTTATGACGCTTTTCAAATATATTCATCAGAAATTATTTCCTGGTTTACGACACATGTTCCAGGATTGCGACACGTCATACATTGATCAAACGGAAGAAATGTGGCTCCAAAACAGCAGAATACTCAAAATTTGGATTTTTTATGAAAAAATAAAAATGCAGTTTACATCGTCTTCAATACACCCAGAGCATTAAAGGTAAGGTTTTCTTAGGATATTTGACAATTTTCGAAGACTTTTTTGGTTTACAACAATTTTCGACTTACGACACAGCATAGGAACGGAACCCCCGTCGTAAACCAGGGACTGCCTTACTGTATGTCTGAAGTGTGAGAGAGAGAAGTATCAGTGTGAGCATGATAGAAGTGACAAGATGACACTGGGAGTTAGTATAAATGAAGGTCAGTATTGTGGACTGATTGATACAGGAGTGCAGCTTTCTTTGGTAAATGCCCAAGCAGTAAGAGAGGTCGAGATAATGAGTTGGGAGACTGCTAGAAGGATTGTAAATATCCAAATAAAAGGAATAACAGGAAGGATATCTGGAAGGGCAGAAGTAAAGTTTAAAGGTTGAAGTAGGAGATCTGGAAGTAGAGCGTCGGTTTGTAGTATTAGGAGATGAACAGATGCCGTGTTGTTTCCTGTTTGGGGGAGATTTTTTTATGAAAATGAGTTGACTATGGATGTGGAGAAGGGGTTAGTAATAGCAAAGATACAGAACGAGACAGTCTATATGACTTAGTTTGTGGGAATGATTGATATGGGTCAGAGTGAGGATGAGGGCATGGTAGAAGTCAGTAAGAGTGACAGTGACTTGCTGACTTTGGAGGATGTTGAAAAGATGCAGCAAGGGTGTGTGTCCTTGAGTGAGTTGAGAAGCTGTGTGAAAGACAGTGTGCCGCTACAGTTGTGGCCTTTGGTCCTAAGTAAATATAAAAGGTTTGCTGATAAGTCTGTTTCGTGTGAAGGAGTGCTGTACTTTTCAAGAGAGTGGTTGGGCGAGTTGATGTATTTTCATGTTTTCTCCGTAAGTGGTGCTGAGTGTGTAAGTTGGTACATGCTAGATACAGCCATAGGGGAAAGTTTAAGTTGGTTGATTGTATGAAAGGGAGAACGTTTTCTCCGTATTTGAGGGGAATCTGTACAGACGTGGTGACTACATGTGAGGAGCGTCGGAGACGAGAGTATCAGAGAGAATATGCGAGCCCGCCTGTGCTAGGTTGAGTAAGAAAGAGCCATTTGAGCTAGCGGCAATTGATTGTGTTTCTCTTCAGCTAACTGCAAGAGGAAATGTAGGAGCAGTTGTGATGGTGGATCACAAAAGCAAGTTTGTGAGTTGTGTACCTGTGGGGAGTAAGACGAGTGCAAATGTAGCGAGGCTGGTCAGTACAAGTTTGTTGCTGGCATGGGTAAGAAATCCTGTGCGAATGTTGAGTGACAATGGGCCTGAGTTTGTTGGAAGACCACTTGAACAAATGTTGGGAGGATGGGGGATAGAGCACGTACTTATGACTCCCTACATGCCTAGTGCTAATGGATTAGCAGAGAGAACCATTGGGACTTTCACTGAGCTGTTACGAATGATGACTGAGAGAGAAAATGAATGGGACTTGTGGTTGGGTAAGGCTGTGTCAGTGTATAATGTGTCTGTACATAAAAGCACTGGCATGTCTCCAACTGAATATGTGATGAATTATGAAAGGTGTGAAAACAAGGTTGGGTCTAAGTGAGGAGGAGCATGAGATGTGGAGACAAGCAAATGAAAGATTCGACAGCTATAAGGTAGGGAGGGGATACAGTACTGAAACAAGTAATCGAAAAGGGAAGATTAAGTGTAGGTAAAATGAGAGAGAAGTGTGGAAGACCATACATGGTGAAAAAAGTGTGGTCAAATGGTTGAGTTCTGCGCTGGAGTGTGAAAATGAAGATGGAGAGGAGAAGGAAATCCGAGCACATCATAGTCAGTTAAGAGATTGAAAGAACCGCCTGAATATATAAAAATGCATCCGATGGTAAAGTCTTACTGAGAAAAGTAGGGAACTTGTAGAAGAAGAAGACAATAATTTCTGGGGAGATAAGCAAGTAGTGATGGTAACAGAGGAAGCAGCATAGGGAAAAGGACAAATCAATACAGGAACCAGAAAATGGAGTTGGGGAGAATATTTTTGCTAGATTCTTTGGAGAAAGTACTGAAAACAAATGGGCACTGAGGGTACCTACAGTATTCGTGGATTTCCGTTGAGAGAAGAGGTGGAGAAGGTGTGTGGGTGTACACGAGGAAGAATTGGGAGTGACTGGACGTGCAGTTGGGAAGATTCCCAGTGATCTGGATCAGAGGATGAGAGTGATGGAAGAAAGTGTGGAGAGATGTTGAGTGTGTTGTTGGGTACTGAGGAGATAGAATCGGCCTCAAGTCTAGAAAGTCTAAACAGTCCGAGACAAGAAGTACAGGAGAGAGAGAGAGAGAATGAATGAGAGTATGGGAGACAGAGACCGTGGACCCTCAGTCAGGGCCCGGTTCCTGAGTATGAATGGGTTGTGAGGAAAGGTTTTCAGTACGAGAAGGGTAGAGAAGTTCACCTTGTCTGGTAAGGGGGAATGTGGCAGGGTTGGGTAGTGAGGCAGGTGCTTGTGCAGAATATAAAAAAAAAAAATTGCAATGGCAGGATAGCAGAGATGGACTGTGTCTAAGAAATGGCATTGTTTTATTCCATGGTTAATTTTTTGGTATTTATTTAGATGTTTTGTTGTCTTAGGATAGTAAATTTTGGGGTTGTGAGAGTTTTTTCTCTTTCTGTTTTAGGCGTGACTGAATGAAGGACAACCAACCTCCCCCCCTCTTTGGGTATTTGATGAGGCTCTACAGAGGCCCTTGTGTTTTGATTCTGTTGCGCACCTTTTAGTTTGGGGCTGAAGCCCTTTTGTGTGTGACTGTGTGTGCCAACATTTGGACGCTGAGTGGTATGAAAGAAAACACTGGGTTAAAATTCAAGAGTTTATCACTGACGATTTCATGTGATATAGTATTATGAACACACATTTGTGATGCTGTACTAGATTTGATTTTATTTCATTATGGAAAGTTGGATTTATAACTTTTATTGCTCTAAAGCTGTCTAGATATACTTTACAGACATGGTTCTTACAGATAATCAGTAAAAAAGAAAAAAAAACTATTTGCGGACGACAGACCTAGTGCTGAGTAACTTGAAGTGTAAGACAATGGTCAAGGCATAAGTTCAGAAATTTCCTGTTTTGACACTGATGTGCAGTTTACCTTTTCAAGGAGAGTTAGTTCGGGAGGGTAATGTTGGAACGATACGCTGATTAATTTGATTTAAGTGAAGTGTCTGGTGTTGAAAGGGCAGGGGCTGTTCTCTATGCAAGTTGTTTCATAGTTTAAGTCTAGAATAAGGTACTTACCATGTGATTTTGTGTGTGTGTGTGTGTGTGTATATCTGGATTTGATAGGAATTGATTTCTTTTTTTGTGTACGCGCACTCTAACTTTTCATGTATAAATATATAGATTGTAAAGTAATTAGGAAATAAGTTAGTTTTAAGAGACTTGAGTTTTTGTGTATATCTGTGTTTCTTGCTTGAGTCATCAAGCACAGTTTCTCTCTCAGGAGGCCTCAACAATGTGACTCTCCAGGGATCTGATGATGATTTCTGTGGTGGCTATCAGGTCCCACTTGACAAGAATTGGGTTTTCTTCACAGGGTCTCCTGATGACACCTCCTTCAGTATAATACAGAAACATTTTGGGAGAGGTACACAATGTTCATACTTGTGTCAGTCAAATTGGTTGACCACTGTCTTCCTCATAAGAGACACATTCACTATTTCAGCAACCAGAATTCATCTGGGCTTGGTAGTGGATCTTGCAGAGGGGGCTTTTCCCACTATTACAGCCATGTGAGTTCTTGGAACTGAGAAGATGGATGTGTCTTAAAATCATGAGTAAATGTGCTAAATCCTATAACCCACCCCAAACCTTAAACCTCATAACATGAGAACCAAAAACACATTGAAGCTCCTGATAAAGAATCATTCAGCCCCAGCCATGCACAAGATGTGTGCCAAAACTATGCGTCATGTTCCAGGTAACAGCGGGGAGGCACTACAAAGAAAAACAACACTATCCCAAAACAAGCAGGACCCAAATACCATCAGTGACAATGCCTACAACAGTTGAAATTCATGCAACACTGAGGCACAATTCATATTCATAAACTCTTTCTTAACATTCAAAAAATCTCTATGCAAATGGCTATCATCCCCCGTGATGGTAACACTGATCTGGACATTGTGCCTTAGGAATGTTCCAAGCCACCCACCTGCCTATTAACTCTGTTGAGAATGTCTGTGCATGACATTGCGCTTGTCATTTGTTTATGGTTGTTGATGTTATTTTGTGTGGCGGCCTAAGCGAAGCGTCATGTCAAGTTGTAGGAATTTGGTTGGGTGGATCTCTGAGGTGAGGTTTGTTTTTCAAGTCTGCCTTTGATTTCACCTGCCACACTGGTCTTCACGATCAACAAATGGTAGCAGAGCATGGTTGTGGCAGGAAGGAGGAGATTAATGAGTAATTTAGAAGAAAAGCGACGTAAACATGGGCGAAAGTGGTGGCCGGCTGGTGTTGCCAGTTTTCGGCGCTGATAAAGGTTAAGACTGCTGGAAACAAGAGCTGAAAGCATGGCAGATTGTCACAAGTATCAAGAAAAAGAAACAAGCAATGGTTGTTGCCCTGTTGTTCCCAGAAGGAGGCGAGACAAGGAGCAAGATTTTCAAGGGAGTGGATATTGAAGAGTTGACAGTCGAAGATGGGATGAAAGTTTTGCTGCAACACTTGGACAAGTAGTACAAGAAGGATGAGATGTCAGCAGCATATGAGGCATGGACAAGGTTTGACAGCTACAAAAAGGAAAAGGAACATACAAGGGAGAAGTACATTTTGGAATTTGTGAAGAGAAGTGCAGTTCTGGACAGGTACAAAGTAAGTACAGTATACCAAAATGTATTTTAGCATTTAAGCTACTAGACAGTGCAGGCCTAGAGGTTAAAGACAAACAAATACTGAAGTGCTGACAGCAGTGTCCTTTAGTGAAACAGATAAAATGTTTAATTCCATGCAGCAAGCCCTTAGAAAATTTTTTGAAAGTCAAGAAGTGCTATCATTGGGTGCAGTGTCAAACTGGGGTGAGAGTGAGACCCCTGCTGTGGTGATATATCCTGAAGCAGTATTTAGCACGGAGGAGGTAAATGTCATTACACATGACAGAGGACACGGAAGGTTTGGAAGTAGAGGAAGAGGAAGCAGAGCAAACAGAAGTGAACCAAATAGGCAGAGAAACTCAGTTGACATATATAGTAAGGTTAGGAAATTTGTGTTTGTGGATCAGAGTACCATCTGTCCCCAGCATGTCCCAAAAAATGGCAAATTTTTAATTAATTTGTATTTTCCTAACATACAAACCCTCAATCTTTACATATGGATAACTTTTGCCAAGCTGGAAAGTCTGGCTGTTAAACTTTTGCAAAGTGGTTATGGTAACAGTTACCTATGGCAGAGGTGGAAGTACCATCCACCCAACTGGTATGCATTCAATCTCTCCAGTTTACCTTTTGGCCCAGGTCAAAGAATGAGGGGTGGTAAGAGGTGGGCCTTTTATGTAAAAACCTCAGGTTTGTATGTTAGGAAAAATACAAATTAACTAAAAATTTGTCATTTGTTCCTACACAAATACAAACCCTCGGTCTTTACATATGGAGACTTACTACTGGAGATGGAATTCCACATAATTCTCTGAACTGACTGGTGGTTCAACTCACCTGGTATTCTCTTCCTGGTCATGAAAGAGCAAAGGAAGGATACCATACCTCTGATCTGCTGAACATGTGGTATGTTCAACTGCCAGACTTCTGGGCATTTTGAATCAAAGGGAAGTATTAAAACCCTTGAATTGAAAGGTGCGGACGAACCCACAATGTCTAAGACTATGCAGCTAAAAAACCAACTGGCTTGCCCATAGTCAGTCCTCCTCTTGCCTTGCTAGAGAGAAGGAAGGAAATGCATCTATTAATCCAAACAAAAAATGGATTATAGACAGGATACTCAGTCATGCAGGTCACCGGCATGCACGCCAGTCCAGCTCGTGACAGACTGTTCACTCTTCCTCCGCCCACTGGAATAGAACGGAAAACAGGAGGAAGGTAGGAAGCCAGTCCTATCCATACCTTCTCCTTGTAGCTGCACACTTTAGGCAAGATGCAACCTATCCTAAAGAGCTGGGTAAACTACATGACTTACCAAGCCCCCATCAAAGATCCAAGGAAAAGGAGTTCAAGGACCCAAGGGCAACAACCCAAGGTAAAAGGATAAGAACGTGAACTGCACAATGGCACTCTATCCTAGTACCAGTTCGACATGTTCTTCCTGAATGCCACAGATCAATGGATGACTGTGGACCCTAGAGATGTTGCTTCAAATGTACTGATGACCATGAAATTGCAGGGTACGTTCAGAAGGTCATTTCCCTAGGCAGGGAAATGATCTCTTGCCTACGGTCAACACTCCTAGGCAAGAGGATATGCATGTGAATTTCACACATTCTATCCCAGTACTCAAACTACATGTCCTTTCTGAATGTGACAGACATATGGATGACTTCGCCTTCCAGAGATTTTACCGGAAACATACCAATGACCAGTAGGAAGTTTCATGGTAAGCTTGGATGATCAGTTCACTAGCTAGAGAAAGGATCTTTTTGCCATTCTTCTTGGTCAGCTCGAAGCCAACAAACTAGTCGTTAGCTTTGGGTTGAACGGCTAGAAATATGTGGGAAGCACAGAAGTCATACTATCTTTGGTACAACAGGACCATCGAAGGGAAAATGATCAATCAAATGAGTAACCTTCAAATATGTAAAACAAGCAGATCTGAATAGAGCCAACAACAGGAAATTCCGAGACGAAAGAGTATGATCAATCTCCTTTCGAGGCTGAACAAGAACTGGAAGACTAGATCAACCATCCTATTCCCAGATTTCATCAAAACAGTGCCATCTCGCTTTAGATTCCTAGTTGGTCTTTGTACCAAAATTACTTCTGTCTGTCCAAGTACTACCAATGTCACAGACCTGACATGTCAGATCTCATCGATACTAGAAGCTAAAGTGGTTTAGCATAGCTAAGAACCATTGTTCAAAACTCCACGGACAAAAAGTTCTTCGTGTATATACGTTATTGGTATGAAAACCAATCTGGTAGAAGAAACTGACAAGGGAAAGTAGGAATGCTCAATCCCTTCATGTTGCCAAAGAAGTGGAACTCCTGTACCCGTGCATGGGTATAAACTCCAGTGACAGAACTGGACACACATCCCTCACCCTGGACTGTGTCTGACTGATGTCTGTATTGAGCATGCTACTGCAACCCCATTCATCAGCACTGTATACAGAGATGACAGGATAACCCCAGGGGATGTCTTACGATTAGATGTTCCATGTAGAAACTGCTTAGTACTCTGCTGCCAACAGACTTCACACCGCTGACAGAGGAGATGTCCCAGCACTATCAAAGGAATGTGTGTCGGCAACAGAGGAGACGTCCTATGAGGAGATCTCCTATGATGACAACAGTAAGCCACTCAAAGGAGTTGTCCTCTGATGACAGGACACTCTCTAATGAGACCAAACTCAACTGGGTTTAGCTTTAACTCATGGTAAAAAAAAAAAAAAAAAAGGGAAATGATGTTGCTCCTTCATTTCATGAGAAACTTGAAACTTGATTCAACACGACACCAGTTGCCATATAATGTTAAAGCACAAACTATTCAAGACAGCTATTAATAAGGTAACTGATCAATGAGAAATCTCCAAATACCAGTTGTAACATCAGAGAGATGGGAATAATGTAGAGATGTATCACTAATACCAAATAAAAATAAAACATATATACTGACCATATGACCAAACCTTTCAAACTTAAAATCAGTTCAGTCCTGATCAACAGAATTCAAGCATTTCTCCATCAAAGCATCCCAGTTGAAACCTGGTTGTGCCTCCTACATCTTCAAAAGATTTGTTGATACAACAAAACCAAGATTTTAAGACGTTTTCATATGTGCAGTTTACTCAGACCTTCGTTGGAATAGAATGGAATGGAACATGGAGTTTAGGCCAAAGGCCAAGCGTTGGGGCCTATGAGGTCATTCAGCACTTTAAGGTAAACTGAGAGTAAATGGTTACAAAGGTGTAACAGGAGGAAAACGTCAAAGCAGTTGCACTTTGAAATAATCGTTAAGAGAGGATGGATAGCAAGACGGAAGAAAGAGAAAATAAATTGAGGTACAGTAAAAAGAATGAAAGGGGTTGCAGCTAGGGGACGAAGGGATGCTGCAAAGAACCTTTAGTAATGCCTACAGTGCACCCTGTGAGGTGCACTGATGGCACTACCCCCTTATGGGGCATATCTTTGTTGGTTCAGTGACGTGCAAAAAAGTTGAAGTAGTTGCAGAGCCAGATGGAAGCATACAATGAACACAAGAAAAGTACAATACTTTACATAAAGCAAAGCAGCAGTGAACCAAATGGATCCACCAAAAAGACTTTGAGCAATGTCTCCAAACTGCTGAGCAGAGCAGACTAGGGGAAGCAACCTCCAAGCCAAAGGCTAAGTGAAAAAAGACCTAAAAACTATCAACCTGTGTAGTATCCTTCCTGCATCTTGGAGTGTCTGCAAACACATTAGGACCATCGTTCCCTGCCCCTTTTGGACACTGATTTATATCTGTTCAATCATTATCCATCTCATAACAGCAAAGCCTGTCAATGCTGGCTATTCAGTGTGATGATATGAGTATGACATGGATACAAATCAGCTGAGGAGAAGCCAGAAATGCTCGGATCAAGTAAACAAGCAGCTGTAACTAATAACTCATGACACAATCTAAACAGACTTAAACCAGTACGGCACTGTGGTTGATTTCAATGTTAACAGTAATGACTCTATCTTTTCTTCTTCACTCAACCATTAAATTTTTTTTTGCTGTATAATTACTAATCTATTTAAGGTTTAAAATGAAGTTCACCATATTTTTCAATAGGCCATGTCTCAAAAACTTTAACCCCTGGAAACATTTGAAAAAGCACCCACTCACTCTTGATTACAATTTTACCAATTAACATACAATTTAAAATGCTATAAATTAAATCTCATTAAAAATAAAATGTTCATTTGAAATCAAATAAACCGTCGGCTTTTCTTTTCCTGATCATGTTTTGTACCAAGTAGAAATGTAAGTGAACATGCAACAGATATTCCATCTAACACACGAGAATCAATTTCTTGATTTAGAAACCTGGTAAAGAATAATTTCAAACAACACAGACCAGTCCATCTTACCAAAAGGAGAGATGGCAGGAACAGACCACTTGTTGGATCTGCCACAGTCAAGATATGGTCGTGTGAATTTCACAGGTCCAGGATTTTCTTCAGGGGCATTAGGACCGTGGAACACGTACGTCTCATGGGTGTTATTTGCGTGACGGACTCTACCCTGCAAGGCACGACAGTAATGAGATGACACAAACGTGTATGAAGGATACTGCAAAGCAAAGCAGCCTCATTTAAAACCTCACCTAAAGTTCACCGGTATCAGCAAACACAAAATTGGGACTCCTTGCCTCTGTCCAGTTTCTAAAACACTGATAATCTCTCTTGCCATTTTTAAATGTTACAATACTGTCAAATGAAGAGTACACCTCAGTTCTACCTCTCTTATATAACGAAGCACATTATACTGTGTACAGAGGATTCCAATTACTGTACAAACAATTTATATTTCTGGCCACTAACAAAAACAAACAAGATATGAGGTTTCATTTATGCAATATAAAACAAATCCACAGCAGCTGTCACACCTTACACCTTTCACGGCTTCACCATTTGCTTTTTCTTTATTTCAAAGAGACGTAGGGATGAAAGTCTGGTGGTCACCTATGGGGTCAAATGAACACAACCACTCAGTATTCAGCCATGTTCTTCTAAGAGCAGTTTTTCTTCATGTCAGCAATTTTTTCTTACAATACGCACTTCATTTTTGCTTGACCTTTTTATCCACACTGGAGGCTAATTATTTCTTGCTAAATGGATAAAACCCCAGTCCAAAAATCTAACATCTGGACATACAAATATATCAAGCACTGACTACTTCTTTTTCATCCAGCCTGGTTTGAATAACCTAAATTCTTATCAGTTCTCAGAAACTGATTATGCAACATTGTACTGAAAGGCTGCAAAATATGAATATGACTTTTTCTTTGCCTTTTGACACAATACACAGCTTACCCTAGCCTAACCTATGTTTAAGCACTCACAATATAACCACTTATCATTATAAATACTGTAACAATTCTACCTCAGCTTTCCATTTGAGAGGTCTGTTGTGTGCACTTCCACCTGAATCTAAATCTATTACAGGTCTTCATATATGACCTTCCACTGGTCTTCCATTTACATCCAGATACTCTAATACTGTACTGTACTTTTCTCAATGATCCTCCTCATTCCATATGACACAATCAAAACATCTCAATCTTTGAATCTAAGTCTATTCACCAATTCCTCATTAGGAATAATTTCCAAAGCAATCAAGCTCTTATCTAATCATTTGACAATTATATCTCTTCCAAAGGCTATCATTCTCTCTGTTAGCTCCTGAGTGTAACTGCTGTCAAAGGAAGTTAAAATTCATTCCACAGAAGCAATCACTCAACAGAACCACCTTGAATCAATTTTAAATAAACAACCTGATTCTGGAAAAACAATGCAAATGACTCGGCAATACCAACATTGAATAAAAGTGATCAATAACCACCAAAAGTAGCTCCCTTTCTCAAATTTAAAGAAGAATTCAAGAACTGCCCAAAGACATAGAACAAAAATTGGTATATACCTGAAAAGTTTCAAATCCCACTCCCACACCACACCACACTCACTCACTCACCCACACACAACACAAAAGATAGATTCTCAAGCACAAGAAAAGTAGGAAAAGAATTCAAGAAGGCACAAGTAAGAATTCTGCACAGAACTGTATTACAGTCATCTGCAATTCAGAGGAATGAGACTGATTTTATTGAGTTGGGTTCAATACAAGGAAAATCAGGTAAGGGTCTGTTGAAATGCAGCTACAATAATCTTTGCAATTGAAATAAAAAAAATTCTTTAAAACAAATAATCTTTTGACAAAAAGCACAAGTACAACATCTGAAACTGTACACAATTTTGATAGTTTTCAGGAGCAGTAACTCCAGCAGTGAAATGCAATGCCAGCACTCAAAGTTCCTTGCAGTGTTTCTTCTTCTCCTTCTTCTTCAGCCTTTCTGGCATCTCTCTCTCTCTCTCTGTCCTTTTCGCTCATCCCCTTCGTCTTCCCACTCCAGCTCTTTTCATGCTCCAATTTCTGCTCCTCCTCCTCAAGTAACGAACCATTGAGGACAGCCCTAGAGGCATGTAATCTGACACTAGCCTTGTTGTATTTCAACAGTAATAATATTCATTACCACAAACAACATGAACAATTATACAGAACAATGATGATGATTGTTATAAGAATTACGTCTTAATTAGCCCATCAATTACCTGATTTGTTGTCAGTTTGTCTTGCGGCCGATGGTTAGTGTGTGGCAACCATGGATAGTAGCGCTCATTGACTTGAGTCCTCCAAAGTGTAATCAAGAGATCTCTTTCCTGTTGGCATGATTGCTCCTGAATCTTCTACTTGAAAGAAATTCAATGTTGAAGGGCGCTCCAAATGAACAGCATCATTACAGTCATCCATTCTGAAAGATTTCAGGCAGATAACTTTTAAAAATGAGATCACAGCTTTCAGAGAAGTTGAAACTGCCAACAAGCCTGCAAGAAGCATATGCATAGATAAAAGGGTTCAAATAACTACTGATGGTGCCTGGCAGTACATGACACAATGAAAAAGTACATTCCAGCAACAAGAAACATCAATAGGCTTTGCCAAAATAAAATTCTTCCTATAAACTTTAAGCATATCCACTCAAAACTAGTGTGAGTTTTTATCTCAAAACTGAGATCACAAACATCTGGGTATTTATACTGACACTTTTTTCCACCATGAAAAATATATATAAAATTTTTATTGTTTATAACACTATCAGCAATCATGGCTGTTTTAAAGTTCTCTTTCCAATACCTCTTCAAGCAAATGATAATTTTTAGTAGACATATTAGAGCATACTTTACAACTACTCAGCAGACAATACTTTGAGAGTGAAAGATATTCAGTGAAAAAACCATTACAAATCCCCGTCTCTACATATAGCAGAAATGAACATTCAACTATTGCACACGGTCAGATTGAAGCTGAAATGAATCCACACCATCTTTTGGACATTTTTAACATTACTTTTCTTCCCCATAAAACCAAATGTTAACCTGACAACTTCAGGCTTGGAACTATCATCACAAAAGCTGGATATTTCCAAAGATTAAGAAGCCATGCAAAATAAGACATGCAAGTTCTCAACTGAAAACCATGATGGGACAAAAGTAATATCAAGAACTTTCCTGAAAAAATACTTAGAAGTATTTAAGGAATCTGCAAGTACGAGAAATGGTGTACTTTGTGACGTGAGGCAAATTTCACTTCAAGTGTATCTCAGTACTCTTCAGCCCTGGTGGATGTAGGAGCTTTTGGGAAACGTATAGAAATATCTAAGAAGTCTCTATCCTTTGGCTGTGGCAAATAACAATATTTGGTCTTCACCTACTGAAGAACTCTAATTGACAACTTAGCTGTCTCTCTCCCCAAGGCAGAATGCAATACAGTATTGCTGTCCCTCAAGGGGAGTTACCACTAACTGTAAGCCTTCCATGGCACACTGTAGATGGGACTACCAGTGATGCTCATATCATCAGGTACTTTAACCAGATAAGTGATGTTACTAAAGTGTGTAGCGCTTTAGAAATGTGAATACTTGCAAATCTTTGTTTTAACATAGGACGATATACAACCAGCAGAGAGCTTTGTCTTAAATCTTCTGCAATATCCTTCAGCCCAAACTCCCATTTTCACCTTATATATACTCTAACACAAATGCTTCAGGCAGCTCATATCAGAGTCTAGTAACTCAAGTGGTCTTTTTCATCTAAAATATTCAAATCATGACTACTGTATATCCACCAAGAGCCAGATTAAGAGATGGAAATATCATCCCAGACAGCAGCAATCCCATATGCCTGTACTATGAAAACCACGTGATACAAAACAGTACTTGGCACTGCGCAGTTAAATATGTAGCGAGCTCTTTTCAATGAGTATGAAGCCACTCAAGAGTACTGTAAGTACAGTACATAAAAATTTAGTTTTCACACAGATTTTAGAGCTCCATATTCCCTCATCATTACCACTGCCTAGTCTAATGGGAGAACAAATCTACTCAATGAAATTTCACCAATACAAAATATTCATTAGAAAAAATTTGCCTCTTGACATCCTACCAAGACTGTAGCCAAATGATACTTTCACCCTTCAACTGTTCAGAGCACACTCAGTAATATGAAACCATAATATATGAGAATTGCCAGTCCCCTACCAATGCACCTGGTGACATCAGGAGTTGGGCAACATGTCCCAAATATAATATATTCCGTTTGCCTATGATACTGCAGCACTTCAATTTCTTTTTCTTCAATTTTTTCTATGCACTGAGCATTTGATAAAAGACATATACTGTATGGCAAATTATACATACAATGTGTCATGTTTGACATTTTTTTGTTTTAGGTAGAAATACAAAAATAAGAAGCCAACCCTGAAAATTTGTAAATTTTAAAACCATAGCAAAAATAGTACTGGTGACGGGTAGGTGAGCACTCCTTGCATCTTTCACTTTTCTAAATCTAAGCAGCCTCCTGCTGAAGTCCTCCTGTGAGGCATGATTCCAGTGATAGAGGCCTGCACAGCTTTTCAACACTTTTTAGTATCTACTGGAAATTAATACCTATTTGTTTTACAATGTGGCAGTCTCAAGATGCATCAGCAACACACAACTTGTGCTGGAACCTTTTGATACCTGAAAGAAACATCAGCATGTTCTCATAATCCAGTCCACTTTACTGTATTCATGAGCGTGAGGATACTCAATAGTGTAGGTTAATGACAGTAACAATGCAGAGGGTACAATGTCAAAACAGCTATTCCTTTCCTGTTTTCCTATACAACTGACACATTTAACAAAAAAAACACACTCAATTGAAGTGTTCACATAACTGTTGAGAGTTCTGACAATTTTCATCAAGTGTACCAGTAATATCTTCACTTTCAATGACTAACAAATGCAAGTGGCTCTGCTGATGCTGCCCTACAAATGTTTCAGGAATTCTTGAAAACCAAGACTTGAGGATAAATCTGTGATACCCAGGAGCCCCAAGATCAACCGCTTTATACCACAGATGGAACGAAGACCCATCTATGGTCAGGGCATTTGCCTGGGCCATGGGACTAAACGTGGATGAGTGAGCATAAAGTGGGGCAATTACTGTACCTTAAACACAGCCATAACTAAACAATACCACAGAACAGCAGAAAAGTGTACAAAAACCCCTATAAAACCTGCAGCCCTGAATATCATGGAATGCTGTTACTCGTGATTTCCCAAATGGTCTTCAAGAAATGATAAAGGACAAAATACATCCATGGAGACAGAAAAGTACTGTATTAGGAGATCACCAAACTCACACCAGAACAGTTTCTCACAAGGACAAGACACTACCTGCAGTCTGATTCATATCATATATGTTCTTTATAAATTGAACAGTTGAACTTCAACAATGATGATACTAGCACATTTCAAGGTCCCTACTAATAATTGTATCATATTATCTCTTCACATACCATATCAGACCCAACTCAAAAACACTGAAGAGAACTCAACCAGGAACATCAGTTTCTCTTCTTTTGATTTGGTCCACACCTTCACAATCATGGCTCGGCCTCCACGAAAACATGAGATCTTTTGTTGGCAACAGCTGTAATCCATCAATAGTTTGAAAGTTCACTCTCCTGCAACACAAAGAGTCTTGTCACTTAATGGTAACATCATCCTTCCATTTTTACATTCCAAAAGTGAAATAGAAATTACAGTAAATTCTGTAGTAATGTGAATTGCAATAATCTCAAATTCCAAGCTCAGTTCTAACACCATCTTAGTTCTACCCAAGTCTTATCTGATCTTTGTCAATAATATCTTTAAGTCTTGATTCCACTCTGAGATGTCAGACATTGTCTTCCACCTGAGCCATTTTCTGTCTGAATTCCTGTCTTGCCCAAGTCTAAATCTACAATTTTTTCTACCGTATTTCCCTGGTAATTCCAGTAGTCTTTGCAGTACACTTCTGATTCAAGAAAATGCATAGTGCTTATTACCCAGCCAAAACTTCTGAACTTGTTTCCAAGGAAACACAAGAGACGCAGCACAGTGACAGCTGAAGATCAACCTCCTTGTCTAATACAATACACCTCTCGTTCATGCAGCCTTTTATCTATCAAGGTTAACTTTCAAACAAAAGCTACAACAAGGCAAAACACACCTCAGTTTAGCAAATGTTTCCGTAATGTCAGTTTACCTTCTTTTCATCTCCTGATCATATGAGTGTAAGACACACTGGCATTGATGATGTCCAGCACAGTATCTTTCACAGGGTCCTATGAAACGGTCAGCTGGCCTGCAAGACATCAAAATAAGTACATCAATCATTTGGAAAAGGCTTCTATAGCAGGTACATGAAAAACATTTTAAAAGCAGAGGTTCTACATTTGAAATAAAATGAATGGCTGTTTTTTGGTAATCTGACATGGGAAGTTAGGAAGTATTATTTTCTAGCTTGAGAAGATGTGTAGCAACTGCACATGTGAAATAAGAGATATATCATGTCTCTCATGTTATGTACACACCTCCTTGGCATCAATTCCACTCACACACACACCTGAATGATCAGACTTCCAGGCGATCAATGAGGCTCAATCTATCCACTTACAAGGCTGACAAGGACAGAAATTGAACTCCAACAATTTAATGGCAGAAGCCAAAGAAATGGGCAAGCATGCCCTTTTCTAAACCAGGCCTGAGGAGAACAAGATTCTAAAGGAAAAGGACAAGAAAGGGGCGTGGCTCAGCTGCACACTGCCTTTTCAAGGAAGCAAATTTCTAGGCCTTGAAAAACAGGAAATAAAATTCCATGTTCAGCCATAAAAGGTCAAGATTTAGAAAGGGTCAAATAGTCACTATGAGGTCAGAAAAAGTCATCTGCATGTGTCCATCTTCAGTCAAGAAATGGAACTGAATTCAGGGTCCTTGTTGACCTAAAACAGCTTCAATGCCCAAGGAAATTTTCCTCAAAAGGAGTGAACTAAATAAAAGGCTTCATACACTAGGCCTACCTCAGTAAAGGCCAGGCTAGTTAGTACCAGCTAGTTCAGCTGGGATGTGGTAGGTTAAGTCTCATTATTGAGGAAAAGTCTACATGAACAAAAAGAATTCTAGTTCACAGGTGCTTGTTCCTCTCCCAAGCTGCCTTAATAGTCGAAGAAACAAATATAAACAGCTTAACTACCTAAACATAAGGAGTGCACCATAACTGCTAAAACAGGATCATATTAACTTGTAAAAAGCCTCAGTGGTCACAGGTTAACAGCAAACTTGTTACAAGATAGAACAGAATACAGAATTCAGGCCGAGGTCATTCAGCACTGGAACAGAACCTGACAGTGAAGAGGTTTGAGAGATGTAACAGGAGGAGAACCTTTAGCAGTTACACAAGGAATCAATTGCTAGGAGAGGGTGGAAAGCAAGATGGAAGAGAATATGAGTGGAGGTGCAGTAAAAGGAATGAAAGGGATTGCACCTATGGGCTGAAGAGATACTGCAAAGAACCTCAAGTAATGCCTACAGTGCACAACATGAGGTGCACTGATAGCACTAACCCCTACAGGGTTGAACTTGTTATTGGGCCTAAGGTCAAGGCAGAAATTGCTGAAAGGGTCACTAAGATGCCACAGGAGAGTTCTGCAGTCTCTCAACATCAACAGTCAGGCTCAGCCAGAAGCACCTTACATTGTCAAACAAGAAGAATTTCAGACTCACTCAAATATATCCAGAAAGTTGTCTGCTTCCCAAAAAGTTGTAGCTGAAGCATAAGTTATCAGAACTGACCCTCCTCACTGACCTACCATGTCTGAAGTGGGCTGCATGTTACTTAAAACTGCTGCAATGAAACTGCGGCAGCTTTAAGTACAGAACTAACAAGTCATAAGAATTGGTATGCTGCCTATGCTGTGATAGGTGCACCGTATGCTTTATAAACAACTGAACTGTAAATTACATCAACAGTCATAAGTGGGCCGCAGGCTTCCTAAAACTTGCAAGATGAACTGTTTCCTGCTAGAGCTATTACAAAGAAACTTCTGCTGCATAAACTGTCTGGGTAAGCTGCCAAATCTCCATCACAACTGAGATGGAAGCTACCTATTTTGTCACACTCATTCAAATGTGATCCACGTCTCAGATGTGCTGTGAGCGACCTGAATTGTTCCCTCGTGCACTGAAAGCTACTTAAACTATCATGGGTGAGCTGTAGCCTACAAAACCAGTGTTACTCTGCATCTTAACCAAACTACTAAACTGTTTAACCAAATTTAGATTAAATAAATGTTCCATAAATTAAAAAAACTTTATACAAACTTTAGAGGACTTCTATACTTATCAGCTACATTACGATAATCTTTTAAAATCCTACCATTTTAACAGTCAGACATTTTTAGATAAATCTCTTCAACTGAATTGTTGCTGTCAGCTGTCAGATAAGTGGAAAACATTCTCCAAGTGGAGGCTGCAACCTTTGTTACTTATCAGAACCCCAGACTCCCACACCATCTGATGAACTAAGGTACTACTCTGTATATCACAAACACTTGACAAGCCTTGCACATATATATGGGAATGGAATGGCACATGAAATTCAGGCCAAAGGCCAAGTGCTGGGACCTACGAGGTCTTTCAGCACCGAGAGGGAAATTGAGAGTAAAAAGGTTTTAAAGGTGTATCAGGAGGAAAACCTCAACGCAGCTGCACAATGCAACAACTGTTGGAGAGGGCAGAAAGAAAGATGGAGGAGAGAGAATATGAAAGGAGGTACAGTAAAAGGCTGAAAGGGGTTGAAGCTAGGGGCCAAAGGGAAGCTGCAAAGAACCTGAAGTATTGCCTACAGTGCACCTCACGTAGAGAGCATCACAACGCCCCTTGCACAGTGGGGTCAATACAAAGAGGTGCTGTGCTCACACACAAACAAGCAAGACTGACCTGGGAGACTCCCTACAAGCAGCCTGTATTGTACCTATGGCTGTCCTCCTCCTACCGTTATTAAACAAGTAACAAATACGCCCGAGTTTCTTCAGTGCAATCGAGATTTCTGTGCACCGTATAATGCTGTATGAAGCTCTCAGCCATGGCCCATGAAACTTTCAGCAACAGCCCAGTAGCAGCCTGTGTTGTTGGTACCTATAGCCGTTGCCAGACATATGATTATGGCTAACTTTAACCTTCAATAAAATAAAAACTACTGAGGCTAGAGGGCTGTAATTCAGTGTGTTTGATGATTGGAGGGTGGATGATCAACACATCAATTTGCAGCCCTCTAGCCTCAGTAGTTTTTAAGATCTGAGGGCAGACAGAAAAAGTGTGGATGGACAGACAAAGCCGTCTCAATAGTTTTCTTTTGCAGAACAACTAAAGGTCAGAACATATAAATAAGAACAATCAGAAAATAAGGTAAAGTATGTAACAATTTTCAAACGTTTGCAAATTTGTTGCAGAATATTGTCAAGGTGGGTGTGAAAAGGCGCTGACATCAATGAACATATTGCTGCTTTAACAAGTTAGTTTATACTGAGGGAAGTGAAGGCAATGTACTTTTGCAAGATTATGTCTAATGGGAACCATATGAAGTGCATCCAACACTTACCAATAGAGAAATTTGAAGTAATAAGTAGTATTGACTGATCAACTGACTTTATTCTTAAAATTCTGGGGCACAAATGCCCAGGTCACTCAAAAACAAAACACCTCATTAAAACAGTAATCACACCTTTAGGGGGAAAGCCAGAAAACCTTCCGGCTCAAGAACTAATACCAGTTCGTTCCATAAGGGACTGAAGTCTAGCAGTGCATTTCTCCTAAGGCTAAACAATGACCCAATAAGGCAAAAAACAAATCATCTCACACAAAAAAAAGGAAAAGAAACGACCAGTGATCAGTGTAACAACTTTTTTCTTCTTTTTTTCTATTCACATCTCTTAACAGAACCTGTGATTCCCACAAAAAAAAATTTTTCCTTGTGGCTAAGATTCACAATTTGGTCTGGCTTAGGAACTCCTGTAGATGAAAAAAGGCTCAACCCAATGATGGGTCTCTCTCCAGTTTATCAGATCTCTTATTCCATAAATTCTGGAATTTATTAACAAGAGACAGGGATGGCCGCCTTGATCTGGTCATCATAACAGCAGCTTTGGTTGCTTTATTTGTGCGGTGTCTTCACTTTCTTTTATATGAATACGAGCAAAGATTCACCGTATTATTAAAACAATAATACCAGCTTCGTACAAATTCTAAAATGCAAACCTAGTTGCTGTATTTATAGTACATGATAATTTTCAGGACAGTAGAGGCTTTTATGGCTCCTCTAATCACTGAAAAACGGCACAAACTTCTGTGGTATATGCCACATTCCCAATCATTTTCACTGTTCAGTTTATTCCACTCAATCAATTCTGCTGTGAAACCAGAATCGTTATTAATTAGGTGATAAGGTGCCATCAGTGCAAAGTGCATAGTATGAACCTTTGTATCTTATACAGTATGCGTTATGCTGTCCAATACCACATGGTATTAGTATAACTTTTGGATAAATACTGCAACAGTACAAGTGATTACAGTCAGTTAAAAACAAAAGACTGAAATACATGAACATGACAAAAAATTCTGACCAATATAGTGCAGATGTATACAGTGATCCCTCTCCACTTCGTGCTTCAACTTTGCCGGCTTCACTGCATCGCAGATTTTTCAGAAATATTCATCGAAAAATTAAAATTCAAAAGTACTGCCATATCAGTAGCCATATTGCGGAAAACAGCGATGTTTCATCATGTTACGTGAGAAGAACAGCTTGTGAGACCGACGCGCAAGGACTGGAAGCTTCGTATATACCCACGGGCACTCAGACAAGGCACGTGATTGGTTCCTGGTGCGAGATCGACCAATGAGAGCACAAGTGGATGTAACCCGTGAGCTGATTGGCTGCGCATCATCGCATCATCATGCAGCTTCTTCCCCTGCTGGATCCCTCTCGTTGCCACTCTTGTGCTGTAGACGCTCTCAAGTGCACTGTATCGCGCGCATTTTGTGTTGTGTGTCGAGTTAAAAGTTAACTTGTCGTGCCCTTACACTGCCTCCTAAACGCCGTGCCCCTGCCAAAGGTTCCTCTAGTGAGCCCAAGAGGAAGAGGAATATGATGAACATTAGTGAAAAGGTCAAACTTTTAGACATGTTAAAAGAGGGCAAAAGCTATGCCGCGGTAGCACGCCATTATGGCGTGAATGAATCGACAGTGCGCTATATAAAGGAGGAGGAAGTTAACATCCGCAAAAGCAATGAAATAAGCTTCAATAGAGAAGCGAAACGTGTGATAACTGTGCGTAATAAGAGAATAGTGAAAATGGAATCTGCATTAGCCTTGTGGGTTGCTGATTGCAGAAAAAAAAATGTGCGTTTGGACAGTAATATGGTCAGAACAAAGGCCAAATCTCTCTATGATAAAACCTTGCCCGGTGACGACGACGAAGGAGATGCTGAAGAAGGCGCTGAAGAAGATCCTGACGACCCTCAACCCAGTACTAGTGGTGCCACAAGTGATTCGGCTGCTCGAAGACCAGACTTTGTAGCTAGCAAAGGCTGGTTTGAAAAATTTCAAAAAAGGTTTGGCCTCAAAAGTGTACCTTTGTATGGTGAGGCTGCCTCTGCTGACACCGAAAGTGCTCGTCGTTTCGTGGAGGATGTGTTCCCTAAACTCATCAGTGATGGGGGCTACCTCCCTGAGCAAGTCTTTAACATGGACGAGACAGGTCTCTTTTGGAAGAGGATGCCTTCTCGAACATTCCTCTTCAAGGATGAAGTGAAGAGGACAGGCTTCAAGGCCCACAAGGACCATGTCACACTCATCATGTGTGGCAATGCTGCAGGCTTTATGATTAAGCCAGGCCTTATTTATACGTCCAAAAATCCACGGGCCTTAAAAAACAAAAATAAGGCTCTGCTCCCCGTGTATTGGATGAATAACTCTAAGGCCTGGATAACGAAAGCCCTGACCATTGAATGGTTCCTCCATTGCTTCATTCCCCAGGTGAAGCTCTATCTGGCTGAGAAGGGACTCCCCTTTAAGGTCCTTCTCTTGATGGACTGTGCAGGAGGCCATGCAAAGAACTTGGAATATGATGAGGTTCAGATCGAGTTTCTGTCCCCTAACATCACATCTTTAATCCAACCGATGGATCAAGGTGTTATTCGTGCCTTTAAGGCACTCTACACGCATTCAACGATGGAGGGCCTCGTCGCTGCACTTGACGATGATACCGAAGACTTCAGTGTGAAAAAGCACTGGCGTAACTACGACATTGCGTCATGCTTGCGTAATATCCAGCAAGCATTGAAGGACATGAAAACCGAGACCATAAATGCTGCCTGGAAGAAATCATGGCCTGACGTGGTTCATGATTGTAAAGGCTTCACTCCTGACGAAATTCATCACTCGGCAGTGCAGAAGGCGGTGAAGTTGGCTAACATCATCAAGGATGAAGGATTCATCGACACGACGGAAGATGACGTCAACGGTCTTATCGATGCTCACTCGGACCCACTGACAGATGAAGACCTCGTTGAGATGACGAAGTCTGCGAGTGAAGAAGAAAGCCAAGAAGAGGAAGACGAAGACATTGAAGAGCGTGGCCTTACCCTGGAGAACCTGCAACAATTGTGCAACATGGCAAGGGCAATGCAAAAATTTTCACAAGAAATCGACGACAACATGGGTCGAGCTGTCGAGTTTAGGAACCGTGTTGACGGGGTTATGTCCTTGTACAAGGGCATTTCACAGCAGAAGAAAAAAAACAACGACAACAACTACCAATCACCATGTTCTTCACCAAGGTAGAAACCCCAGCTACACCATCAGTGCCTCCGAGTGAACCTGAAGCACCTACGAGTGGAGTGGAAGTCTCTTCACTGCCACCACGGGCTTCTTCGCCTCTTTCGGAAGAAAATGGTGACGATCCAGCGCCGATATCTGACGATGAGACGCTTCCTGAACTGACGTAAAGGCCTCATTATACCTGTGCAGTAACACCATCGTCGTCATCAATTAATCATCACATTCATCGAACTGCACAGGTATCTCATCATCGTCGTCGTCATTTTCATCGTCGTCGTCGTCACCTCAAGATATTACGCTACTGTCATTGGCGAGTGTTGAACATACGTGTTAACGTCTCGTATGAGAGAGAGTGAGTGAATGTAAAATAATTAAGGTTTTATAATTAGAGTACAGTAATGTACGTCTCATATGAGATGGAGAGAGAGAGAGAGAGAGAGTGAATGTATGTACAAGGTTTTATAATTATTGTACTGTACAGGACAGTAAATATATTTAAGTAAAATATGGTACTGTAAATAGAATACCTGTACAGTACATTTGTTCACTTTATACTTACCTCGCTTGTGTCATGTTGCTCATACATGGGTGTTTTATATATATATATATATATATGCCTCCCTAGGGAGGGGCCAATGCTACTTCGCGGAATTTCACTTATCGCGGGGGGGTTCTGGTCCCCATTATCCGCGATAGATGAGGGATCACTGTAGCCCCCAAAACCCTAAACACTAATAGGACTATGGTTTCATATGGAAAAGTGAAGCCAAAATGCAACAAAGACATTGGGAAAAGAACCTTGAAATACGTGGAAGCCAGACCATTCAGTGAGTCCCATCAACTATAAGAAATATATTGAAAACTTGAAGGCATTTTCAGAGAACATCCACTTCAAAACTTCTTGACATGGAAAGGCAGCTATTCAAGAAAGCTGTGAAATGAAACTGACAAATGAATGAAACAGATGGACCAAATGAAGTCTGACAGGAAGAAGGCCTCCAAGAATATACCTGGATGATGAAGACAAACCAATCAACTACTTGTGCTCAAACCTCATACTTCACAAGAAGGGTCTGTGAATGCCCGCAAAGAGTATAAAAAAGAATAATAACTAGCCTAGCCTAAGCTGTGATACCTCAGGGCTATGCAATGTAAGGTTACCTGGTGGCTATATGCTTCACTTCTTCAGTACTTGATGAAAGTGCCCTCAAGACAATGAAATTCTAATACTCCTCTGGTGTTGGTGTAAGTTTAGCTTCACAACTTCAGGAACTGTCTTTTCACTTCCCTTTTTAAACACTAAAATGTATCAAAACCCATGAGATCCTGCTGTCATTCTACATCCAACTGTATAAACAGTCTAGTATCATTTCCCAGGCTAATTCAGAAGAGTAACATAAAAACACTTCTGCCCAACACCTGACTTTAACATCCGAAGCCTCCAAACTGCATGGAATCACAGCACGTCATTTGGTGGCATACAAGCTCTCACACCCAAAAGAGTTCATGCACAATTTGATGCGAGATGATATCCACAGGTACTGTTTGCATGTGGACAACTCAAAATAGTGGGAGCTAAAACAAATTGCCAAGCCATGTAATATCAGCCAGTGAATTCCCTCAACTGGTGCCATTCATACAAAGAGAAAAAGACACTGCAATTATTGTTCTGCCATCAGCGCTATCTAATTGTCTTGGTTGGAAATCAATATTTGATCAATAAACACTAATGGGAGTGCAGTGCACATTAGATGAAGCCTAACCTACAAGGAGTGTTTAAAAATAATTATTCTGCCTTGCTGCAAAGTTTAAATAAACTAACAGAACTCGTATTTTGATTAAATAATAACCCTTCTTAAAGATGGTAACAGTTCATGCAGCAAATAGAAAGACTTCACTCTAAGCTATGACACCAAAACTTGGCAGATATCAATTATTTATAGGCAAAGAAAGACTCAAGGGAGCCTAATACAAGGACACACTGCTTTTGTGGTGTTGCAGAAAATGCACCAGAAGGAATGAAAGGCTATTTCACTTCCTGGGAGAAACACACCATGTCACATACTGACCAAAGTAACTTGACCTCAAACAGAGCTGAAATGGTATACCCTTACATTTCCACAAATACTGTGTCAGTTTCAAGCACAGCATCAGGCTACAGGAATAGTATGGAATAAAAAAATTAGGCCAAGTGCTGAGACCTTTGAAGTCATTCAGCTCTGAAGGGGAAATTGCTAATAAAGAAAGTTTTAAAGGTGTAATGAGGGAAACCTGGCAGTTTCCCTACGAAACAATTGTTAGGAGAGGGTGGAAAGTACGACGGAAGAAAGACAATAAAAAGAATGGAGAAGAAGTAAAAGGAATGAAAGGAGAAGCAATTAGGGACGGAAGGAATGCTGCAGAGAACCATAAGTAGTGCCAGCAGGGCACCACAAGAGGTGAACTGATGGCACTATCACCTTACAGGGATCAGGCTATATATACACATTCAGAACATTTCTACCTGAGATAACAAAGCCACTTACAGAAACAGGCTTAATGAAGACACTTAATGGTACCCCTAAATCCTGGACCTAACCTTCCCATTAGAAATCAACAATTATAAAGCCAAATCTATTAAAATCACAGTCCATTTCATCCTCTAAGAATGAGACTAAGGTTAGGTGTGTGAATTTGTATGATAAGCATGTTGGTCACGTTTACTTTTAAACTAACATTTTAATATTACTATAATCTTAAACGGTTTTTGTTATAATTATTCCTACAGTTTCAAATTTTCTGCTGCACATCTCTTGTATAATAATTAGGCTATAATCAGCACATCCACAAAAAAAGGGGGATTATGGTGGAAAAGCAAATGAAGCATTTTGCAACAGACAAATACTCAACGACTTATTATGAGTATAAAGTAGTTGTCTTCTACCATCTAAGTTTCATAACTTGCTGCTTTGCACTGAAATATGGGTATTCAGGCTTCCTGGTTCATTCTACAACAAGGGCAAGTGTTCAGCATTTACAACTGCTTATGACAGGCATCATGGAATCCAACAAGAACTTGGTTACCATCATCTCTGCAGTCACCCGTCCCCAATTACAATCCTTTTGTGCTACATAAAGACCATTTGTAGCTGGATATAAAGTTGTTCTGTTGTACCTTACTGATGCTTCACAAAACTAATTCTACTATGCAGCTGTCCGTATAACCAATTGCAGTAGTTTTTGGGCTAAATAAAGGCAGTTTTTAGCCAGACATAAAGTTGTTGTTCTGAAATGTAATGATGCTAGGATATGAAAAGATTTTAACCTAACCAAGCTGAAGTTTAGTTTGGATAAATCCTGTATACTGTATACTATTAGCCTAGCCTACTGGACTTTCAGGCCAATGTTTGGAAAGGGGGGGAGGTGTGAGCCAGTGCCAACCCTCTGAGATTCTGATGACATCAGACAAAAACTTTTGGCAAAATTTAACAATTCATTTTGACTTTAGATTAGTTTGGTTTTCATTTATGAGATTACAGTAATAAGTAGAGGTATTTAGCTTTAAAACGATATCAAAATCCACTGTAACCTATGTGACGAAAATAACAATTTTTAAAGTAAATTGTATTTTTCCTAACTATACAAACCCAAGGTCCTTTACATTAGGAGATTACTTTCAGGCGTAGGCTGGAAACGGCCGTTGAACTTCAAACAAGGTGGTTAGGCAGTTAACTACTGTCCGGGAGGCGGGAGTACCGCCTGGCCGGATGTAAACATTCCAATTTGCTTTTCGGCCCAGGTACAGATTGAGGGGTGGCATGAGGTGGGCATAATTGTAAAGGACCTCGGGTTTGTATAGTTAGGAAAAATACAATTTACTTTAAAAATTGTTATTTGTTCCGACACAATATACAAACCCTCGGTCCTTTACATTAGGAGACTCATGATTGGAGGAAGGAATCTGATAAAGTCTCTCTGAACTGACTGGACTTCACCATCTTGTCTTCCCTTCCTGGTCGTGAGAGCGAGGAAGGGAAAAAACTGCCTCTGACAAAAGATCGGGTTGTAGGAAACGCAGGATCAGTTGTCAGACTTCTAGGCCCCTTTGCATGAAAGAGGAAACGTCAGTTCATGCAAAGTAGGCTAGGAAGAAATGACGTCGGATGACAATAAGGCAAATACAAGTTTTGGGTTTGTCTCAAAGTCATGGACTCCCTCCTCCCCTTGCAAGAGGAAGGAGTGGGGTTGCTTCTATTAACCTGAAAGGAAATAGAACGGAAGCTCTCGTTATGTGCTTACCTGCCTCGATCGCCCGGTCCAGCTTGTAACAGCGCATCCGCTCCCTGCCCGTGGGAAGAGAGCTTAGGATGGGGAGAGGAATAGACGCCAGTCACTCAAGATTCATCTCCCAATCACTACGGTACAACATAGGCGAGATGCAACCTGTCCCGTTAGGGGAGCTGGATAAGCTACACAACTTGTTGAGCAGCCACCACAGGACCCAAGGAAAAAGTGTCCAAGGACTTGTGTGCAACATCCCGGAGGTAGAAGGAGGTGAAGGTAGTCTGTCGGGACCACACCCCCACCTTCAGCACCTGTGGTACCGAAATATTCTTCCGGAATGCTAGGGACGGACCAGTGCTGCGAACCTCGTGAGCTCTCGGACGGAGCGTACCAGTGTCGTCTTCTCCTGCAGCAGAGTACGCTCTCCTTATCGTCTCACGAAGCCAAAAAGAGATGGTATTCTTGGACACTTCTTTCTTGGTCGAGCCAGTGCTAACGAAGAGTCGTCGACACTCAGGCCGGAGGTGCCGAGTCCTCTTCAGATAGCGCCGCAGCACCCTAACAGGACACAGTAGCATCTCGTCTGGATCATTATCTACGAAGTCCTCTAGGGAGAGGATCGTGAAGGACTCGAACCATGCGTCAGGGACCGAAGGGTTCTGAGTCTTCACTACGAAATCCGGGATGAAATCGAGCGTAACTGATCCCCATCCCCTCGAGTGTTTGACATCAAAGGAAAGTCCGTGAAGCTCGCCTACTCTCTTCGCCGATGCCAGGGCAAGCAAGAAAACAGTCTTGAGGGTCAGATCCCTGTCTGACGACTCTCTTAAAGGCTCGTACGGTGCACGAGTCAGGCTCCTTAATACGAGAGTCACATCCCACACAGGGGGCCTGAGATCCCTGGGTGGGCAAGACCGTTCGAAGCTTCTCATGAGTAGAGAAATCTCGAAAGAGGATGAGATGTCTACTCCTTTCAGCCGCAAGACTAGGCCGAGTGCGGCTCGGTAGCCCTTTACAGCTGAAACGGAGAGAAGCTTCTCTCGGCGAAGGAAGACGAGGAAGTCCGCGACCTGTTGAACAGTAGCTCCGACCGGAGAGATACCCCTTCGACAACACCAACCACAGAAGACGGACCACTTTCCCTGGTACACCGCTGCGGAGGATCTTCTGAGGTATTCTGCCATCTCTGTTGCTGCGCGGCGCGAAAAGCCTCTCGCTCGCAAGAGATGGTGGATAACCTCCAGCCGTGAAGACACAGGGAATGCACTGCCAGGTGGAACCGTTGCGCGTGAGGTTGACACAGAAGGTTGGGCCAGGGGGGGGATCTCTCTCGGCGCCTCTGAGAGGAGAGCTAGCAGGTCCGGGTACCAACTGCCCTGGGGCCATTTGGGTGCCACCAGAGTCATTCTGAGATTCGGGGTGATCACCACTTGGCTGATCACCCGGCGAATCAGACAGAATGGGGGAAAGGCGTAAGTGTCGAGGTTGTCCCACGGGTGTTGGAACGCGTCCTCCGCAGCGGCCCATGGGTCCGGCACGACGGAACAGAAGACCTGGAGTTTCCTGTTGTGCCGGGTGGCGAACAGATCGATGACTGGACGCCCCCACAGATCGAACAGCCTTTCCGCCACTTCCTGATGGAGGGACCACTCGGTCCCTACCACCTGGCTCTGGCGGCTGAGCTTGTCTGCCACGACATTCCTCTTGCCTGGAATGTACCTGGCTGACAGCTCTACTGAGTGAGCTACGGCCCACTCACGCACCTGCATCGCCAATTGATGAAGCTGGTGGGACACCAGTCCCCCCTGCTTGTTGACGTATGCCACTACCGTGGTATTGTCGCTCATCAGTACCACGGAGTGTCCCATCACTCGATCCTGGAACTCTTGGAGGGCCAGGAAGGCCGCCTTGAGCTCCAGGATGTTGATGTGAAGGTGCTTGTCGTCTTGATGCCACACTCCCGAAGTCAGCAACTCCTCCAGGTGTGTGCCCCATCCCTCGGTCGATGCGTCCGAGAACAGAAGCATGTCCGGAGGGGGAGTATGCAGAGATACTCCTATTAAGAAGTTCCTGTCGTCTAGCCACCAGTGAAGGTCCTTTCTCACTTCCTCAGAAGAGGAATGAGGAAGGACTGGGGGTCTCGGGACTGGGACCAATGCTCCTTTAGCCTCCACTGGAGAGACCGCAGGTGAAGACGCCCATGAGGTACTAGCTTCTCTAAAGACGACAGGTGACCGATGACGACTCGCCATTGCCGAGCTGGTTGTTCCTGTCGAGACAAGAACAACTGTGCTGCCTGCCTGAACTTGCTGATGCGTGAGTCCGAGGGAAAGACTTTTGCTGCCACCGTGTCTATCAGCATGCCCAGGTACTTTGTCCTCTGCTTGGGGGTGAGATCTGACTTCTCCAGATTTACCACGATCCCTAGATCCTGACAAAACTCGAGAAGACGATCCCTGTCCTGTAGCAACTGCGAGCGAGAGCTCGCCAGGACTAGCCAATCGTCGAGATACCTCAGCAGACGTATCCCGCGCGAGTGGGCCCAAGCTGACACGAGAGAGAACACTCTCGTGAACACCTGGGGAGTGGTTGAGAGCCCGAAGCAAAGTGCCCTGAATTGGAAGACCGACTCCCCGAGGACGAAGCGGAGGTACTTGCGTGAGGACGGATGGATGGGTATCTGGAAATACGCATCCTTCAAGTCCACCGTAAGCATGAAGTCGTTCTCCCTGATGGAAGCCAGCACAGATCACGCTGTTTCCATCGTGAACCGAGTCTGGCGAAGGAAACGGTTCAAGGGAGAGAGGTCTATGACCGGTCTCCATCCCCCTGATGCTTTCTCCACGAGAAAGATACGGCTGTAAAAGCCTGGAGACTGGTCCGACACGACTTCCACTGCATTCTTGCTCAGCATGGCCTGCACTTCTTGCTGTAGTGCGATGTCCTTCGACGAACCTGAAAGATAAGTTTGGAGATGGACCGGCGAGTAGGTGAGGGGAGGCCGAGACTCGAAGGGTAGTAGATATCCCTCCCGAAGGACATCCACTATCCAGGTCTTGGCTCCGTGTCGCTGCCATGTTGCCCAATGGCTCGACAGGCACCCCCCAACCTTTGGCAGCTTCTGAGGGGGAACACCGCCCCTAGCGTTTCCCCTTCTTCTTCTTCCCTTTGCCCCCTTTACCGGACTGGAAAGGGGACTGAAAAGGACGGGAGTAACCCCCTCTTTTCGAGGAAGAAGAAGGCTGGGTGTTTCCTCGGGACCCCTTCGAAGACTGGGACTTCTTAGGGGCCGAGGAAGAGCCAGCCTGGCCCGAAAACCTGGCTGCAGTGGGACGAGAAGACCCAGAGGTCTTAACCACTGCCTGGTGAACAAGCCGGTCGTTCTCATCGGCACGGCGTTTGTCCACCGCGGCGTCCACCAACTCTCTAGGGAAGAGAGAGGAGGAACCCAGCAGCGGTCCATTCCGTAAAGCAATTGCCGACTCGGGACCTACAGACCTGGCAAAGCGAGAGAGAACAGCGTCTCTTCGCTTTAACACCAGGTTCGCCCACAGGTTTGCAGTCTGGTGGGCAAGGTAGGAAATAACCCTACCTCCAGACTGGCACAGTCTCCCAAAGGCAGAGTCCTCCCCAGGTACGATAGCGCCTGAGGAAGCAGCCACTTCGATACTGAGAAGGACCACAGATCGAGCCAGGAGACTGCCTGGAAGGCCGCCATGGCGGTGGCTTCCAGGGTTGCAGCTTCTTGTTGGGAGAGAGAAATGTTCTCTGTCGACAATTGCTGCAACGAAAGACCCGGATCCAAACGAGTCAGGTCCGGGTCAACCTGCTTAGTCGACAACGCCCCTTCCGATGGAGTATAAAAGTGCTACTGACGAGGCAGAGGGGGGGGGAAGAAGCTTGCTAACGAAGAGTCGTCGAACAGCAGGAGGGGCAGCAGCAGCAGAAGAAGCAACCCGGGCAGAGACGGCGGAGCTCGGACCAGCCATTGCCTGGGTAGGGAGAGCCGTGCGTCGGCCAGGAACAGAAGTGGGTGGGGCCAGGGATGCAGGCGCCGCCCCTCCCGCGTGCAGGTCCAGGTCGGGCCTTGCCATAGTCACTGGGATGGGGATTGAGGCAGACGAAGGGCCGGGCTGGAGAGTCAAGCAAGGAAACGTGTCCAAAGCCAGTCCATGGTCATAACAGTCACGTACGGAAAAGATGACGTCACCATGTAGGAGGGGCCAGCGCGCGAGAATGGAGCCAAGCCAGGTGGTAATGGAACAGCGTGCTGGCCCGCGGATGACGCCGATACCTGGGTGTCCAGATGCGATGCCACTGAAACCGGCATCTGGACAAATCTTGAAAAGGTGACGGTAGTAGTCGTGGCTGCCGCTGCCGTGTGGGTCGTGACTGGAGGGGGGGCCAGGGGAGCCAAGCCTTCCAGGGCCGAGCCAGGTAGACCCAGGTGTAGCCAGGGAGAGCTGGGAATCACAGCCTGGATGTCCAGTCCGGAACCTGAAGCAAAAGTCGGGTTATCAATGGAAGCCTCTACTCTTCCAGAGGAAAAATTTCACCTCCGGAACGGGAAGAGACTTCCGAGAGGATGCCGCGGTCCAACTCTCCCCCGCGCCCTTCCACTAACGAAGGTACGTAAGAGGAAGGGGAGGGGGAGTCCTCACTAGAGGGAGAGGGAGCAAGAAGGGGAAGCTCACCGGGAGGAAGAAACGAACCCGAAGTATTAGCCACCAACGGCGTCGTCGAGGGCGTATTTCCCTCGGACGACTCCTTGGAAGGCTTACGACGGTAACGTCGCCTCCCCTCGAACTTACCCCACTGCTCGGAGGACCACAAACAACACTCATCACAAGTAGAGTCGCGTGAACACACACGCCCCCTGCAAGATGTGCAGAGTGCATGTGGGTCCACGTCGACTCTAGAACGAAAAGAATTACACTTTTTACCCCCTACCCCGGGACACACACGCTGGGGAAAGGAGGGTTTAGGCAACTTTTCCATGATGATGAAAAAAAACAGAAAAATCCCACCAAAAGTAGAAGTAAGATGCAGTCAGGCAGAGAGCGAAGAACAACGTCCGCACGCTACAACGGCCGAAAGCAAATTGGAATGTTTACATCCGGGCAGGCGGTGCTCCTGCCTCCCGGACAGTAGTTAACTACCTATACCACCTTGTTTGAAGTTCAACGGCCGTTTCCAGCCTACGCCTGAAAGTAATCTCCTAATGTAAAGGACCGAGGGTTTGTATATTGTGTCGGAACAACTTAAAATCAGTTCAGTCCTGATCAACACATTTCAAGCGTTTCTCCATCAAAGCATCCCAGTTAAAACCTGATTGTGCCTCCTACATCTTCAAAAGATTTCTTGATACAACAAAACCAAAGAAATTAAGACATACTTTTAAAAATAGGGAACATAGAAGGGCCTATGATCTTCATGCACAGGGGAGCGCTTTGGTAGCTCATAGTTTTAATTTAGACCACAAAATTAATTGGGGTGGTGCACGATCTACTTTTAAAAGTGACGATTCTCACGTGAGAAGATTAGTTGAAGGTGCTGCTATAAACATGGGGATATCGTTTGAAGATAAGTCATTTACTAATGAAGACCCTTTCATCAACTGGTTTATTGCCAAACACTACATTAAACATTTTAATTTCAAAACTGACGTTGACCGTGTGAACCCTGATGCTCTGCTTCCTCTTCCCCTCTCTCTTTCTCCAGATAGCCGACGTCCCTGTGGATGGTTCCAACTATGGCACCTACGCAGCACAGGCAGATGCAACATCGCAAGTATGAAGATCAAGGAGATTGGCGCAACTGCCTGTTGAATTTAGTATAACATAACACCCGAACCAGCACTTCCGTGATGGGCTGTTATCTTCTCGCCCCGCCCCCAATTTTTAAAAACTATTTCATAAGAAAACTACCCTCACTCACTTTGCATTGTAACGTTAACACTGATGAGGAACACCATTCAGATGTTCGAAAGTCTTTGGTTCTTTTTACATAGTAATATATTTACTATATAATTGTGGATTTTTATTACTCAGATTCCATAGAATCTCGAGCACTCGGAGCGGCTCGCGAATGAGCGCCTGAATCGGCCCCCATCTTAGAGGTGGAACCTCTAGGACTGGGAACGGGATTGCAAACTGAGGTCTGCGTGCCCGTGGCTCCTGAAACACAAAACCCACGGCTATGCCAATCGGTTTCCTAGCCCAAAGGTTGGGAAGAGCCAACGAGAGACCCACTGCCTCCTCGGAACGAGGCAGTCCCTAGACGTCCAAGGGCATCAAGGGGAAGAAGCAGCATTCCTCTCCTTCGGCCGACGGAGGTCTGTCCGATTCTTGGGACCCCCTTGGACCTCGGGAGAGGAAGGGAAGACGCAGCAGAAGACGAAATCGAAGATCAGATGAAGAAGACGGCGGCTACTTCCACAGGGCAGCTTCCTTCACCTCCACTCTGACATCTACAGGATGGTGGACATGAAACATCGTAACCTCCAGGGCAGTCAGGCAGGAACACAACGGACACGGCCCAGGACGCCACCACCAGGAGAAGCAGCAGGCATGATCAGGACAGCCCATGCAGGAGCTACGGCAGTGGTTCAGAAGGCAGGAGCTACTGCAACGGCCAGGAACATCACTTCAACAGGGCGACTTCCTACATCTTCACGGCGACATCTTCTACAGGATGGCAGACATCGTAACCTCTGGGGCAGCTGGCAGTAACACAACGGAAGCGGCCCCAGGCACAACCGCCAGGAGAAGCAGCAGGCATGATCAGGACAGCCAATGCAGGAGCTACAGCAGAGGTTCAGAGGGCAGGAGCTATTGCAACAGCCAGGAACGTCACTTCCACAAGGCGACTTCCTTCCCTTTCACACCGACATCTTCTACAGGATGGCAGACATCGTAACCACCAGGGCAGCTGGCAGGAACACAACGGAAGTGGCCCTGGGTACAACCACTAGGAGAAGTAGCAGGCACGATCAGGACACCCGATGCAGGAGCTACGTTAGTGGTTCAGAAGGCAGGAGCTACTGCAACGGACAGAAATGTCACATGAAAGTCACCAGCAGCGACAGGAACGATCAGGGCAGCTGCGGCAGGAGACCAGGAAGAGCATCCCAGAGACTGTCATTAAGTTGACAAGAGCATAACACAGGGAACAGCAGGAGCAGATGGACCACAGATACGCCGAAGGCAGTGCAACAGCATGCATGAAGACCAGCGATGACAGCGATCGATCCACATCGGTGGGAACAGAGTCAGAACGATCCTGATGTGGAAATAAGTCATCTAACCAGGTACAGTAATGTGGTTGATCCCGATGCAACATTAAATGAACGTTGGGACTGCTTCATGCGAGATATCCTTTGATATATCCAGCCAACTACTGCTGTGTCTGCGATGCTCACTGTCAACCTGAAAGAAAAAGCAAAGATGATTAGTAGAGGGAGACTCCTTTCGCTACAAGGGGAACTGCCCTACGCAGCGGGAGGAGGTACTCTAGACGAGGTCGCCCGATCGCTCCCCGCCCCTGGTCGAGCGAGCGAAGAGGGCAAAGGAGAGAGATCTACTAAAGAGGAGAAGGAAGAACCTATGGGCAGAGAAAAAGGACGGAGGGGAGGCCACCAAGGGCGGTGAGGAAGCGGAACTTACCAACAACGCCCGCAACCTCCCACCCGTCCCATAGTTCTCCAAGCGCAGGCAACGAGCAACAATCAGCATAAGTAGGAAGGAATTAGTGATGCCCCTTATACACGGAGGGCAGAAGCCCAAGAAGGGAACGGACTCTTACGTCCCAATCAATGTAAGGAGCGAAGATCTTACGTCCCAAACTATATCTCCGGATGTACAGGGGCGCCTTCAGTATTTACATAAAGGGCTGCCGTCAAACCCAAGACACAGCGCAGGGAACAACGGCTTATGCAAGGTTATAACAAATTGTGGGTTTGTATCAATAAATATCAAACACACGTATATGTAAAAAAAAAATACAGAAAGATCCCACTGGGATAATAAGAGCTTAACGACAGTCAGGCAGAGAGAACCAAAAACACGTCAGCAACGCATGACGGCCGAAAGCAAACTGGAATGTTTACATCCGGGCAGGCAGGTATTCCCGCCTACCTGGCGGTAGTTACAGCCTAACCACCTTGCTCAAGATTTAGATAGCCGTTTCCATCCTACGCCTGAAAGTAATTCCTCCTACTGTAAAGGACCGACGGTTTGTATATCGTGTCGGAACAATCCTAATTTTTACATCTGGGCAGGCCTAACCACCTTGCTCAAGAGTTTAATGGCTGTTTCCTGTCTACGCTGAAAGTGATTCCTAATGTAAAGGACAGACGGTTTGTATATTGTGTCAGAACAAACCACAAATTATTATCAAATGAAATGTTTGGGGAAGTTCTCTTCTAAAGTAGCCTATCCTTTATGTTTCCTTTTGTCACCATTTTTGGACAGCCTTTGCTTGTTCTGTGTATTGTATTTTTCTTGCTGTTTTAAAGCCACTGCATAAACTGAATGGTGAATTCATGTTTATTAAAACACTCCTTTCATGTTTTACAAAGTAATTTCACTGGTTCCCACATCTGTCATATTACAAGTGCCATAAACTACACCAGTGTCACAACATTCTGTTCTTGACACGGTGATTTAGTTATAAATTCTGGCAAAAGCTTCAAAGTACTGCATTCTATTTTTTACCTTTACAGTAAGTAGGCTTTTATGCCTTTTCCAAATGTAATTATTATGATACTATTTCCCCATGAATTTTACTGATCTGCCAAACTGTGACACAAATGTTTTGTTACTAGCCTACTGCAGCTTCCCTATTTCTAATACAGGGGACTTCCCAGTAGAAATCCAAACCTTTAGGGTCAGGTTAGGTTTGTAGGACAGACTCAGCACCCAGGTTTGCGTAAGACACATTATGGAAAACCTCTAATTTATTAAAAATTACAGCATAAAAATGACATTGAAGCAGCAGGACACAGTTTTACAAGAAAAATTGCACAGAGTGAAAATAAGCTTCATTTACAACCATTTTGGTTTATTTTTTCAGGAGTTCTGAGACATTTAGGTTTGCTTAGTGACCTAGTTTGATCAAGTTGAGACTTTTAGGTTTTTTCAGCTTACATAATATTTTTCTTTTACTAGTTTTTCTTCTCATTCACTTGAAAAATCCTAGTCTGACACAGTCATGCCCTGGGCCACAATGACTGCATGACAGACCATACCCAAACAAGCATCTGCAATGAAACTGGAAGTCTAACTTGCTAAAATCACCACCAAAGTTAATAAAAAAGTTATGGTAAAACTGAAGACTACTACCAAAGACTGGTTCCTGCAAGTTGAGGGGGGGGGGCTTCCCCCCTACCACTGGTAGCTAACAGCTTTGTTTGAAAGTTAATGGCCGTTCCAGCTGGCGTCGCAAGCAAAACCCTGTGTAGAGACCAGAGGTTTGTATTTGTGTGGGAAAAACAGCTAGTTGCCAAACCAGAGGGGCACAGTACTTGTCTTACATTTTGCCATAATTTGGAATAAGAGCCATTTTTTTTTTTGACAACCAATCTTCAAGTGCCAAAGCCTCTCCTACACCCTCAAGCCCAGCCTACCCTTACAGGGCCACGTAGGCCCAAATTCACCTTGACAAAGAAACTGAAAGGAAAATTGGTCAAAATCAAAACCAGAAACTTCACTTCAATGAAACAAACGGTAATAAACAAAGGCAATAATGACTCCTGGCCTAACCTAACCTGGCTCTGAGCCCAACTGAGCCCAAGAGACCTGGGTAGGCTTCCATTTGCTGAACCAGAGGAAACAGAAAAGCAAATTGGGGTAGATTACAGTTTCGTATGCTGGGCCGCCTAACTCATTATTCCCGACCCGAGATCCCTCCGCCAAGGTAAGTAGTTCTACCTAAACAGCTGACGACCAACGACCCGAAATGCCCCGAGTCCTACCGAGCCGACCCGACATGCCCCGAGACCTACCTTGCCCCGCGACCTTCCTCAGTCTCTTCCGGGTTCAAGCCTTGCAAACATGGCTACTTGCGTAGCGTATCCTACCCACGCGGAATTTGCATCTAAGAATCCAGTGACCCTTGAATAGAGCCGTTTCAACACCCGCCAAAATGCGGTCTAATGTTCCCGAAACACAACAATCACGGGACGCAGCCATCCAAACGGATTGGTCAATTACACGAGGTCCTGTTCCCCCAGTTCCAGTTGTCCAGATCCCGCCGAAAGGCAGTGCCCCAGCGCCAAAACGAAGAAAAATGGAGCCACCGAAACCGGCCAGTACGGATTTCTCAGACGATTCCGACTTCGAGTGAGGTACGTGCAATTTCGAATAGTTATACATTTACTAATTTCACGGCCCATCTGGGGGGGTCCGGGGGGGGCGAAGCCCCCCCGGCCAGGTAAGGACACGCCGTCCTGTGTTAGGTTAGGTTGGTTTCGTTAGTTTTGGTGGCGACCTAGGTCGGTGGGGGGGTCCAGGGGGGGCGAAGCCCCCCCGGCCAGGTAAGGGCACGCCGACCTAGGTTCGGTTAGGTCGGTTTCGTCAGATTGCGTCGCCATCTTGTTGTATCCGTCCGCCGGTACCCACTGCCACCTGGTGGTGGGTCTCGGCTACGAAATCGGCAGCCGAAACCCACAGCATACGAAAATGTAACCGCGCCGCAAATGGGTCAAAATGAAACCCAGAAACTTCAATAAAATCAGTTACATAAAATAATAAAGCTAATACTGACTCCAAGCCTAGCCTGACCCAATCTAGCCTTACAGAGGCCGGGTTATGCTTTCCATACAATCGGAACAGCCAATCCCAAAGCAAAAGCGACCCTCAGGCAGCGACTTCAAAGCCAAAACACAATTTAAATAACCTAAATAACCTAAATAACAGTTCCAATCAATTAAATCAGGCTTAAATAACGCCTACATCACGTTGGCCATCGTAACCTTTTTCTAACCATACTTAACTCAAAATCTCGAATTTAGTCAAATTTTCTTTACTCAAAATGAACTTCAATCACTGAATGGCCTCGGCTGACCTTCGGCGTTATTTAAATAAGATTTAAATAACGGAAACATCGGTTTAAATGGATCAAATAACGCTCAAAGAGGACTGACCATCGTCACCTTCGCCTTCAAGAGACGGGAAATGCCTCACTTCATTCAACCATAATTAACTCAAAAACTCAAATTTAACCAAATTTTTAACTCACAAAATTAACATCGAACGTTGATTGACCTTCAATTCAACCATTCGGTCAATATTTCCTGTTGAAATTGATTGATTTGTGGTCGATTCTTTGTATTCAGTAACACACGAAACTACGTTTTGTTTTGTTTACGTTACTCGGCCACTTTCCACCATATATTATTTGAGTCTGTTTGGGTTAATAATGGCGCTTTTAAACGTTATAGATTTATAAAAATGCAATAATTATAATTATATTACATGATTCTAATATAAAATTCATTTATTTTACTTATAAATTTAATTAATGAAGCATTTTTGGCGAAGCAATTATTTTCTACCCTATGTATTATGTTGTATTAGTGGATAGGATTTTTCTTTGAAACGGCTCCTCCTCCCTTGCTCGTTTTATTCCTCTTCTTTTTTGTGTGTGTGTGTGATTAAGTTGAAGTTTTTTGTCTCTGTAAAGCCACAATTCTTTCCCATTTTCAATTTCCTCCTTCTTCAGATCTTTAAATAAGAGTATATTAGCTTTCAATTCCTCTTTGTTTTACCGATATGGCTGTTGCACAAAACTCTATCTTTCTAATCTCATTATATATACTGTATGTAAGTATATATATATATATATATATATATATATATATATATATATATATATATATATATATATATATATATATATATATATATATATAGAGTAAGACATTCTGTATCTTCTTCCCCTTTTATCCTATTCCTGTCCTCTAATTGCAGTGTGCCTGGTCTAGCCCCACTGGTCAGCACTGTTCTCCCAGTGTTGTCATACCAGGTTCCTTCTCTCGTGTTTCCTTTATATCTTCTGTAGATTCCTCATGTTGTCTTGTCATTCATTTCTCCCCCATGCTTTCCTGTCCAAGTTACTGATTGTTTCTTTTAGCTGCTTATTTACCTTCAAGCGATTCAGTTTTACTAAAGTTTATGTTCAGTTGTTTCATATAGTCTCTCTTTCAGTTGCAGGACCCAAGGGGGTTTCTTGTTTTCATACTGATCCCTGGTTACTCCTGTAGGAGCCTGTTTCCACCACTCTCAAGTGTGTGTTTCGGATAGAATAGCCTGTTCTCCACATCTCTTGAGTGGCAGGAAGGAAGGAAGAAGAGGCCCCTATTTCTGATCTTAACGCACAACTTGCTGTGTAACTTGGTGCTGTCAGGATTGTTATATAGACTTGATTGTCTACTTTTTGTAGTTCATTTACGGTTTCTTGTCTTAGAGTTTCATGACTTCCACAGCTACATGAAGGATGACATCATCGCTAATCCTTTCCAATACAGTTTTCTTGTCTTCACCTGCTGCAGCTTTTGCTGATGACTGCATCGGCCATATTTGCCTTTTTCTGCTCTGCTTTGATTTGGTCCCTTTTTGTCTTCTGTCCTCTGAGGCTTCTTTTGTCTTTCATGCTGCTGGTCGTTACACCCAGGTAGCACCTTCTCTGCTTCTTAATATTTCTGTTCCTTCTGTGTGCTGCTTATCTTCTACATCATCAATACCATACCAATTGTTGAATATTAATATATTGCTTTGTCTTTGTTATATTGAGGCCACATTCGCTTGCTATTTCCATAAGGGTTTGTATTGTTATCTCTTCAAGGGTGTCACGTCCTGGGATTACTCCATCGTCTGCATATAATAGTGCCACTGTCCTTATAACTTCATTCCTGAGGCCTCTCTCTCGTTGTGCTTTCTATTTTCTTGATTATCAAGTAAGTTATGAGCAGAAAGAATATGGTTGAGCCATTTCACCTGTGCACTATTGCATTTGTTACATTTAGCTCTTTTTGTTCGACATTGCTGAGGCACAGACTTCTTGTGTATGATATGCTGTTGATTCTATGGTGCTGCTCATGCAATTGTTCGATGGGGTAGGTGTCTCAGCTCTGCAATATATATATATATACATATATTATATATATATATATATATATATATATATATATATATATATATATATATATATATATATAGATAGTATGTACATATATTTGACCATGAGTCAGTATGTTGTAATATGAAGCCTTGGTTAATTAAAGTCCTTAGAAGCATTAAAGGACACAGAGAGACCTCTGCCTTTGTACACATCACTCTTACCTGACTTTGCAATTTTTGCTTACTGTGTCAAGAGATATTTTGGCCACTTATTTCACGACATAAAATGTGAAAACTTCTAACACTGTATAGCAACTGTATTTGCAGGTTAATCTGGCCTCATGATAGCACAGGCTCTTGTTCCTAAATATGCCTGTAATTTGTAGAGCAAGCCATAGGTCCTATACAGGTGATTAAGAGGTTTATGCTGTTGCAACAATGTCTGAAATTGCTGGTGAATATTACTCCTGCACTGACAGACAGAGAGAGAGAGAGAGAGAGAGAGAGAGAGAGAGAGAGAGAGAGAGAGAGAGAGAGAGAGAGAGAGAGAGAGAGAGCATTGAATGGATTATAGAGTTTAGGCCAAAGGAAGGTTTGAAAGGTGTAACAGGAGGAGAAACCCAGAGGTCTAGCAGTTGCAACATCCCAGATGTCCAACAAGCTACAGGTGTGGGATTCCTTCCTCAGCTCTTTCAGACCAGGAAGGTATTCCCGGCTGGGCAGAACCAACCAGTCGGTTCAGAGAATTGCCCAGACTCCCCCCACCAATAGCTAAGTCTCCTATGTAGAGAACAAAGGCTTTTATTTGTGTAGGAACAAAAGGCAAATTTTTTAGTAATTTCTACTTTTCCTAAAATACAAACCTGAAGGTCTTTGCATTTACGGCCCACCTCAGCCACCCCTCATTCTGGTACCTGGGCCAAAAGGCAAAGTGGAGTACAAACTGACAAATATGGTGAGGGGAAAGGGTACTACTTTCCTGGGGCCTGGCAGTCTGGGGGCCCATGACAGTAGCTTATTTATTTTAACTTTTCTTTTTAGAGAAAAAACAAAATCATAGGATGAAGGATGCTGAAGGGGTACATGCTCCCCTAACATTACTATTATCAATTATTTATTATTTCTTTTTAAATTTTAATAAGTGATGATCGACTATATTTTGGGTACTTGCATTTACTCTTGCAATGAATTCATACAAACTAATTGAGTTGATATATTCCTAATATTTCACTGAAGCCTGTGGCTGGACACTTGAACTGTGTGAGGCCTGGGATGGAGGTGGTGGTGTGAGGCTCCCAGGGGTAGAGGGAGAGTGTGGGAGGGGCTCCCTTTTTATGCAAGTACTGGGGCCTGAAAGGGTGATGCCTAGGCCCTGACGAGGGGGCAGGACTTCCCCCCTCCCACCATCAGTAGTTCATGACTGTGTCTGAAAACTGAACAGCCATTCCAACTCGCGTCTGCAGGCCAAATCCCTAAGTACAGAACTGCAGGTTTGTATGTTACGAAAAATACAAATTACTTTAATAAAAATTGGCTATTTTGAGTCCATCCTTTAGATGACAACAGAATTCCTGTGTTTTGAAAAATGTAGTTTTATTCCTTTGTAGGAAAAGCTCTTGAAGAAGACAATTATTTCTCAGGTTATGGGAAAATCTGTTTGTTTTTATTCAGTACAAGGTCACTTCAATGGTAGCTGTTGTAAGTAAATCGTAGTACATCATATACTGATACTGCTACTTCAATATTTACTTCAAATGGTAAAAAAGTTAGTTGCAAAAATGTAGGGTTTGCTGATAGGCCAACATTGTGGCGAGAGTGTACAAAAATAAGTGTACAAAAATACAATTGGTCTGAAACAAAACATAGGAGCATTTTAGCTTATCACATGCTGTGAGGCGATTCAAATAGTATTTGATACTACACATGAGAAACAAGCAACACAGGCAGTCCCTGAGTTACAACAGAGATCCTTTCCTGAGGCAGTGATGTAAGTCAAATACGCCTTAAGTCAGATCTTAATAATAATAATAATAATAATAATAATAATAATAATAATAATAATAATAATAATAATAATAACAATAATAAATAATAATAATAATAATAATAATAATAATAATAATAATAATAATAATAATAATACTGTATTCTTTATTTCAACTAACACAATCTGGATACATGAGATAAAACACTAAAAATAAAAATACACACAATCTAGATACAAAAGATATAATGATAAAAATGATAAATACAGTAATAGTACTTACCCCTAAAAAAATTATAAAAATGAAAAACTGAGTAATTTACATGTAATCAACAAATCTACTGAACTTTGTACAATGTAAATTTAATTGCATAGTAAAGTACTTAAAGGTACTGCCTGTCCATACAACACAAACAAAAGACTACGTATTCCTTTAGTTCTTGTTCACTTTTCATTCAGTCCCAACTGTTAAATTAGAATGCATTGGGGGCAACAATTACTTCATACCCATATAAGTCAAAGACACAACAAAACGATTACGCACGGCATTTAGATCTTGTTTGCTGCTCATCAGTTGTAACCACTTAAAAACTACTGTACATGATACCTGTAAGTCTCTCTCTCTTTACTCAGCAGGTTCAAAAGCTCTTGTTATCAATTTAGGCAAATGTGAAGTGCAATCTTTCTTTTTAGTCTTCGAAGGTAATGCCAATTGCAGTCTTGCATCTCTCTCTCTCTCTCTCACTTTTACCAGCACTCAAGGATTGATTTCCAGTCCTTAGAGAACTCTGCATGTGTCACCTTGTTTCTAAAAACTGCTTGCATTCAAAGAACTCAAAGTACAATACATGATAAATTAAATATCCTTTAATGGACTGTAATTAATATCATTGCATCAATCAGTACTTTCAGTAAACATCTTGCAATACGTTTAAAAATCGTTTAAACCAATAATATACGAAAGCCTAAGCTCTAGTAGCTTCAGATGTTTTGGAAGGAGAACATTTTTTATGCCATACCAAATAAATAACAGAATGAAATGTTTATTAGAGTTTTAATGTGGGAGCAACAAAGTGCAGTACAAAATAGTGGCTAATTTCAATATCAAATAAACATGTATGTGAATACATGTGCATTTACATACATGTATACATCATAATGCTGTGCATTTGCACATTTCTCTTTTTCCCCAAGGATTATTCTTAACAAAAAAAAAAAAAAAAAAAAAAAAAAGAGATTTTTCAAGTTTGGCCCACATAAACAGCTCTGGCAATGTGAATAGGTAGAGAGAGTAGGTAAGATGCATTCCAAATAATGATAATTTCCATGATAAAATCAATTATTTGGATTCTTACCAACTGTTAAAGTGGAAACCCACCCAGCCTTCCCACATCTCAGTGGGTAGTCATGAAGAATTCTGACAAGAATGTGAACATTCCAGTGCCACCTGGTGGGAAACAGGTGATTACAGAGACAGACATTATTTTTTTTATTTTGTATGCCAATCGACCCTAATGTTGTGATGGTATAAGCTAAATTTAAGAGTAGGTAAGATTCATTCAAACTAATTGACATTTACACCCATGAAGTGTTTTTTTACCATGACCTCAAATTTCGAATCTCCACAAGAACCTTGGATATATTACAGCAAATAATTGAGGGTTTGCTGTAAATGGCTACTTTCTAGTAAGGATTCTCATTTAAATTATATGTTTCCTGGCAGATGCTTTCCCACATTTATGCATATGAATGACTTCCTTCAAGTATGAATTCTCATATGGTGTGTGAGATGTGATTTCTGGGAAAATGCTTTCCCACATTCCTTGCACATGAATGGCTTCTCACCAGTATGCATTCTCATATGAACTGTAAGACTTGGTTTCTGGGAAAATGCTTTCCCACATTCCTTGCACATGAATGGCTTCTCACCAGTATGCATTCTCATATGAACTGTAAGACTTGGTTTCTGGGAAAATGCTTTCCCACATTCCTTGCACATGAATGGCTTCTCACCAGTATGCATTCTCATATGAACTGTAAGACTTGGTTTCTGGGAAAATGCTTTGCCACATTCCTTGCACATGAATGGCTTCTCACCAGTATGCATTCTCATATGAACTGTAAGACTTGGTTTCTGGGAAAATGCTTTGCCACATTCCTTGCACATGAATGGCTTCTCTCCAGTATGCATTGTCACATGAGCTGTAAGATTTACTTTCTGAGAAAATGCTTTCCCACATTCCTTGCACATGAATGGCTTCTCACCAGTATGGATTCTCGTATGAACTGTAAGACTTGGTTTATTGGAAAATGCTTTCTTACATTCGTTGCACATGAATGGCTTCTCACCAGTATGCATTCTCATATGAACTGTAAGACTTGGTTTCTTGGAAAATGCTTTCCCACATTCCTTGCACATGAATGGCTTCTCACCAGTATGCATTCTCATATGAAGTGTAAGACTTGGTTTCTGGGAAAATGCTTTCCCACATTCCTTGCATATGAATGGCTTCTCTCTAGTATGGATTCTCATATGAACTGTAAGATCTGGTTTCTTGGAGAATGTTTTCCCACATTCCTTGCACATGAATGGCTTCTCACCAGTATGCATTCTCATATGAACTGTAAGATGTTCTTTTTTGGAAAATGCTTTCCCACATTCCTTGCACATGAATGGCTTCTTGCCAGTATGCATTCTCATATGAACTGTAAGATATTCTTTCTTGGAAAATGCTTGCCCACATTCCTTGCACATGAATGGCTTCTCACCAGCATGGATTCTCATATGAACTGTATGACTTAGTTTCTTTGAAAATGCTTTCCCACATTCCTTGCACATGAATGGCTTCTCACCAGTATGCATTCTCATATGAACTGTAAGACTTGGTTTCTGGGAAAATGCTTTCCCACATTCCTTGCACATGAATGGCTTCTCTCCAGTATGGATTCTCATATGACGTGTAAGATTTGGTTTCTGGGAAAATGCTTTCTCACATTCCATGCACATGAATGGCTTCTCTCGGGTAGGATTTGTGATATGACTTGTAAGATTAATTTTCTTGTAAAATGCTTTCTCACAGTCAGTGGATCTGAAAGGCTTCTCTCCATTGTGACTATTCCTTCTTTCTTGTTTTACTTCTTTTTTGCAAGTTAGTGGATCTTTTTCATTCACTACTGAATTCATTTCATATGAATATTCATCATCTTCGTTAGACTCACAGAATACCTCTGGCTCTATTTTGATGTCCATCAGTGGATCCAGAGAAAAAGAGTCACCACCACTGGTTTCACTAAAGGCAGCCATGTTGCTGTTTTCTCTATTTATGGAAGGGTGTGATAATGCATCTTTAGTTTCACTTTTCAACGTAAATTCTGGAGAATGTTCTGGATTCATTCTTGGGATGTGTCCAACTTTCAAAAAAATTTTTTCCCAATATGTTACACTTGGTGAACCTTTTTCAATCTGTACTGAATTCATTTTATTTGAATATGCATCACCTTCATTAGACTTAAAGAATACTTCTGGCCCTGCCTTGATATCCATCAGTGGATCCACAGACATAAAGTTACTATCACTGGTTTCACTAAAGGCAGCCATGTTGCTGTTTTCTTGATTTATGAAAGGTAGAGGTATTGCACCTTCAGTTTCACTTTTCAAAGGTAATTCTAGAGAATGTTCTGGATTCATTTTAGCCTTTTGTCCTGCCATGTTCTGTAATGACAATGTGTTCAGTTGACAACTCTAAACACAAAATTGTTTACAAATGATTATCCAACAAACCTGTTATAAATTAAGTACTACAATATCTCGAAGGACTACAACCAGATTTCATTGCTGATGTTTGAATCTAATATTCAGAACAGATTTTAGTTGTTGTAATTTGCTGCTCAAAACTGACGAAGGAAGGAAGGTTCTTCTGAGTGAGAATCTGAAATCAAAGATTGCAACACAGAATTAGAAAACATAATGCCAGAACTGAAGCAAAATAAATAAAATTTAATTAAGGTGTGCATTTGACAGTACTATCCAAATATTAATACAATCTAACCAAATGTTGTCCAGACAGCATCAAAACATTCCAGAGGGAACAAAGCAACAATAGATTCAGTTAATATTGACTCCCACTCTCTCACATCTGAAAACCTTCTTAGCTTACCATTACAGTATTACTTATGAACATATCCTTATTAACAAATCAAAGGCCAGGAATAGAAAATGCAAGAGACCAGCATAAGAATTTTGTGGGGTAACAGCAGGAAGGGCACAGTACACAGTGACCCCCATTTTTACACGCTTCGTTTTGTTGCAGATTTCTGTGGAACACAACATTCACTTGTCCGGGGGGGAAACTTCATTCATTTGCAGATTTTTCTTTGGGCCATATCTCTACAATTATCATTAATTCACTTTGTTTGTGGATCAACACTGTGTATTCACTAATTACTGTAATTTTTCATTAAAATGTACGTATATTGAGAGAGAGAGAGAGAGAGAGAGAGAACACAAGGATTTTTTAATAAGTGTATGGGAGATGGTGAGGACTAACCACAAATAACGTAAACCAAGAACTTACTGAAGTAAATCATTTTTCTATCATAAGTGTATTTGTACGTAATCACAAAAATACTAACACGACATAACAAACCTAGCATTCCGTCTGGAGGTACATATCCTGTCGCTCTGAACTACCCATGTATTTTAGATATGCTCTATACAGTAGTATTATACTAAAATACATACCTGTACAGTAAATATCATTTCAAAATCATCTTACAACAAAGGAAAATATCAATATTCAATATGTAAAATGTACGCCCAGCATTACAGTATGCGCAGAACGATGCGCAAAGTTATGTAGGTCAAAGAAAACTTGTGTCTCTGAATGTCAGGGGATACTTGAGAGTAACAGTTGTAGGCAGGTACTAAATTTTGCAACATGACTTGGAAATGATATTAGGGTGTTCTGGGATGATAGTTTGAGGTATATTTTTTTTTGAACTGTCACCTTTGGCGATGAGCTGTTAAAATAGGCAGTTATAAGCGTTTTAGTTTAAGGGGTACAGGGTACAGTATTTGGCAGTTATAAGCATTTCTAGAGGGAATTTTTCATTTCCGCAGTAGGTTCTGAAACCTATCCCCATGTAAAAGTGGGAGAGCACTGTACAGCAAATGCTTAATTATAGGGGATCCAGTTATACATAACACCATAGTATCCACAGATGCCTTAGACAATAAGAAGAAAAAATTGTAAAGGTGAATTGAGTAGTAATTTCAAGAGGGATGAAAGTTTTCAAATTAGTTTCACCGATTGTTACTGTAGACACAATACAGGAGTAGCTACTAAGACCAGCAACACTGATGACAGTCTCGGAAGGTACATGCTGCTACATTTCCTCAAATATGACACATTTTTATCAGAGGCATACGAACCAGAGCTTTTTATGAAGGAGTATCTATCAGAGCAAGTTGGAAATTGGTTAACTGGTGGTTAAGAAGAGTGAGTAAGGGAATTCGCTCACTAACATGTCATCACCAAGCACTTCTTCTTTTGGCCTGATGAACAAAGAGGGCTGGTTGAGATGGGAGATATAATAAGGGATTTTGACAAAGGAAAAATCTATTTCTGGGTGAAGCCCTGTGTCGCCCAGTGAAATGTCCCATATAGCACACATTTCTAGGTATAAATATTTGCTAGATATACCAGAGAAAAAAGCTATACAGCTAATAGGATGCCAGAGTTACTACCGCTGGAGCGATCATCCTCATAGGATGTCGGTATGTCATCTAGGAGCGAGTGGAAGCCACTACCACAGATGCTTAACCCAAATAGATCTCTCCTCTCCCAAAACCCCTCTACCTAAGGGGTGCCGTTACAGCGGTCCTTCTCCGCTCGCTACTACTACTTCTACCCAGAACCTTCATCCCGAAATAGCACCCAAGCTTTGGCCAGCCTAGGGTGGGAAAAAAGAGGGAAGGGTTCACTGGGCGACACAGGTCTTCACCCAGAAATAGATTTTTCCTTTGTCAAAATCCCTTTTCTGGGATCGACCTGTGTCGCCGAGTGAAATAGTAGCAGAGAATTGGCCATAAAAGCTTGTTAAATATAAAAGGTCAATGTCAAAATCAAAAAAATTTTTGCTAAGAAAAATAAAAATATTTTTGAATATGCTTTTTACTTATCCAAATAATATAACAAATTATTTAAATCTTGTATATGTTAAGTAAGTATACAAAACAATGTAGCTTAAGATATTGCTTAACAATCTAACTAAAAAACCATCACCTAAATTAACAAATAGTGGTGAAAATGAATAAGGATGGTATGTACAAAGACAGGAGTGGTTTGTGAAGCAACCCAAACCCAGTCAACAAGGTAGAAAGGCAGGGAATACAAGCGAGGCAGGTAGGTGAGAGGTATACCAATCGGCAGGGCAAGCAAACTAAATCACAAATTACAACTTAAATAACATAATACTAAGCTGACTCTGGAGAAACAATGTTCCCTGCAGCGACAGCAGAAAATTTTAGAGCCTCTAAGGACTTAAGGTAGTGACGTTTAAAAACTCTTGGAGATTTCCAGCCCGTATATTTCTTAATTTCATCAAAATTCATATGTTGAAAGTAATTAACTGAGGTGGCTACAGCACGGATATCATGGACCTGGGGAATTGAATCCGGGTTGGCTTGTTTAATAAAATAAAGAATTTGTTGTCTAATACCATTCAAGGAGATGGTTCCACCATTCTCTCTAACAAAAAGGGGACCTGAAGACCTTTGAGAAGTCCTTTCCAGGTAAGCTTTCAAGGTAACTACCGGACATAAGGAAGGATCTTCCGGAAGAGGGATGATCTTCCAGGGAGACCACCTATTTTGAGGATCTTCGTTCTTGGCTAAAAAGGTTTGGTCCGGAGAAAGTAGAACCTCTCCTGATGGGAGGAAATCCACATGATTCGACTCTCTAGAAAGGGCTGAAAGTTCAGAGATTCTAGCTCCTGAAGCCAGGCTAATTAAAAACAGCGTCTTCCTAAGAAGAGTCAAATAAGAGCAAGATTCATTGTTTGTGTCTGAGGCTAATCTTAGTATGTCATTTAAAAACCAAGAAACCGTTTTAGGACGTGCTGTTGGTCTAAGACGAGCACAAGCTTTAGGAATAGAGGAAAAATACGAATCTGTTAAGTCAATGTTAAATCCCAGTTGAAATATTTTCTTTATGGCGGATTTAGTCGTAGTAATAGTACTAGCAGCTAGGCCTTTATCAAAAAGGGCTTTAAAAAATGAGATTGTGAGATTTTTAGTCATTGTATGAACGTCTGATTCTTTTAGAAAGTTGCGAAGTTTTCTTACTGCCGAATCATACTGACATAGAGTAGATTCTCTCTTATCTGATTCTAGAAACATTGTATTCAAAGGATCAATATTAGCATTTTTCTGTGCCGTGAACTTCATGAAATCCATAAAGTTAGGGCATTCAACATTCCTGAGGAAGCTGACACAGTCTGAGTTTGTACTACTTGGGTTAACTTTGGATGAGGAATCTGTTTGGCTCTGAGTTTCAACTCTAATAGAAGGGGAAACCAGTTGCGCTTCGGCCAGTTGGGGGCTACTAGAGCTATCTGGCCTCTGAATGACCTGAGTTTGTGTAGAACTTTCAACAGAAGATTTACTGGTGGGAACAGGTACACCTTCTGCCATTTGTTCCAGTCTACTGACATTGCATCCGTGGCGTAGGCTCGAGGGTCCAGGTTCGGAGCTATATAAAAAGGTAGTTTGTGATTTGATTCCGTGGCAAACAGGTCCACCTGAAGTCCCGGAATCTGTTGGGAAATCTAGTTGAAGGAATTCTTGTCCAGAGACCATTCTGGTTCCAAAGGAGTCGTTCTTGACAGGGAATCTGCAATCACGTTTCTTACTCCTAACAGATGCGTGGCGGACAAGTGTCAATGGTTTTTCATTGCTAATGAAAAGATTGCTATCATTGCATGGTTTATGTGACTTGATTTGGAACCTCCCTTGTTCAGACAATGAACTATCACTGCACTGTCCAGGACTAATCTGATATGTATGTTCCTGGCTGGACGTAAGCGTTTCAGAGTCAGGAAAACCGCCATCGCCTCTAGAATATTGATATGGAAGTGACGAAAAAGATTCGACCAGGTTCCTTGAACTTTTTTGTATTGTGAGTAACCTCCCCATCCGGTCAGAGATGCGTCTGTGTGGATGATCAGAGCTGGTGGAGGGAATTGTAGAGGAATTGATTTGGAAAGACTTTTGGCCGTTGTCCAAGGTCGGAGTCTTTTCTTTAAGATTGGAGGTATGAGGGAGACTTTGTCCCTGAGATTGTAATTGGCTCGACTCCGCCACACTCGATTTATGTCCTTCAGTTTTGCTTTGAGAAGTAGATCTGTTACTGATGCAAACTGAAGAGAACCTAAGATTCTTTCTTGAGTGCGACGAGAGGCTCGTTTGCACCTGAGAAACTGTCTCGTTGCTTTGGCTATCTCTTTGCATTTTGCCGGCAGAATTGAAAGTTTGTGGGTGTTTAAATCCCACTGGGTTCCCAGCCATTGAAATTGGGATGCCGGAATCAGACAAGATTTCTTTGTATTTATGTGAAATCCTAGATACTCTAGAAACTGAATGACCTTTCTGGTCGCCTTCCGGCACTCGGTGTCGTTGGGAGCCCAGATTAGCCAATCGTCTAGGTAAGCCACGAGCCTGATGCCTTGAGACCTCAGTTCCTGACCACAGTTTCTCCTAGTTTGGTGAAGATCCTGGGTGCTATGTTGAGCCCGAAAGGCATTACTCTGAAGGAGTAAGCCTGTTTGCCTAGTCTGAATCCTAGGTAGGGAGAGAAGTTTCTTGCTATCGGGACATGATAATATGCATCTGTAAGATCTATGGAGGTGGTGACGACCCCATGGGGAAGTAAGGTCCACACCTGAGAGACGGTCAACATACGGAACTTGTCGCATTGGATATAAGAATTCAGAGTTGATAGGTCCAATATCACTTTTCTTTTGTCTGAGTCTTTCTTTGGCACGCTGAACAAGCGTCCTTGAAATTTTAGATGTCTGACTTTCTTTATTGCCTTCCTTAGAAGAAGGTCTTTTGCATATTCTAGCAGATCCGGTGTTGGGGTCTGATAGAATCTGACTGGTGGAGGAGGCCCTTCTATCCAGCTCCACCCTAGACCCTTTGAAACATTACTGTGGGCCCATGGACTGAAGGTCCAATGGTCCCTGTGAAGGTGCAAACTCCCACCTACCTGAGGAAGCTCATTTGTTTGAGGGCTTATTATCTCTGCCTCCTCTTGAGCCTCTGCCTCTAGACTGGGGTCTGGATCCAGCCCTGTATCGAAATCCGCCTCGACCTCTAACGGCCCTGGACTGGCGGTAGCCTTGAAACGAACCTTGAGTTTCAAAGGTGGGGTTGAACACTGGGGAAGCTACATAAGCAGCTGAGCCAGCAGAGTGGTGAGCTGGTTGATTCAGCAAGATATACTGAGGTTACCCCTTGGAGGTGGAAGGTTGGGCAACTTGAGCGACGGGAACTGCCTGGACAACTGTCTGGGTCTGAGGGGCCTTGTACGGGTGGTACCTCCTTGTCCTCTTCCTTCCCTTAGGCTGAGGGCCCGAAGACTCAGAAGACTTCCTCTTAAAGGGAAGTCCCCAACGAATCCGAAGATTCTGGTTGGCCCTGGAAGCTTCGCTGATGACGGTGTTGACCACGTCATCAGGAAAGAGGTTAGTTCCCCAGATAGAAGATTTAATGAGCCTGTTTGGCTCATGCCGGATGGAGGCGTCAGCAAGTACATGTTTCCGGCAGTTCCGTCTTGCTACCACAAAGTCATACAAATCACTCTGGAACGAAGCCAGAAGTGATTTGGTCAGAATCCGGAATAGAGGTTTGTCCTTGTACACAGCCGATGTCAACTCCGCCGAGGTGACAGAGTTGATGGATCTGCTGAGAAGGCATCTAGCATCGTATTCTGCTTTGATCAGGGACTCCGGAATCCTGGGCAACTGCTCACTGAATAGATCCGAAGCGCACTCCGGATCCAGCCTACCTACTGTGAAGGTTTCAGGAGCCCCAACCCAGCAATCCAGGTCTCCCGGAAAGAGAAGAGATGTAGAGTCCGTCTCACGAAGCTGAGGCATCGGCTTCTCCTCTATTCCGGCCTGCAGAGTTAGCTCAGCTATCTTAGAAGTACAAGGGGTGGGAATGTCCTCATGGACAACAAACATCGTATACCGCCCCTTGTGAGGAGTTAGCTTGGTATTGGCACACTCCCAATCAGACAGTATTCTGACCCATGCCAACTGTGCTTGGTCCCTGGGGAAGATCACCGTTTCCCTGGGAACCTTGTCTTCCCTCACCAGAGCTTCCTCCGATAAACGGGCGTATCCCGGGAAAGGAAAAACAAGATCCGCCGGGAAGAACTCGTAGTCTTCCACAGGGCGGGTGCCACAACCTTCAATGGTTAACTTACCATTCGCAAAGGGGGCATTAAAGGCGAGACGCCAAGGGTTACAGTCCTCATAAGCAGGCAGCTTCGAGGTGTCCGGGATGGAGTAACCCTGCTGCTGTACCGGACCGGAACTAACTAGTCCAGCAAGCGACTTCTCCTGAGTTTTCAGTCTCTCAGCCAAAGACTGAACGTACTTGCCTGATGTCTCAAAACTCGAGGCGAGATCTCGAGACATCGTCTCAAATTGGGAGTTGACCTGCTCAGACAGCTTTTTCATCAGAGCTTCCGCGAAGGCCTCAGGATCAAAATCAGGTTTTTTAGACCTGCTTGTCTTGGGTCTCGACCCCTTAGAAGGGGGAGTAGCCTTCTGGGAGGAAGTCGATGGTTTGGGGGCCAACGATGACCTGGCGGAACTCGGCATGGTCGGGATTTTCGGTGGTTTTGACACTTTAGGTAAAGTCTTCGTCTTCATTAAGGACTTCACCTTGGGGATCACCGACCCCGAACAGGCCCCAAGGGTGGAGGCCTTAGAGAAACCTTGGAAGGATGAAGACGAAGACGCAGGAGAACTAAAAGACATTGAATTTTTAAATCTACCTGCCTCACTTACATCCCTACCTTCCTCCTCCGGATCGATGGCCATCGGTTCGACGTTGAGATTGATGTTGGCCACTTCGTCGGCCACTTCCCCGCACAGTTCTTGTTCCTCCGGTGGGACCTGGGTCTCCAGTCTAATCCTGTTGATCAGGAGCTCCGCCACTTCGGGGGCTACTGCTGCAGAGGACCTGGCCATAGGGTACAGGACGTTACAAATGTCCTCTGCCAGTACATAGGGGCGTCCCTGACCAACGTTGCGACCGAAGCCGCCGACCCAGATCTTCAAGGTAGCAAGAGATGAGGCTTGGCGGGACCGAGGGACCTGAAGCCGGATATAATGTCAATATAAGGAATTGACGAATAAATTCTTTCGTTATAGAAGGTATACTTCGAAGCTGTTTGCAATAATCATGCGCGTATGTCAAAAGGTTAACGTACCGAATCATCAATCACATCTTGATAAAGGGCGTAGCATATATCGCAGCCATCTGGATGCCAGACGAGATGATCTTCCACCTCGACTGCGCAGCTGGCATGCGACCTGCATGCTACGTGGCCACAGGGTTGCTGAAGATAGGCATTACAGCCTGGCTCCTGACAATGAACCACCTGTAAAAGGAACTGATACATGAATATCAAGGAGATAGCGCCGGAACAGATTCACGGCTGTGGTAAAAAACTAAACTAATAAAACTTAAAGTAATAATATTCCTCCCCCCCCCGCCGGAGTTGAGAACTTTGGTAAACCATAAGGTTACGGCGGAACGTTCCAGTACAATCTGAACAGGGAGGCCAAGCCTGAAGTCGATCACACCGGAAAACAATTCCGATGACGCCAGAGCATCTCGTAAATTAACCACATAGAAATCAACAACCGGGGAGGGCTAGTCGCCGGAGCGAAGGTTCTGGGATTGATTTCCCTGAACACTGCTCACGGAAACTACATAATAATTAACATTGAAAATAGTATTCAGCCCGGCATCTCCACAATTCCGCCGTAAATAGAAGGCAACGACGCTCAAGCTATTGTTCCTATTAGGAACTAAACAGCAAGCTAACGATAGCCGCCGGAACGGATCCGGATGGCGGAACGGCGGAGAAGCAGGAGCAGAGAAAACATGGCGACTGCAACAGGTCAGGTGCCTAAGCACCTTCCACGAAGCGTCATCTCAACCGAAAGGGGCAAATGAGCGTTGCTCTAAAATGCCCCAAAGGGAGAGCCAGGTAGACCACGTCTGATAAAATGGGAGATAAACACAGGAAGGCGAAATAGATAATAATAATATCTATGGCCTAGCCTAACCTTCCGAAGTAAACACCTGGTCAGGGAGGCTAGGACACGCCAGAGAGACGAACGAGAAAGGGGCGCTAGCACCAAACCACACCTTCCGAGATTTGATGAATCAAACTGGTCAGGGAGGACGGGCATGCACCCAAAACTCGAACGAAGGCCACCCAAGAAAAACTACCTTACCTAGGCCTAGAAGCCAGGGTAGGGAGAAAAACTGGGGCCAGCTTAGCCTACCTTCCGAGATTCGACTGAGCCAAACTGGTCAGGTAGGCTAACATAAAACACAACCCAAAATCAGACGAAAGGATATTGATACATAATCATATTGAAATGATATAACAAAATATTTAAAAAATGCACCTACATAAAGAACATGAAGGAAAGGCTAGGCTAGGCCTCACTTTCCACTATTCTAAAATATAATAACAGTCGAGCGCGACAGAACGAGCGAAAATTGAAACTATCATTATAAAATAGGAGCATAAATAAAAATCTTCAAACGTCCAAGACGACAGAAGATATGAGAGCATGATGAGGCTGGGGACTACAGCCACGAGCGAACATGAAAATGGCGGCTCCGAGCCGTCCAGGCGTAAGTAATAAAACGGGACATAATTAGTCCAACTGAGTCCCAAAACAACAAAATTGAATACTCAACTTAGATGAAGATGCGTCCTGATCAATCGAAGCCATAGCGAAAATTCAGAAAGCCAAAATAAGGCAAAAAGGAAGCAAAAACAACACAAACGAAAACGACGTGTGTTCACGTGAAAGCATGCTATGAAGGGATGGTGGTTCTGGGTAGAATTAGTAGTAGCGAGCGGAGAAGGACCGTTGTAACGGCACCCCTTAGGTAGAGGGGTTTTGGGAAGGGAGAGATCTGTTTGGGTTAAGCATCTGTGGTAGTGGCTTCCACTCGCTCCTAGATGACATACCGACATCCTATAAGGATGTTCGACCCAGAGGTAGTAACTCTGGCATCCTATTAGCTGTATAGCTTTTTTCTCTGGTATATCTAGCAAATATTTATACCTAGAAATGTGTGTTATATGGGACATTTCACTCGGCGACACAGGTCGATCCCAGAAATCAAAATATGACACTGATTCTGGTGTCATTTTAAATCAGATTATTTGTACTTTTTGGTGTGTTAACATTTAAAACAAAGGCTCAAAGTAAACATGCTGAAAACTGCCAAAAACTTCAGTCAGCGCATCATGAATAACTCAGACTGGGTTTTGAACAATGTGTTTGTGTCATTAAGTGATTAACGATTCAATATAGCTTATATTAAATACTACATATCATTTATGGACATTCTCTCTTACTGCAATTACTACTTCACTTTTATGTCACTTACCTAGAGTATGTCATTGAGGAAAATTAGCACGATACTGAAGAAAACACGTTTCTTCGCAGATTATCAGTGATCATCCGTAACAACAGTGGTTATCTGTGGCAGAGATGTGATCTCAATTAGCATATAAAAGTTTTCTATACATAATACAGTACCAAGGATATTGTACACTAATCTCTTGCAGATTCAATACAAATGTTAGACTAATGCAGGGCAAAACATGCATGAAAAAATGTCATTTTCCCATTCCTGTCTTCTGTGTCCCTGTATGAACCTGCAAACACAAGTTCTGTACAGGTTCAATTTTGGTACTGTTAATGTTCTGGATACTTCCACATCAATATGAACTAAAAATATGTCATTTTAAAATTTGCTACTTTCATGTAAACATTTCAAAATAAAAAAGTATTGCAGAACTAGTCTAAAGCTTTATTTGCAATGGTTTACATATAAACCACGTAAAAAATAAAGTACAAAAATCTTGCAATGTCTTATGCATAAATCTATGGAAGAGATACAAGTAGCATTCTATGTTTAGTTATAATGGACCACAAAACCAAAACATTTACAACTTTTATCAATTAGTTGTTTAACCAGACCACTTAGTCAAAATATGATATTTTTACGATAAAATAAAGTTTTGTACATACTTACCCGGCAGATATATACTTAGCTATAGTCTCCGACGTTCCCGACAGAAATTCAAATTTCGCAGCACACGCGACAGGTAGGTCAGGTGATCTACCATACCCGCCGCTGGGTGGCGGGAATAGGAACCATTCCCGTTTTCTAATCAGATTTTCTCTTCCACCTGTCTCCTGAGGGGAGGCTGGGAGGGCCATAATCGTATATATCTGCCGGGTAAGTATGTACAAAACTTTATTTTATCATAAAAAAATCATTTTTGTACATGCAACTTACCCGTCAGATATATACTTAGCTGATTGGCACCCTTGGAGGAGGGCAAGAGACAGCTAATAACTAAAAAACGGGAAACAACATATGTTGTAGGATAAACAAAAACCATGGTTCTTACCTGATTGGGCAGAAGACTTCATGGATACTGTCTATGAGTCTGCATGCCTCAAGAGCTTCAGCGAGGAAGTGACCTATGACTGACAGCCCTTCTGGATCATATCAATGGGGAAAGACCCACTTACATGACAGAGCCTGTTATGGATCGTGTCAATGGGGATTAACCCACTTACAAGACAGAGCCCTCTACCTGAATCATATCAATGGGGGCTAACCCTCTTACATGACAGAGCTAGGTAATAATAAAAACTACAAGGAGCTAACAACCAAACCCGAACACCTGACCAAGCCTAACCTTGTTATTGATACGAGATGAAAGAGAGAGTATCTCAACACTCTCTTCCAGCCGACCATAAAAACACAACCACGCATTAAAAGAAACAACCAACTAGTTAGACTAAAAAGGATTAGCTTCAGCTCCTTGACCCAGCACCGAATCCGCGGATACGTAAGCTCCTAGAGAGAAGCACTTCTCATATGTCACACGAACATCTCTCAAATAATGAGAAGCAAACACTGAGTTACATCTCCAGTACGTAGAGTCCACAACAGACTGGAGGGACCAAGACTTGTGGAAAGCCAGAGAAGTAGCTATGGCTCTCACCTCATGAGCATTCACTCTTAGGAGCTGTAAGTGCTCGTCCTTGCAAGAAAGATGAGCCTCCTTGATAACATCTCTAATGAAGAAAGCCTGGGCGTTCTTAGAAATTGCTCTTGAAGGATCCTTGACAGAGCACCAAAGACTTTCACTGTTGCCTCCGAGCTGTTTCTTTTTCTCCAGATAACATCTAAGGCTTCTTACTGGACAGAGAGTGTGCTCCAGCTCTTGTCCTGAAATAGTGGAGAGTCCCTTGACCTCAAAACTCCTAGGCCAAGGTTTGGAAGGGTTCTCGTTCTTTGCTAAAAAGAGAGGCTTAAAGGAGCAGATCGCAGAGTCCTTCTTAAAGCCGACAGAACCTTCCAAAGCCTGCAATTCGCTCAATCTTTTAGCAGATGCAAGAGCAAAAAGAAACAGCGATTTTCTGGTTAAATCCCTGAAAGAGGCAGATCAAGGAGGCTCAAATTTATCTGACATTAAGAATTTTAAGACCACGTCCAAATTCCAGCTGGGAGGTCTAGGGGACTTGTTTTTAGACGTCTCGAAAGACCTTATAAGGTCGTGAAGGTCCTTATTATCGGAGATGTTAAGACCTCTGTGTCTAAAAACTGAGGAAAGCATGCTTCTATATCCCTTGATGGTGGAAACCGCCAGATTACACTGTTCCCTTAGATAAAGAAGGAAATCTGCTATATCCATTACAGAGGTACTGGAAGAGGACACTTTCTGAGCTCGGCACCATCTCCTAAAGACTTCCCACTTCGACTGGTAGAGGCGCAAGGTAGAGGATCTTCTGGCTCTGGCGATAGCCCTCGCAGCCTTGCGCGAAAATCCCTTCGCTCTAACCAGTCCTTCGACAGTCTGAAGGCAGTTAGGTTGAGAGCGGGGAGGTTCTTGTGATATCTGTCGAAGTGGGGCTGTTTGAGAAGATCGCTCCTGAGAGGGAGCGACCTGGGAAAGTCTATTATCTATTCCAGTACCTCTGTGAACCAGTCTCGGGATGGCCAAAAGGGAGCGATCAGGGTGAGCTTGGTGCCCTTTGAAGAAGCGAACTTTCTTATCACCTCCCCTAGAATCTTGAACGGGGGAAAAGCATACCCGTCTAGACCTTCCCAATTTAGGAGAAGGCCGTCTATTGCTACTGCTCTGGGGTCCAAGATTGGGGAGCAGTAGTTCTCCAATCTCTTGTTCCAATGGGTGGCGAAGAGGTCGATATGGGGTCTCCCCCACAGGAACCACAGCCTTTCGCAAACCTCTTGATGTAGAGACCATTCCGTGGGAAGCACCTGGTCTTTCCTGCTGAGCAGATCCGCTCTCACATTCCTTTCTCCCTGAACAAATCTGGTGAGAAGAATGATGTTCCTCTCCCCCGCCCACATCAGAAGGCTCCTTGCTGCGACGTAAAGGGAGAAGGAGTGAGTCCCTCCTTGCTTCCTGATATAAGCCAGGGCTGTGGTGTTGTCTGAATTTACAAGGACTACTGACCCCTTGACCAGCCGTTCGAAGCGGACGAGTGCTAGATGAATGGCTACTAGCTCCTTCTTGTTGATGTGCCAGGACCTCTGATCTGTTTCCCAGGCGCCTGACACTTCTTCCGAGCCTAGTGTTGCTCCCCAACCCGACTCCGACGCGTCTGAGAACAACACTAGGCGAGGGTTCGGTGGTTGAAGAGGAATTCCTAGACCCAGTTTCTGGGGGTCTAACCACCAACGGAGATGTTCCTTTACTTGATTTGTAATCCGAAAGGAGTCTGACAACTCTTGGGACTTCCGATCCCAAGATTCGTTCAGGAAGAACTGTAGAGGTCGTAGGTGAAGCCTTCCTAGAGAAACGAACTGTTCCAGCGAGGAAATGGTCCCCAGCAGACTCATCCATTCCCTCGCCGAACATCTGTCTTTCCCTAGAAAGTCTGTCACCTTTTGAAGGCAGCGTTCCCTTCTTTCCAGGGAGGGAAACGCTCGAAAACCCCGAGAATCCATCAGAATCCCCAGGTAGACAATTTCCTGCTGAGGAATCATCTGAGACTTCTCAAGGTTCACAAGAAGTCCTAGAGACTGGACCAGTCTTAATGTACGAGAAAGGTCCTCCAGACAACGGTTTCTCGAATTGGCACGAATCAGCCAATCGTCGAGATACAAGGAAATCCTCACCCCTTCTAAATGCAACCAGTGAGCTACATTCCTGAGAATGGTCGTGAACACTTGGGGAGCTGTGGAAAGTCCGAAGCACAGAGCCCTGAACTGGAAGGTTCTTCCGCCTACCATGAACCTTAGGAACTTCCTGGAGGAGGGATGGATGGGAACGTGGAAGTAAGCATCCTGAAGGTCCAGGGACACCATCCAATCTCCTTGACGAAGAGACGACAGAACAGAGGACGTCGTCTCCATCGAGAACTTTTTCTTGATGACGAACGAGTTCAGGGAGCTCACATCCAACACCGGTCTCCACCCTCCCGAAGTTTTTGGCACTAGAAAAAGCCGATTGTAAAACCCCGGGGAGTGAAGATCTTGCACCGGTTCTATGGCAGCCTTTGCTAGCATTTGCTCGACGGCTAGCAGAAGGGCTTGCCTTCGCACAGGATCCTTGTATCTCACCGATAACTCCCTCGGAGTTGTTGTCAAGGGAGGCTTCGAGATGAAGGGAATGAGGTAACCCTTCCTCAAGATAGAGAGGGACCATTCGTCCGCCCCCTTTTGTGCCCAGGCTTCGGCGAAGTTCAGAAGTCTGGCACCTACTGGCGTCTGGAGGACTTGTTTCTCACTTGGACTTCCTGGCAGGGAGTCCTGAAGGTCTTGTTCTTCTTTCAGGTCTACGCCTCCTGATAGACCTGGATCCTCGAAAGGGCTCCTGAAAGGGGTCCTTCTCCTTCTTAGCAAGGGGAGCAGTAGGTCTCATCCTTTTAGACGATTGCGCCAGCAGATCCTGAGATGCTTTCTCAGACAAAGAACGAGAGACCTCCTTCACAGTCTCTTGCGGGAAAAGATGGCTTGACAGCGGAGCGTACAAGAGGGAAGACCTCTGGAGAGGAGAAACCGATTTAGAGAGAAATGCACTGAAGACGGATCTCTTCTTAAGCAGGCCAGTGCCGAACAGGGAAGCGATCTCCATAGAGACGTCCTTAACAGCCTTGTCCAAGCAAGACAACACACTGCTGAGGTCCTCCATACTGACCGAGTCCTCTTCAAGACTCCTCTTAGCTAAGGCCCCTAGAGACCAGTCCATAAAGTTAAAAACTTCTAGAACACGGAAAAGGCCCTTGAGGAAATGATCCAATTCACATAATCCCCAAGAAGCCTTGGCCGAATTAAGCGAGAGTCTTCTCGAAGAATCCACCAACGAAGAGAAGTCTGAGCCAGCCGATGAGGGGAGGGCTAACCCCATCAGTTCCTTAGTCTCGTACCACATTCCCGCTCTGCCCGAAAGCCTAGAGGGAGGCAAGGAGAAGACAGTCTTGCCAGCATCCTTCTTCGAAGAGAGCCACTCTCCGAAGCCCTTAAGCGCCTTCTTCATCGAGATCGTCAGACGCATCTTAACCAAAGAGGGCGACTTCGAGGCCTTGGTGCTCGAAAGCATGGAGCCAGGAGAAGGAGGAGAAGCAGGCTTGAGGGATTCTCCATACTCCTGAACAAGCAAAGCTGTTAACCTCTTGTAATCCGAAACATTGATATCCTTGGGGGATTCGTCCTCCGATAACACTTCCAGGCCTGCAGGAGGAGGAGAACGTTTGGAAGCAGAAGGGCACTTACCAGAAGAAGAGCGCCTAGAAGGTGAGGAGCCTTTGTCCACTGAAGAACGACGATCCGGGGAAAAGCGCCTGCTAGATGACTGGCGCCTGACAGGAGAAGAGGCTCGAACGGTAGAGGAGCCCTTACTAGGAGAGGGGCGCCTACCAGAAGTGAGGGAGGCTGGGGAGGAGCTTCTACGAGGCGAAGAACGAGACTGACGAGAAGAGCGTTTCACTGGGGAGAAATCATCTCCAACAGGAGAAGACCGACGACGACGAGGGCGCGAGCGCCTGGGAGGAGAGGCGCTATCCGCCGATGAAGAGCGCCTAGGAGAGAAGTGCCTACAAGGAGAGGAGTGCCTACCAGGAGAGGAGTGCCTGCTACTGAAGGGGCGCTTAACAGGAGAAGAGCGCTTCACAGAAGATGACTTGCTGGGAGAAAAGTGTCTCTTGGAGGACTTGATCGGAAGAGAGGCATCCTTCCTACGAGAAGAGCTCTTTGATAAAGAGCTAGCAAGAGCAGCGAGCTGAGCCTGGAGGCCAACCAGGATCTGCTTGGTGGACTCCTGACCACCAGAAGAAGAGGAGGGAGATCTTCGAGTTCTCTTCTTTGCAACGGGAGAACCCTCTGGGAAGCGCTCAGGGCTGGAGTCCAATGCGTCTCCTCTAGGAGCCTTCCAAGTCCTCTTCAAAGGGCGCGACTCCTCGGCCGAACTCCAACCACGCTTGGGCGAAGAAGAAGAAGCAGAAGACGAGAAACACTTCTTCAAGATCCCTTTTCTACGGCGATCTAAGGCAGCCTGGGACGCGTCAACAGGCGCTGCTGAAGGGACGCCTGACCGTTGGGAGTGCTCTTCATCCCCCTTGCGGCTGTCGACATTCCTCCTCCACTGGGTCTGGGAGTTTGGAAGAGGTCTAGGCCTAGGAGCGATGCGGAGCCGGTCAGACGCCCCCTCCACTACACTGGGGACACTACACACGTCACTATCACTTTTCACTTTCTTTTCCTCCAAAGCACGCATCTGCAACTGCATCTTGCGGATCGTAGCCTTCATTGCAGCCATCTCCGACGACGAATCCACAGGTTCGACGAAGGGTGAAGGAGCTGAAACAACAGGAGTGACAGGCGAATCTGGAAGAGTGTTAGGTTCTAATTCTACCTCCTTAGAAAGAGACCTACTTGAGCTCCTAGAAGAAGCCTTCCTAACTCTATCCTTCTCCAACTTGCGTACATAAGAGTTCAAAGCCTTCCATTCCAGATTAGTGAGATTCTCGCATTCAACACAAGTGTTATCAATCGAGCAATCATTCCCCCTACACCTCGAACACACAGTATGAGGATCTACCGAAGCTTTCGGTAGTCTCACCTTACAATCAGACCTAACACACACACGAAACACTGGTGCAACACTCTGATCATACATTCTTACAGAAAAATCCAAAGCCAAAATCAAAATCAAACCACAAAAGCGTATGCCAAGCCAAAGATCCAATACGTCACCAAAGGTCAGTCCAAAACAATCCTCAGCAAGCGAAAAATGAAAATCTAAGCAGGAGGAACCAACAACAGATGTTGCCGGAACCAGCGACAGAGAAAATCTGATTAGAAAACGGGAATGGTTCCTATTCCCGCCACCCAGCGGCGGGTATGGTAGATCACCTGACCTACCTGTCGCGTGTGCTGCGAAATTTGAATTTCTGTCAGGAACGTCGGAGACTATAGCTAAGTATATATCTGACGGGTAAGTTGCATGTACAAAAATTTGATGCTCACTGGACTAGTCTAAGAGATTCATCTATTTCCAAAACTTCACATAAAAGATGTCCAACTGTCAGTGTTGACCTGCTTTCTTTTAATACAAAGAGTGGGTCACCTGGACCATTCAAGTATACACGGGTCATACATGGGGGGGCAAATTTGATAAGAGATTAAATGATTTCGCAAACCTTTTTTTATAGGAAAACAATTCAACCAAGGGTTGGGTCTGCTTTTTGTTGTCAGGTTCAATATTCCATAAACCCTGACATTCAAGATAATTTGTCTACAGTATGTGATGTTGAATGACCACTAACTGAAATGGTTATGTCTGACTTGGTTAAAGAAATTGTATACTGCACATTCAGTTTTGGAGGTACCTAAAACTAATTCAGAACAAACGGCAGCATTATAAAAGGCTAATCATTTCTGTTTCCTGTCTCTCTGAGGTAGACATTTAGGCCAAATTATACATCCTTGTAACACACTGTGGATCTATCAGAACACTGCCTTGGAGAAACCAAAAGGTGTCCTCCAGGATCACCGCCTCTCGTTGCGGAAGAGAATACCCTTCACGGCAAGGACAGGCAGAGAGAGAGATCCCAGTCCAGACAATTCAGAGTCACAACAACCTGCAGTCAGCAAGACCCCTCCAAGGCAAGAAGAATTGTGCTCTGTCAAGGCAGGGAAGGAGCATGGAGTCTCGATCGAATGAACTCCTTTTCCGAAGAAAAAGTATTTATCTGGTCGAGAATGCTCTCGCAAGCAAGGACCGCAGCGACCCCACTGAAACTCTTGGCCTCTTCAGGAACTGTAAGGTTATGAGCGATGACAATATTCATTGGGGAAGCCATGGTCCTGTCCCGGATATCCTCGTGCTGACGAACTGGCACGAAATTCTTTGAGAAACGAGGGAGATTGCAACTTGAAGAGAACACCCCAATGCTTCCGAAGCGAGAAGCTCTTGTACCTCTCTCCCTGGAGGGAAACCTTGACAGATCCCAAGAAACCCTCCTTGGCTACCTGCGTGTACTGCGAGACGATCGGAGAACCGACCTCAAAAGCATATCCCGGCTGTCAAACTCTGAAGAAAAACAAATTTATTGGAGTTCTCTCTCTGTTCATCTTGCACCTCTTGGAACAACCGAAAGGAAAGAGAACAGGCAAGGAGAAAAGAGCACTCCTACCTATCCTGCTAATAACACAAGCAAGGGAGGCAGAACGTGAGCGATAATCAACCAAAGGCGATGGCTGCAGCATGAGGAAAGAAGAGCGCTTGTGCCATGGCAAAAGTGCTTTCCTGGGAAGTGCTGAAAGTTCACTCAAACAGTATCGATAACCCAATTCGGAAGAACCGAGCGGGGCCGAGTCGCACCGCTCCAAACCCAGCCAATCGCATGGACATGATCTGGGCTGGGAGCATGTGGGGCAAGCCGAGCCAGTCATGTATATGTGATCAGGGGCTGGGCACGGCGAGCCAAGCAGAGCCAGTCACAAGAATGCAATCAGGAGCTGGGTGGGGCGAATAAGTCGTGCTAAGCCAAGCCACGCGATCGGAAGCTGGGCAGAGCAGAACTCGCCTGCCGTGAGCTAGCACTGACTTCCTGAACTCTAAACTCCTTCGAGGCTGAAACCCCTCAAGAAGAAAGTTTAAAGGAGGATTCTGTGTCTGCTATCCTGCATGCTCAAACCCTAAGGTTCAAGACACAAGGATGAAACCTGGCCAAGCAACCGAAGCAGCTGGCGGGCAGTATCAAGATACCTGGCGTCTCGGCACTGAGACACCCAGGGCACTTTCTCTCGTCCTGTGCCTCTTGTCAGATGAGGGCTCGTGATTCATAGAATTCGAGCGACCTATGAGACTCCCAAAAATTGGGAGCGGCTGCTTTCGGTTTCCTATGGAATTGAAAAGAGCCAGGCACAGAACCAGTCTTAGATGCAGACCTCTAAGACTGGCAACGAGGGTGCGGCCCCAAGAGGTCATACCCTCGTTGCCTGTCTTAGAAAAACGAGACCCCGGAGGAGATTGTGAATCGGTTCCCGCCTGAGGGAAGAGCCAACGAGAGAAACTTGTCTCCTGGAAGAGAGTCAGTCCCTTAGAAGTTCCGCAGGACTCCCAAACGGAATCTCTTCCCTGATTCTTCTGTTGTTTGAACCTGTTGTTCGAACCGATAGGATCGAGACACCAGGCTGGGAACCTGACCAAGCATTGGTAAGCACTTGGGGAGAGCTTGTACTTCTGGCAGGAAGAGCTGAGACACCTGGGTGCCTTGGCCCTTTCTCTTGCACTGCTCCCGAACTGGGCCGGGGAGAGTACTCTCCAGGCCAGATCAGGATACTTGATATTCCACAGAATCTTGAGCACTCGGAGCGGCTCCCAAACGAGTGCCCCAAGCAGCCCCTATCTTAGAGGCGGAACCTCTAGGACTGGGAATTGGATCGCAAACCAAGGTCTGCTCGCCGGCAGCTCCTGAAACACAAAAATGATATTTTAATGATAAAATAAGGTTTGTTCATACTTACCTGGCAGATATATATATAGCTGTATTTCTCCGAAATCCGACAGAATTTCAAAACTCGCGGCACACGCAGTGTGGCCAGGTGGTTAGTACTCATTCCCGCCGCTGGGAGGCGGGAATCGGGAACCATTCCCATTTTCTATTCAGATTTTCTAGTGCCACTGTCTCAAGAGGGGAGGCGGGAGGGCACTAAAAGTATATATATCTGCCAGGTAAGTATGAACAAACCTTATTTTATCATTAAAATATCATTTTGTTCATGACACTTACCTGCCAGATATATATATAGCTGAATCCCACCGTAGGAGGTGGGAAGAGACAGAATAGGATTTAGGAAACAAATAAATGTAGGCGAATGACGCCTTGGTTCCTTACCTGTTAGCATAGCTGACTTCGAGGTTATCTGTCACCCAAGCCTGCTTCTGCTAATCCAGAGTCTCCAGCAAGGTAGGGACCTATAAAGCTGGAGAGATCCAGATGACCTGTCCAAGGGGGCGTGACCACAATAGGACTAGATCATGTTACCATACAGAGAGGGAGAAGGAGCAACGACCAACCACCTGACCGCCCTATCTAAGGTAAAAGAACCTAGCATAGGCTAAAAAATTGGGATGTCCACTTCAATGGCCACCCAACAACCAGAAATAGACAACAACAAGATTAAAAATACTACCTAACCCCTAAAGGATAGGATGAGTATTGCCTTCTTCTCCCAACATAGTGTCTGCGGAAACGTACGGTCCCAGCGAAGAGCAGTCTTCAAATGTCGTCTTCACATCCCGCAAGTAATGCGAAGCGAACACTGAATTACTTCTCCAGAAGGTAGCACCAAGAATATCATTCAGAGACATATTCTTTTGGAAAGCCATCGAAGTCGCGATAGCTCTAACTTCATGAGCTTTTACTTTCAGAAGTCTCATGTCACCTTCTAGGCAGGAGGAATGAGCCTCTCGAATAACACTTCTTAAAAAGAATGCTAAGGCATTCTTGGACATGGGAAGATCAGGTCTCTTCACCGAACACCACAGATTGTCCGATGAGCCTCTAGTATTCTTGGTCTTGGCTAAGTAGAACTTAAGAGCCCTGACAGGACACAAGACTCTTTCTGACTCTTGCCCAAGTATTTCCGTCAAACCTTTGATTTCAAAAGATTTGGGCCAAGGGTTTGAAGGATTCTCGTTCTTGGCTAAGAACAAAGGATTTAGGGAGCATACAGCATTAGGACCCCTAAAGCCAATATGTTTGCTAATAGCCTGCACTTCACTGATCCTCTTAGCTGTCGCCAGAGCCGTTAGGAAGACAGCTTTCCTCGTCACGTTTTTGAGGGAAGCCGAAGACAGAGGTTCAAAATTACTAGACATAAGAAACTTCAGGACAACATCCAGATTCCAAGAAGGTGTCCTGAGTTGAGGAATTTTGACAGTCTCGAAGGATCTTAATAGATCGTGAAGATCCTTGTTATCGCACAAGTTCAGGCCTCTGTGTCTAAAAACTGCCGATAACATACTTCTATAGCCCTTAATAGTCGAGACTGCCAGTTTATTCTTATGCCTAAGATAAAAAAGGAAGTCAGCTATTTGTGGTACAGAGGTCGTGGACGAGGAAACTCCTTTACTCCTGCACCATCTTCTAAAAACAGACCACTTGTACTGGTAGACCGCATTCGAAGAAGGTCTCCTGGCATTGGCGATGGCCTTTGCCACAGATCTCGAAAAGCCTCTTGCTCTGGCCAACTTTGAGATAGTCTGAACGCAGTCAGACTCAGAGCGGAGAGGTTTTGGTGGAACCTCTTGAAATGCGGCTGCTTGAGAAGGTCCACCCTCAATGGAAGCGTTCTTGGAAAATCCACTAGGAAGGACAGGGTCTCTGGAAACCAATCCGCTGCTGGCCAGAAGGGGGCTATTAGAGTCATCCTTGCTCCTTCTGACGTTGCAAACTTCCTTATCACTTCTCCCAGGATCTTGAAGGGAGGGAAAGCGTAAAGGTCGAGTCCTTTCCAGTCCCAGAGGAGGGCGTCTATGGCTAACGCTCCTGGGTCTAGGACAGGAGAGCAATAAAGGGGAAGTCTTGCCGTCCTGGACGTCCCCAAATTCTCCACAACTCTAAACATACCTCCTTGTGAAGAGTCCACTCGGTCGGTAGCAGCTGATTTTGCCGACTGAGAAGGTCTGCTCGAATATTCTCCACTCCCGCAATGAACCTCGTGAGAATAGTGACCCTTCGAGCATGAGTCCAGAGCAGGATCTCCCTCGCAAGGATGAACAGGGAACGAGATCGAGTACCCCCCTGTTTTTTGAGGTACGCTAGAGCTGTGGTATTGTCCGAATTGACCTGGACAATTCTGCCTGCCACTTGGGCTTCGAAGAATTGAAGAGCCAGAAAGATAGCACCCAATTCCTTGAGATTTATGTGCCAGGACACCTGTTCCCCTCTCCAGGTGCCTGACACTTCCTCCCCTCCTAGTGTTGCTCCCCATCCTTCCCTGGACGCGTCGGAAAACAACACTAGGTCGGGGCTCTGAAGGCGAAGAGAAACCCCTTCTGCAAGCTTCAAGGGGTCGAACCACCACTTCAGATGATCCTTGACAGAAGGAGATATCGTCAAAATCTCTTCCAGATTCTCCTTGTCCCTCCAGTTCTCCGCCAAGAAAAACTGGAGAGGTCTGAGATGGAGCCTCCCCAGGGAAACAAACTTCTCCAGCGAGGAAATGGTCCCCAGCAAACTCATCCATTCCCTCACCGAGCATGTTTCTTTCCCTAGAAAGGACGAAACTTTGCTTAAGCAAAGCCGTTGCCGTTCTCGGGATGGAAAAGCTCGAAAAGCCACTGAATCCATCTGAATCCCCAGATAGACGATGGACTGCGTCGGGATCAGATGGGACTTTTCTTGGTTCACAAGAAGTCCCAAGGACTTCGTCAAATTCAGTGTGAAAGTCAGGTCCTCCAGACACTTCTCCCGAGAAGAGGCTCGTATGAGCCAGTCGTCTAGGTAGAATGACACCCGAACACCCGCCAGGTGAAGCCACCTCGCAACGTTTTTCATGATCACCGTGAAGATCATGGGAGCGGTGCACAAACCGAAGCAGAGAGCTCTGAACTGGAAGACTCGTCCCCCCAGCACAAATCTCAGGTACTTCCTTGATTGAGGATGAATGGGAACATGGAAGTACGCATCTTGTAAGTCCAGAGAGACCATCCAGTCCCCTGGTCTTAAGGCCCCTAGAACCGACTGAGGCGTTTCCATCTTGAATCTGTCCTTTGAAATAAAACGATTCAAGACGCTTACATCTAGGACCGGTCTCCACTCTCCCGACTGTTTCGGGACTAAGAAAAGCCTGTTGTAGAACCCCGGAGAATCCAACTTCAGAACTTGTTCCACGGCTCTTTTTTCTAACAACTGCTCCAGGAGGTCCAAAAGAATCTGTTGCTTCTCTCGGTGGTAAGACGGCGACAGATCCCTGGGCGACGTGCAAAGGGGTGGAAACATGAGAAAGGGGATCTTGTAACCTTTCTCTAAGACAGTTAGAGACCATGCGTCCGCCCCTCGTGTTCTCCAGGCTTCCGCAAAATAAAAAAGCCTGGCTCCTACAGGTGTCTGGAGGTGAAAGAAGTCACTTTTTTCCCCTAGGTTTAGAAGGGGCCGCTCCTCTGGTGAAACCTCTTCCTCGCGGAGACGATCTAGAGGAAGAAGTTCCTCCACGAAAGGGCTTCTTCTTCCTGGTTGACAAAACTGAAGCAGACGAAGAAGAAGAAGGAGCTGGAGGACGTCTAGAAGAATGAGCCAACAGGTCTTGCGTGGCCTTCTCCTTAAGACTAGCGGAAATGTCCCGAATCAAGGACTGGGGAAACAGATGGTTGGACAAGGGAGCGAACAATAATTCTGCCCTTTGCGAAGGGGAGACAGACTTAGCAGTGAAGTCACAAAACAAGGCCCTCTTCTTTAAGAGGCCCGTACCAAAGTGAGACGCCAACTCTTCAGATCCATCCCTAACTGCCTTGTCCATACAGTTAAGGACACTAGAGAGCTCCCCCAAAGTAATAGAGTCCGAGCTTCGAAGCTTAAGATCTAAGGCTCCCAAGCACCAGTCCAAGAAATTAAACACCTCCATGGTGCGGAAGAGACCTTTGAGATGATGGTCGGTCTCTGACAAGGTCCAAGAAACCTTAGCAGTAGGCAGATGAGACCTACGGGAGGCGTCGACAAGACTGGTAAAATCCCCTTGAGAAGAGGAAGGAACTCTAGGGCTGAGATCTTCTCCCGTCTCATACCACATACCAGCCTTGCCTGAAAGCTTAGACGGAGGCACAGCGAAAGAGGTCTTGCCATGGGACTTCCGTTCCTCCATCCACATGTTGACTTTCTTGAAAGCCCTCTTGGTCGCCAACGAAGAAGTCATCTTCAAAAATCCAGGAGCTCTCCTAGCTTTGGAGGAAGCTAGCTGAGAAGGAGGAGAAAGAGGAGCCGAAGGCTTAAACTTGTCCCCGAACAAGTCCTTAAGCAAGCTGGTTAAAACTTGGTAGTCCGAAGAAGAGGAAGCAGACGAGAGCTCGACTTCAGCAGGATCCGAATCGGCAGAAACCTCTCCCGCCACAGCCGGAGAAGCAACCGAGTCACCCAACACTTTAGGGGAACGAAGGCCTTGAGGTCCAATCCGAAGAAGGGATCTTCTTTTCTCAGAAGAAACAGAATGCTCCGGAACTTCCTGAAGAGCAACCGAAGGAACGTCCAGCGGAGCGTCTTGGAGAGCGTCCTGAAGAGCGTCGTCACAGGCGTCACGCCCAAAAACCGGAAGAGCGTCCCGTCGAGCGTCCTGAACAGAAGCGTCCTGAAGAGCGGCGACCGAAGCGTCACGGGAAGAAGCTCGCGAAGCGTCCTGTTGACGAGCGTCACGACGAGGAGCAAGAGAGCTAACAGGGCGACAAGGCGACGACACAGGAGAAGGAGACGACGAACGCGGAGCAGGAGAAGGAGACTTCCTTGATCTCTTGACAGGCAAAGTCAAGTCCTTGCGACGATGAGGAGCAGAGTCCTTCTCTGCAATAAGAGAAGACAACTGTCGCTGCATCTCCAACAAAATCTTCTTAGAAGGTGAAGAATCCTGTCTGGGAGGAGAGACAATCCTATGGGAAGACGATGGGCGAGGGGACGCCTTCTTCTTCCTCACAGGAGCAAGAAAAGTTCTCTCCATAGAGCGGCTGGGGCGCTCCGAAACATCCTCATCAGACGAAATCCTAGACTTCTTCTGCGGTGGAAAGGCTTCAAAATAACTAGCCGACGAAGAAGACTGACGAGCAGCGTCCTCTTGAACACAACTCCTCTTGAGAGGACGAGAGTCCTTACGAGAATTCCACCCCTTGCGCGGGGAGGACGCCTCGGAGGACGAAAAGCAGTCCTTGAGAATGCGCGCCGAAGCACGATCTCTGGCAGCCTGGGAAGCAACAACAGGAACTGCCGAAGGGACGTCAGATCGGTGGGAAGCCCCCGTAACCTTCTTGCGGCTTTCGACATGCCTTCTCCCTGAGTCCTGGGAGTCTGACAGCGGTCCAGGCCTAGAAGCATTATGGGGCCGATCTGACGCCCCCTCCACAACACTGGGGGGAGCACTACACTTCACAGCACTTTGGAGAGATGTCACTTTGTTCTCGAGCGCACGGATAGAACTCATGATCTGCGCCAGGGCCGAACCCTCCACAGACACAATATCAGGGCCCGAAGGCAAAACCACAGGGACAGGTGCAACATCAACTACGTTGGGATTATCAGGAGAGGAAATAACCTGACTCTTGCACACACTCCTGGAGGAAGACCTCCTAACCCTGTCACGCTCCAACTTGCGAACATACGAATCATAAGACTTCCAGCTCGCATCCGATAAAGGTTCACACTCCTTACATCGATCATCTATAAGACAAACATGCCCCCTACACCTCAAACAAACAGAGTGAGGGTCTACCGAAGCTTTCGGTAGCCTCACCTTACAATCACTCATACAACATACACAGAAACTAGCAGAACTAGAACCAGACATAGTTAAAGAGAGGTCATAAGCAAAATCCACAACAATCCAGAAAAAGCGTGTGCCAATCCACAGTCCAAGAATCAAAACCAAAAGTCAAGAGAATACTTAAGTGGGAATAAGCAAGTTAACGAAATCCAGAGGCGGAGGTACTGTAACAGATGTTAACAGTACCGGCGACAGAGAAAATCTGAATAGAAAATGGGAATGGTTCCCGATTCCCGCCTCCCAGCGGCGGGAATGAGTACTAACCACCTGGCCACACTGCGTGTGCCGCGAGTTTTGAAATTCTGTCGGATTTCGGAGAAATACAGCTATATATATATCTGGCAGGTAAGTGTCATGAACAAACCCAAGGGTATGCCAATCGGTTTACTAACCCGAAGGTTGGGAAGAGCCAACGAGAAACCCACTGCCTCCTTGGAAGGAGGCAGTCCCTAGACGTCAAAGGGAATCAAGGAGAGAGAAGCAGCCTTCCTCTCCTTCAGCTGAAGGAGGTCTGTCCAGTTTCTGGGACCCACTCGAACCTCAGGACAGGAAGGGAAGAGGCAACAGAAGACGAAATCAAAGATAAGTTGAAGAAGACAGCGGCTACTTCCACAGGGCGGCATCCTTCATCTTCACTCTGACATCTTCATCTTCTACAGCATGGTGGACACAAAACATCGTAACCTCCAGGGCAGCTAGGCAAGAACACAATGGAAACGGCCCAGGACACGACCACCAAGAGAAGCAGCACGCACAATCGGGAAAGTCTATGAAGGAGCTACGGAAGCAGTTCGGAAGGCAGGAGTTACAGCAACAGCCAGGAACATCACATGAAAGTCACCAGCAGCAACAGGAACGATCAGGACGGCTGCAGCAGGAGACCAGGAAGAGCCACCCACAGACTGCCATCGAGTTAACAGGAGCATAACACAGGAAACAGCAGGAGTAGATGGACCACAGATGCACCAGAGGCAGTGCCACAGCATGCATGAAGGTCAGCAATGACAGTGATCGATCCACATCGGCGGAAACAGAGTCGGAACGATCCCGACATGGAACTATGCCATTCCAACCAGATCCCGCGGCACCCCTCCCCTCGAGGTCTTTGCCCGACAAGCGAGCGAAGAGGGCGAAGGAGAGATAAGAACCTACAGGGAGAGAGATGGAAGGAGGGGAGGCCACTAAAGGCGCCATGGAAGCAGAACTTACCGAGGACACCTGCGACCTCCCCCCACAACTCTCTATAGCGCAGGCAGCGAAAACAACACTCAGCACCAGTAGAAAGGATGTAGTCGTGCCCCTGTACGTGGAGGGCAGGAGCCCAAGAAGGGAAGCAAACTCTTACATCCCAATCAATGCAGGGGAGCAAAAATAGTACGTCCCAATCTAATATCTCCGAACGTACAGGGGAATGCCTTCAGTACCTAAAATGATATTTTAATGATAAAATAAAGTTTGTTCATACTTACCTGGCAGATATATATATAGCTGTATTCTCCGAAGGTCCGACAGAATTTCAAATTTCGCGGCACACGCAGTGGCCGGTCAGGTGGTTAGTACCCATTCCCGCCGCTGGGAGGCGGGTATCAGGAACCATTCCCATTTTCTATTCAGATTTTCTAACGCCACTGTCTCCTGAGGGGAGGAGGGAGGGCAATATAAATATATATATCTGCCAGGTAAGTATGAACAAACTTTATTTTATCATTAAAATATCATTTTGTTCATGAGACTTACCTGCCAGATATATATATAGCTGAATACCACCTTTGGAGGGGGGTAGAGACAGCCAAGAATTAGGGAAAAAACCAAATATTGGTAAAATTATTTTGGTTCCTTATCTGATAGCGTAGCTGACTGAGTGGTTACTGTCACTCTAGTCTGCTTCTGCTTTACTAGAGACCCCAGCGAGGTAGTGACCTATATAGCTGGCGACTTCTAGATGATCTGTCAACGGGGGCGTGACCACAATGTGACTAGATCATAGCCCATACAAAGAGGACAAAAGAGCATTACTAACCACCTAACCAACACCTAAAGCATTAGTTTGCAAAGGATTGGGAAGACTGCCTCCAGTAGTCGACCCAACAACCACAAAAACACAATTAAAAAGGGGATAGGATCAGAGTTACCCCCTGTCCCCAAGGTTGCTGAAGCAGCAATGTATGGTCCCAGCGAAAAGCAATTTCGTATGCTACCTAAACATCTTGCCAAGAGTGTGAGGCAAACACCGAATTGACTTCGCCAAAATGTGGCACTAAAAATGTCACTGAGTACCATATTTTTCTTGAACGCCATGGAGGTAGCAACTGCCCTCACCTCGTGAGCGTTAACTCTCAACAACTTGAAGTTGGAGTCGTCACAACTAGAGTGTGCGTCCTTAATGACGTCCCTAATGAAGAATGCCAGTGCATTCTTCGACATAGGTTAAACTGGTTGCCTCACAGAACACCATAAAACATCCAATGGACCACGAGTGTCCTGTGTTGTTTAAGGTAGTACTTGAGAGCTCTAACTGGACATAGAACTCCCTCAGGTTCCTGTCCAATAAGGTCTGCTAAACCTTTAATTTCAAAGTGTCTAGGCCAAGGGTTAGAAGACCTATCATTCTTAGCCAAGAACTTAGGGCTTAAAGAATAGACAGCATTGTGTTCCTTGAAGCCCACATGACGGCCTCGAACTTCTCTCACTCTCTTCGCCGCGAGGAATGCCGTTTTCGAGTAACATCCTTAAGAGATGCAGAGTGGAGAGGCTCAAAAGGACTAAACATCAAAAACTTGAGCATTACGTCCAAGTTCCAAGCAGGGGAAATCAGCTGAGGAACCTTGGACGTCTTGAAAGAGCTCGTAAGATCGTGGAGGTCCTTATTGTCAGACAAAGCTAATCCTCTGTGTCTGAATACAATCGAAAGCATGCTCCGATAACACTTGATAGTCGGAACTGCTATATCGAGTTTTTCTCTTAAGTAAAGGAGAAAATCCGCAACCTGGCTCACAGTGATAGAGGAAGAGGAAAAGCCCTTCTTTCTACACCAACCTTTGAAGGTTGCTCACTTCGCTAGATATATCCTTTAGATGAAGAACTTCTGGCTCTAGCGATGGCCCGTGCCACCTGGCCAGAAAAACCCCTTCGCTCTGACCAAGTTTCGATAGTCTGAAAGCAGTCAGGTTCAGAGCGGGGAGATTCAAAGATATCTCGTGAAGTGGGTTTGTATGAGCAGGTCTGCTCTCATAGGAAGGGTCCTCGGAACGTCTACCAACCAGAAGAGAAACTCCGAGAACCAGTGGTTCGAAGGCCAAAACGTGGGGATGAGAGTCATCCTCGTCCCTTGTGAGGCCGCGAACTTGCGTATGACTTCTCCCAGAATTTAGAACGGGGAAAAAGGCGTAAACATCTATTCCCGTCCAATCCCAGGGAAGAGCAACTATCGCAACTGCCCCAGGGTCGAGTACAGATGAGCTTTATAGAGGGAGCCTCGCTGTTCTTGAGGTCGTGAAAATATCCACAAGATGGCGACCCCAAAAATTTCCAAAAATCTTGGCAAACCTCCTGATGAAGGGTCCATTCCTTCGGCAGGAGTTGATGGCGCCAACAGAGCAGGTCTGCTCGAACATTTTCGACCCCTGCAACAAAACTTGTGAGAATCGAAATGTTGCGAGCATAGGCTCAAAGAATAATCTCTCTTGCAAGGCTGAACAGGGAACAAGTAGTATTGTCCGAGTTTGCTAGAACTACACGATTGCAAACTTGGACCTCGAAGAATTGGCGAGCTAAAAGATAGCCGCCAAATCTTTGAAGTCGATGTGCCAGGACACCTGTTCCTCTCTCCAGGTTCCTAACACTTCCTCTCCCTCTAGTGTTGCCCCCCAACCTGTTGACGACCCGTCGGAAAAACAACACTAGGTTGGGGTTCAGAAGCTTGAGGGAGATCCCTTTCTGCAATTCCGTTGGATCGAGCCACCACCACAGATCCTCTTTATATAAGGAAGAATTCTCAATTCCTCTTTCAAGTCTTCCTTGCTTTGTCAGTTCTCCAACAAAAAGAACTGAAGAGGCCTGAGATGCAGACTCCCCAGAAAACAAACTTCTCCAGCAAGGAAATGGTCCCCAGCAGACTCATTCCTTCCTTCACCTAGCATGTTTCCTTTTCCAAGAAGGCCTAAACTTTTTCGTACATAGAAGTTGCCGTTCTTGCGACGGAGACGCTATAAAAGCCGCTGAATAGATCTGCATTCCCAGACACAATGGACAGTGAGGGGATCAACTGCGACTTCTCCACAGACCAGAAGTCCCAGGGACTTCACGAGTTGCAGAGTCAACTGAAGGTCCTCCAGATACCTTCGCTTCGACGACGCTCGAATCAACCAGTCGTCCAAGTAGAGTGAGATCCTGACGTGCGACAGATGCAACTGCATCGCAACGTTTTTCATGAGACGTGTAAACACCCTCGGAGCAAAATGTGACGCCAACAGCATCTGGTGTTCCCAGGCGGTCAACCATCCAAGTACTGACCAGACCCAACGTTGCTTAACTTCGCTGATCGGACGAGAAGCGGTGTTTTCAACGTGGTATGGCCGTTGTGCAGAGTCCAAAGCAGAGAGCCCTGAACTGGTACGTCTAGTCCCCCAAGACAACCTGAGATACTTCACCAAACGTGGATGAATTGGGGCGTGAAGATAAGTATCTTGGAGATCCAAAGATACCATCCAATCCCCGGGATGAAGGGCTCCTAGTATTGGCTGCGAGGTCTCCATCTTGAACTTTCCTTCCGGACCAAGTTGTTCGACCTGTTGACGTCCAAGACGGGTCTCCAGCCTACTGAAAGTTTCGGGACTAGAAACAATCTGTAGTAAAATCCCGGGGAACACCGAGTCCAAGATCTGTTCCACTGCTCTCCGCTCGAACATCTGTTCGAGCAGGTCAAACAATTTTCTGTTTGACAGGAAGGCAGTTGGGAAACAAAAAACAAAAGAGGAGACAGGAAGGGAATCAAGTAACCTCTCTCTAACAGTAGGAGGGACCAAACGTCTGCCCCTCACTCTTTCCAGGCTTGTGCAAAATGAAGCCTGGTTGCAAAGGGAGTCTGGAGATGAAGGGAGTCACTTGCTACCTCTCTTGGAAGTGACATTCCTTCGGGAAAAAAACTCTCTCTCGTGGTGCGGGTCTCGTGTTGCTTCCCATGGAAGCCCCTTTGTTATGCAAACATTTAGCTTTCGTTTACTTTTTGTATCTGAGATCGGTGCAAGCGTTATGAAGGAGATGCAGTTTAAATGTCGATAACTTTAGTTTTGAGAAAAACGATATTTTTTGCTTCTCTGTGTATTTATTTGCTTGCCGTTACACAGTTTGATGTTTTTATGACATAATGAAAAGCCAAAAAATAGACCTGCAAAGTAATATAACTTCGCTAAATGAAGCTAAATGAAGCGAGTGTCAAAACACGGCTGAGGTTGGCCAGCGATACGTTTTACTTAGTCAAGCTCTGAGCTGCTACTGACTGACTGCCACTGACTGCCCTGCGGCATTCCTGTCTTTCGCTGATGCGTACTATGTCCACAGGGTTGCCATAGATCGCATTAGATATTATTTCATAGCTAAAAGGAAATTACCACCGATATACTGACAATATCATTACATTATATGAAAAATGTAATTTGACTATGATAGGTTACTGTTTTGTTTATAACTTCTAACTGTGGCGAACTTTTAAATAAAACTTTCTGAGAAGATAGTCAGGATATGTATGATGCCATATATAAAATATCCCAGAAAATTTTATTTCCGATTTTTTCGTCAAACGCTCCCCTTAAGACAAAGACAACTGCGAAGGTGGAGAGAGAGGAGCCGACGGTTGAAAAGTCTCAGGAAACAGATCCTTAAGAAAAAAGCCAGAGTCTGATAATCAGAGGAAGAAGAAGACGAAAGAAGTTTCTCTTCATACAAAGGCTGTGACGAAAGAGGATGTTCTTCCGCAGCTGGTGGGTCTTGAGTGAGTGGTGAAAGTAGTTCCGATTCGCCGATACGTAAGCGGGAACTCCCGCGAATGAAGAAGTCGTCAACTAGAGTACGTATAGTAAACATAAAAAATGTGGAACGCTTCACGATTAGCGTGTCATCCTTGCGCAAGAGCCATGCTAATCTTCTATGTACTGCCGAAGCAAGTACTGGCTAAATTAAGAAGGACATCAGATGTTGAAGCGGAGTTGTGCGACATGATGAACAACTGGAGCGGTGTCAACACAAGACTTGAAGCTATACGGCGAAGCGAGCGCGGAGCGTCATGGCGTGACGCGCGAGAGGCTCCGTGGCAAGTACTAGAAGAGAGTCACAGCGTGGCGCGCGCGAAGCGTCATGGCTAGGCGCGCGCCGAGCGTCAAGGTGAGGAGCGCGTGAAGCGTGAGAAGCGCACGAAGAGCAAGACGCGCTCCTGGCGCGAGACAAGAGAAAAGGCCAACACCTCAACTCGGGGAAGACGAATAGGAAGCCACTAAACACTCTCTCTAGACGACAGACGTTCTGTATCGTTCCCGAAGCGGGAGACGAAGGTGAAAGTCTGTACCTCTTAACAGGCAGATACGAATCTTGAAAGGTTCATGAGAGCATCCAGCTGTTGTTGCAAACCCAACAAAATCTTACGCGTTGGAGAAGCCACTCTCTCGGGAGAAGGGCTGAACCTGAGAGAAGGAAAGGGGCGAGAGACGTATACTTCCTTCCACAGGGGAAGAAGCTCTAGCCCTTGCCTTAGCGCGACAGTGGGGTCGAGTAGAGTGATCATTCGAAAAACACTTTATTCTCTTCTGCAGAGGAATATCCACGCAACTTTCGGGGAAGAGTACAAACGTCTAGAGGAAGAGGACGTGAAGCGTCCTCTCCTCTAAGCTTCTCTTAAGAGGGCGAGAGTCCAACCGAGAGCTCCAACCCCGAGGCGGGGAGGACGTGTCGGAGGACGAGAAGCAATCCTTCAGGATGCGTGCCTGAGCACGATCCCTGGCAGCCTGGGTAGCGTCATCAGGACCTGCCGAAGGGACGCCAGATCGGTGGGAAGCCCCCGTAACCCTCATGCGGCTTTCGACATGCCCCCTCCCTGGTCCTGGGAGTTCGACAGAGGTCCAGGCCTAGAGGCATTATAGGGCCGATCTGACGCCCCCTCCACAACACTAGGGGCACTAGCACTAACACTATGCGTTTGAATTGCATTCACTTTAGTTTCAAGAGCACGCATTGACTCCACACGAGAGCCAGGGAATTACCTTCTGCAGCAACAAACTACAGGGTTAGTAATAGATTTATTACAGGGTTACTAGTAGGAGAAAACCCTGACTGTCCAACTAAGGATGCACTCTAGGAGGAAGATTTCCTCAGCCTATCACGCTCCAATTTAAGCATATAGGCTTCATATTTCTTCCACTCACCCTCAGACAATCCCACACATTCATTACCGATTATCATAGAGCATTGAACACCCTTACATATATACATAAAGAGTGAGGAACTATCAAAGTCTTCGATAGCCTCACCTTACATTCACCCAAGCTACAGACTCGATAGCTAGAGGTAAGACATCTTAATTATAAGAAAAGTCAAAAGCAAAATCAAAAACGGTCCACAAAGAGCGTATGCCAAGTCACAGATCCAGTCGAATACCAAAAAACAACCAAAATACTTAAGTGACAACAATTTCGAAATCCAAAAGGCGGAGGAACTGACAACAGGTGTTGACAGTCCGGCGACAGAGAAAATCTGAATAGAAAATGGGAATGGTTCCTGATACCCGCCTCCCAGCGGCGGGAATGGGTACTAACCACCTGACCGGCCACTGCGTGTGCCGCGAAATTTGAAATTCTGTCGGACCTTCGGAGAATACAGCTATATATATATCTGGCAGGTAAGTCTCATGAACAAATAATGGTCTACTGGAAGAGAAACATTACCACTCGGTTACACCCCTCTAAATATGCCCTTGGCCATCAAACCCAATACACAGACGCAGGGGAACGACGGCTTATGCAAGGCTATCGCAAATCGTGGATTTGTATTAATAAATACCAAACATGCAATATATACACATAAATACAAAAAGATCCCACCGGGATAATAAAGAGCTTAACAACAGTCAGGCAAAGAGATCTGAAAAGACGTCTGCAACGCATGACAGCCGAAAGCAAACTGGAATGTTGACGTCCAGGCAGGCGTGTATTCCAGCCTACCTGACGGCAGTTACTGCCTAACCACCTTGTTCAAGAGTTTGACAGCCATGTTCAGCTTCGCCGTAAGTAATTCCAAATCTAAAGGACTGATGGTTGGTATATCATGTTGGAACAAACAAAGACTCAAAGCAACTAACTGAAAACTGCCAAAAATGTCAGTCAGTGCATCATGAATAACTCACAGACTGTGTTTTGAACAATGCCTTTGTGTCATTAAGTGACTGAAGATTTAATCTAGCTTATATTAAATACTACATATAATTTATGAACATTCTCTCTTACTGCAATTACTACCTCACTTTTATATCACTTACCTAGAGCATGTCACTGAGGAAAATTAGCACAACACTCAAGAAAACATGTTCCAACGCAGATTATCAGCGCTCATCCGTAACAATAGAGGTTATCTGTGGCAAAGAGATGTGGTCTCCATTAGCACATAAAAGCTTCCTATACACAGTACAGTACCAGTGACATGGTACACTAAGCACTTGCAGATTCAATGCAAATAACAGACCAACGCAGTGCGAAACGTGTGAAAAATGTCATTTTTCCCATTCCTATCTTCTGTGTCCCTGTATGAACGTGCAAACACAAGATCTGTACAGGTTAAATTTTAGTACTGTTAATGTTCTGGGTACTTCCACATTAATATGAGCTAAAAATAAGCCATTTTAAAATCTGCTACTTTCATGTAACCATTACAAAATAAAAATGTATTGCAGAACTAGTCTAAAGCTTCATTTGCAATGCTTTACATATACACCACTTAAAAAAGAAAGTCCAATAATTCTGCAATCTCTTGTACATAAATCTGTAGAAGAGACATAAGTAGCATTCTAAGTTTAGTTACATTGGACTACAAAACCAAAACATGGCAAATTTTTAAAGTAATTTGCATTTTTCCTTACATACAAACCTGAAGTCTTTACATATGGAAATACCTTCAGCGCAGCTGGAAGCCAGCCATTCAATTCTTAACAAGGTTGTTAGGTAGTTAACTACCAGCGCCCTTCTGTCCCGCAATATTCACTTACCTTTTGGCCCAGGTATCAGAATGAGGGGTGGCATGAAGTGGGCAGTATTTGTAAAGACCTCAGGTTTGTATGTTAGGAAAAATACATATTACTTTACAATTTGTTATTTGTCCAACACAAATACAAACCCTCAGTCTTTACATATGGAGACTTACTCTTTGGTGGGAGGATTCTGAGTAAGCTTCTGAACCGACTGGTGGTCCACCTCACCTGGGCCTCTCTTCCTGATCGTGTAGAGCAAAGGAAGGAGTCCCAGGCCTCTGACCTCTTGAACATGTGTTTGTTCAACCACCAGACTTCTGGGCCTTTCAAATTAATGGGTATTTGAGAAGCACCACTGATTTGAAAAAGGTCTGTATGAACCTTCAGTGTCAGGGACAATAAAGATAAAGAGAACAAATGGGTTTATTGTCAGCCTCTCTCTCCCCTTGCTCGAGGGAGGGTAGGACTTACTCCTCTCAATCAATAGTACATTAGATAAGACAAAAGGTGCTCAGAAATGTACCTCTCCTGCATCAAGCCTGTTTCGGCACATGACGTCTCGCCAACCAATCTCTGCCAGTGGGGAGAGTTGAAATATAAAATAGGAAGGAGGCCAGTCACACACTCTCTCTCTCTCTCTTCCGCAACCTTACATCTTAAGTGAGATGCTACCTGTCCCGCTATGGAAACTGGATAAGCTACACAACTTCTTGAGCAGCCATCACAGGACTCAGGGAAAAGGTGTCCAAGGACATATGGACAACATGCCATAGGTAGAAGGAGGTGAATGTGGTCTATCACGACCAAACTCCCTGCCTTCAGTACTTGATGAACCGACAGGTTCTTCCCAAATGCAAGGGACAGACAAATGTCCCTGACCTCGTCAGCTCTTGCCCGGAACATACTGTCACCCACTTCATCAGCCGTAACCAGAAAGAAATGGTGTTCTTGGACACCTGTTTCTTGGTCAAGCCAGTATTCATGAAGAGCTGTCAACACCCAGCCCTGAGCTGCCAAATCCTCTTGGGGTAGTACCACAGCACTCTAACTGGATAAAGTAGCATCTCATCTGGATCATTACCAACAAAGTCACCTAGGGAGGGGATCAGAAAGGACTCGAATCTGGCATCAGAGACTGACGGATTCTGTGTCTTTGCTATGAATTCAGGGACAAATTTGAGCGAGACAGATCCCATCCTCTCGAGTGCTTAACATCACAGGAAAGGCCATGTAGTTCGCCTACTCTCTTCGCCAATGCCAGGCCAAGGTAGGAGACAGTCTTGAGGTTCAGATCCCTGTCTGACAACTCTCATAAAGGCTGATAGGGTGTACGAGTCAGATTCCACAGAACGAGAGTCACATCCCACTCATGGGGCCTGAGTTCCCTGGGAGGGCAAGACTGTTCGAAGCTTCTCATCAGCATAGAGATATTGCACGAAGAAGAGAGATCGATGGCTTTCAGGCGTAGGACTTGGCCCAGGGCAGACCTGTAGACCTTAACAGCTGAGACAGAGATAAGCTTCTCATGGCAAAGGAAGATGAGAAAGTCGGCTACCTGCTGAAGAGTAGCTTCGACAGGAGAGATACCCCATGCACAACACCAACCACAGAAGACAGCCCATTTCCCTGGTACACAGCTGCCAAGGGTTTCCAAAGGTAGCCATACATTTATGTCCCTGTGCAGCAAAAAAGCCTCTTGCTTGCAGGAGATGCTGGATAGTCTCCAGCCATGAAGTGACAGTGACTTCACGGACTGGTGGTACCTCTACATGTGGCTGGCATAGGAGGTTCTGCCGGGGGGGGGGGGGGGTGAATCTCTCTTGGTGTCTCAGAAAGCAGAGCTAGCAGGTCCAGATACCATTTGGCATGTGGCCACTTGGGAGCCACCAGGGTCACCCTGAGATTTGGGGTGATCATTACCCTGTTGATCACTAGTTGAATCAGACAGAACAGAGGGAAAGCATAAGCCTCAAGATTGTCCCATGGGTGCTGAAAGGTGTCTTCTACTGCTGCCTGTGGGTCCGGAATGATAGAGCAGAACTCCGGCAGATTCCTGCTGTGCTGAGTTGCGAAGAGGTCTATCACTGGATGACCCTAAAGGTCGAACAATCCAATGTCTGGATGCAGGGACCCTCTGTCACTATCACCTGACCCTGGAACTTGAGCCTGTGTGCCACTACGGCCCTCTTGCTTGGAATGTATCTGGCTGACAGCTGCACTGAGTGTGCTACTTCCCACTCGTGCACCTGAACTGTCAACTTGTGGAGCTGAAGGGACACCAGTCGCCCCCTCGCTTGTTGACGTATGCCACTACCGTGGTACTGTCACTCATCAACACCATGGAGTGCCCCATCACTCGATCCTGAAACTCTTGAAAAGCTAAGAAAGCTGCCTTGCGTTCCAGGATATTGGTATGGACGTGTCTGTCAATCTGGTTCACACCACTGAAACCAGCAACTCTTCCAGGAGTGCTCCACATCCCTCGGTCAACGAATCCGGGAACAGAAACATCTCGGGAGGGGGAGTGAGTAGTGACACTCCTGTTACGAGGTTCCTGTCGTCCAGCCAATGGAATAAGTCCTGTCCCACTTCCTATGAATGAGGAATGGGAAGGAACAGGGAGTCTTGCTGGAGACCAGAATTCCTTCATTCTCCACTGAAGGGTACGAAGGTGAAGTCGCCCATGAGGGACCAGCTTCTCCAAGGATGACAAATGACCGATAACGACTTGCCACTGTCGAGAACAGGAAAAACTGCGCTGCCTCTCTGAACCTGCTGATACACAAGTCTGAGGGGAAGACTCTCACTGCTGCCATATCTATCAGCATGCCCACATACTTTATCCTCTGCTTGGGTATGAGATTGGATTTCTCGAAATTGATCACAACCCCCCCGGCTGTGACAAAGTTCGAGAAGTTGATCTGTGTCCTGGAGCAACTGCAAACAGGAGCTCGCCAGAACTAGCCAATCGTCAAGATACTGTGGTAGGCTAAGTTTGGGTCTGTATGATGAACGACTGTTTGTGTGAATTGAATGTTTTGTTTTTGTTGTGATGCTTTTTTGTTTTGTATGTCAGGAAGGGGTACACTAGTTAAGTCTTTTTTTTTTTTTTTTTTTTTTTTTTTTTTTTTTTTTTTTTTTTTTTTTTTTTTTTTGCAGTTTGCTGAACGTGTCAGAGTAGTGTGGCTTGCTCCCCTTCAACCCAATGTGTAAGTGACTTGCGAAGTTAGGATACTTCCTTAGCAGAAGCTATTTGGCATTAGTTATCTACTATGGGAACTGTGGTGAAAAGCCTGTGTTGGAGTTGTTGTTGGCCTTCCTTGTGGTGGTAGCTCCTGATGAAACAGTAAGGTGCAGAAGTTGATGCAGCAGATTTACTTCTGAGGATTAGGGAGCCTGAGGCTGGTAGGCATAATAATCAGTGTTTACAGTGTAAGAGAACTTCCCAGGATAGAGGAAAGTTAGATGGACATAATCTACTTTGTTCCAAATTAACTGCGGTTGATTTGATCATGAACCATCTACTGTAATTGGGCTCTGTTTGCAGTGGTGATGTACTTCTTTTCATGAAGCGATTGCATTTATGTAATTTTGCAGTGTTTAAATGGATTGTTGAGTTTTTTTGTGGTTTTGAGCCCAATATGTTTTTTGTTATAGTGAAATGAAGAGTGACTTCATGGAAAGGAGAAATTGTTGTAGAATGTGTGTCATTATTTTTGCACCAGATTGCCAATTCAGTCTTTTGTATAGACACTGTTTGGTTGGTACCGTATGCAGTTGAAGTATTTGGCTGTTTTTTGTAGTACTAAGGTGTAATACAGGATAAGTTCTGATGAACTATAGTATTAAGTTAGGCTAAGTTAGGTATAGGCTAAGTTAGATATAAATTTAGTTCTGTTAGAAGGTCTCAGACCACTGTAATATTAAGGTAATAAATTAGGTTAAGGAAAGTCAGTTTCATTTCATAACCTTCAGATCTGTTCCCATCATACTGCACCAATTATGTACTAAACAAAAAGCCCTAAAATACCTCAGAAGTCGTATCCCGTGCGAATGGGACCTAGACAACACAAGAGTGAACACTTGTGTAAACACCAGGGGAGTGGTTGAGAGCCCAAAACAGTGCCCTGAATTGGTACACTGTACACCGTCTTCCTAAGGATAAAGCAGAGGTACTTGCGGGAGGGCTGAGGGATGGGTATCTGAAAATATGCATCTTTCAGATCCACCGAAAGCATGAAGTCGGACTCCCTTATGGCCGCGAGCACTGAGCGTGTTGTTTCCGCTTTGAACCAAGTCTGGCAAACAAATCAGCTTAGGGGAGAGAGGTCTACGACCAGTCTCCATCCACCTGTCACTTTCTCTATGGGAAAGAGATGGCTGTAGAGCCCCAGAGACAGGTCCATCACGAATTTTGCAGTGGCTTTCTTCTGCATTGCTTTCACCTCCCCCGCAGGCTGAGATCCTTCAGCAAGGCGGGAACGTAAGTGCGAAGATGGACAGCGGAAGAGGGAAGTGGAACCCAGTATCAGTCCATTCCGTAAAGCCAAGGCTGACTCAGAACAGATGAACCTGGCGATCCGCAGGTTAGCAGTCTGGTGGGCTAGGTAGGAGATGGCCCTATCTGCAGACAGCATCAGTCTCTTGAGTGTAGCTTTCTCTTCAGAGTTTACAGAACTCACAAGTGGAAGAGGAAGCGATCTTGGACACCGCAAGGGACCAGCGATCTATCCAAGAGACTGTCCTGTCTGGGGGGGGGGGGTTCTGTGTCCTGGGGAAAAGGACCCTCGAGCCCTTCCAGGTCACAGTCTTCCCTGGTTGCTCTCTCTGCAGGGGAGAGACACTCGTCAGAATCCCCTGGCAACCTCTTCAGCACTCAAGCATATGACCGGTCCGGTCTGAGGACCGTAACCGGCTGAACTGCACCCACTGTTCTGATGGCCAGACACAACACTCAGAACAAGGACTAGTATGGTTGCATACGTGCTTCCTACACAGTGTGCAGAGTGTGTGCGGATCAATCTTCAAGGAGAAGAGGAAGCGGTTGCAGGGTTTGGAAGTGCCTGGGCAACGTCTCATGACACAAGGCTTTCTTTCCTTAGGCTGAGATGAGTCATGGGTTTGCATAATGTAAATCAAGGGAAATCACAACTACAGGAATGCAAACACAAGTACCCACAAATATACACAAGTATCCACAATATCTGTAAGACACAGGCACTTGGGTGAGGACTTGGTGTCCCAGGTGAGTTCAGGGAGGCACTGACTAACAACACCAACACCAGAAACATTCCAAACACAAATTAAAAAAATGATATTTTAATGATAAAATAAAGTTTGTTCATACTTACCTGGCAGATATATATATAGCTGTATTCTCCGAAGTCCGACAGAATTTCAAAATTCGCGGCACACGTAGTGGACGGGCAGGTGGTTAGTACCCATTCCCGCCGCTGGGAGGCGGGTATCAGGAACCATTCCCATTTTCTATTCAGATTTTCTAACGCCACTGACTCCTGAGGGGAGGAGGGAGGGCAATATGAATATATATATCTGCCAGGTAAGTATGAACAAACTTTATTTTATCATTAAAATATCATTTTGTTCATGAAACTTACCTGTCAGATATATATATAGCTGAATACCACCTTTGGAGGGGGGTAGAGACAGCCAAGAATTAGGGAAAAAACCAATTATTGGTAAAATTATTTTGGTTCCTTATCTGATAGCGTAGCTGACTGAGTGGTTACTGTCACTCTAGTCTGCTTCTGCTTTACTAGAGACCCCAGCGAGGTAGTGACCTATATAGCTGGCGACTTCTAGATGATCTGTCAACGGGGGCGTGACCACAATGTGACTAGATCATAGACCATACAAAGAGGACAAAAGAGCATTACTAACCACCTAACCAACACCTAAAGCGTTAGTTTGCAAAGGATTGGGAAGACTGCCTCCAGTAGTCGACCCAACAACCATAAAAACACAATTAAAAAGGGGATAGGATCAGAGTTACTCCCTGTCCCCAAGGTTGCTGAAGCAGCAATGTTTGGTCCCAGCGAAAAGCAATTTTCGTATGCTACCTAAACATCTTGCCAAGAGTGTGAGGCAAACACCGAATTGACTTCGCCAAAATGTGGCACTGAGAATGTCACTGAGTACCATATTTTTCTTGAACGCCATGGAGGTAGCAACTGCCCTCACCTCGTGAGCGTTAACTCTCAACAACTTGAAGTTGGAGTCGTCACAACTAGAGTGTGCGTCCTTAATGACGTCCCTAATGAAGAATGCCAGTGCATTCTTCGACATAGGTTTAACTGGTTGTCTCACAGAACACCATAAATTATCCGAGGGACCACGAGTGTCCTGTGTTCTTTTAAGGTAGTACTTGAGAGATCTAACTGGACATAGAACTCCCTCAGGTTCCTGTCCAATAAGGTCTGCTAAACCTTTAATTTCAAAGTGTCTAGGCCAAGGGTTAGAAGACCTATCATTCTTAGCCAAGAACTTAGGGCTTAAAGAATAGACAGCATTGTGTTCCTTGAAGCCCACATGACGGCCTCGAACTTCGCTCACTCTCTTCGCCGTCGCCAGAGCCGTGAGGAATGCCGTTTTCGAGTAACAGCCTTAAGAGATGCAGAGTGGAGAGGCTCAGAAGGACTAAACATCAAAAACTTGAGCACTACGTCCAAGTTCCAATCAGGGGGAATTAGCTGAGGAACCTTGGACGTCTTGAAAGAGCTCGTAAGATCGTGGAGGTCCTTATTGTCAGACAAATCTAATCCTCTGTGTCTGAAAACAATCGAAAGCATGCTCCGATAACACTTGATAGTCGGAACTGCTATACCGAGTTTTTCTCTTAAGTAAAGGAGAAAATCCCCAACCTGGCTCACAGTGATAGAGGAAGAGGAAAAGCCCTTCTTTCTACAACAACCTTTGAAGGTTGCTCACTTCGCTAGATATATCCTTTTAGATGAAGAACTTCTGGCTCTAGCGATGGCCCATGCCACCTGGCCAGAAAAACCCCTTCGCTCTGACCAAGTTTCGATAGTCTGAAAGCAGTCAGGTTCAGAGCGGGGAGATTCGAAGATATCTCGCGAAGTGGGTTTGTATGAGCAGGTCTGCTCTCATAGGAAGGGTCCTCGGAACGTCTACCAACCAGAAGAGAAACTCCGAGAACCAGTGGTTCGAAGGCCAAAACGTGGGGATGAGAGTCATCCTCGTCCCTTGAGAGGCCGCGAACTTGCGTATGACTTCTCCCAGAATTTAGAACGGGGGAAAAGGCGTAAACATCTATTCCCGTCCAATCCCAGAGAAGAGTATCTATCGCAACTGCCCCCGGGTCGAGTACAGATGAGCTTTATAGAGGGAGCCTTGCTGTTCTTGAGGTCGTGAAAAGATCCACAAGATGGCGACCCCAAAATTTCCAAAAATCTTGGCAAACCTCCTGATGAAGGGTCCATTCCTTCGGCAGGAGTTGATGGCGCCAACAGAGCAGGTCTGCTCGAACATTTTCGACCCCTGCAACAAAACTTGTGAGAATCGAAATGTTGCGAGCATAGGCTCAAAGAATAATCTCTCTTGCAAGGCTGAACAGGGAACAAGTAATATTGTCCGAGTTTGCTAGAACTACACGATTGCAGACTTGGACCTCGAAGAATTGGAGAGCTAAAAGATAGCCGCCAAATCTTTGAAGTTGATGTGCCAGGACACCTGTTCCTCTCTCCAGGTTCCTAACACTTCCTCTCCCTCTAGTGTTGCCCCCCAACCTGTTGACGACCCGTCGGAAAAACAACACTAGGTCGGGGTTCAGAAGCTTGAGGGAGATCCCTTTCTGCAATTTCGTTGGATGGAGCCACCACTACAGATCCTCTTTTATAGAAGGAAGAATTCTCAATTCCTCTTTCAAGTCTTCCTTGCTGTGCCAGTTCTCCAACAGAAAGAACTGAAGAGGCCTGAGATGCAGACTCCCCAGTGAAACAAACTTCTCCAGCGAGGAAATGGTCCCCAGCAGACTCATTCATTCCCTCACTGAGCATGTTTCCTTTTCCAAGAAGGCTGAGACTTTTTCGTACATAGAAGTTGCCGTTCTTGCGACGGAGACGCTATAAAAGCCGCTGAATACATCTGAATTCCCAGACACAATGGACAGTGAGGGGAACAGCTGCGACTTTTCCACAGACCAGAAGTCCCAGGGACTTCACGAGTTGCAGAGTCAACTGAAGGTCCTCCAGATACCTTCGCTTCGACGACGCTCGAATCAACCAGTCGTCCAAGTAGAGTGAGATCCTGACGTGCGACAGGTGCAACTGCATCGCAACGTTTTTCATGAGAAGTGTAAACACCCTCGGAGCAAAATGTGACGCCAACAGCATCTGGTGTTCTCAGGCGGTCACCCATCCAAGTACTGACCAGACCCAACGTTGCTTAACTTCGCTGATCGCACGAGAAGCGGTGCTTTCAACGTGGTATGGCCGTTGTGCAGAGTCCAAAGCAGAGAGCCCTGAACTGGTACGTCTAGTCCCCCAAGACAACCTGAGATACTTCATCGAACGTGGATGAATTGGGGCGTGAAGATAAGTATCTTGGAGATCCAAAGATACCATCCAATCCCCGGGATGAAGGGCTCCTAGTATTGACTGCGAGGTCTCCATCTTGAACTTTTCCTTCCGGACCAAGTTGTTCGGCCTGTTGACGTCCAAGACGGGTCTCCAGCCTACTGAAAGTTTTGGGACTAGAAACAATCTGTAGTAAAATCCCGGGGAACTGCGAGTCCAAGACCTGTTCCACTGCTCTTCGCTCGAGCATCTGTTCAAGCAGGTCAAACAGAATTTTCTGTTTGACAGGATGGCAATTGGGAAACAAAAAACAAAGGAGGAGGAGACAGGAAGGGAATCAAGTAACCTCTCTCTAACAGTAGGAGGGACCAAACGTCTGCCCCTCTCTCTTTCCAGGCTTGTGGAAAATGAAGCCTGGTTGCTAATGGAGTCTGGAGATGAAAGGAGTCACTTGCTACCTCTCTTGGAAGTGACATTCCTTCGGGAAAAAACTCTCTCTCGTGGTGCGGGTCTCGTGTTGCTTCCCATGGAAGCCCCTTTGTTTGTAGGCAATTTATTTCGCTTTCGTTTGCTTTTTGTTTCATTGAGATCGGTGCATTCGTTATGGAGGAGATGCAATTTGAATGTCGATAACTTTAGTTTTGAGATATATGATATTTTTTGCTTCTCTGTGTATTTATTTGCTTGCTGTTACACAGTTTGATGTTTTTATGACATATTTGAAAAGCCAAAAAATATAACAATAGACTTGCAAAGTAATATAACTTCGCAAAATGAAGCTAGATGAAGCGAGTGTCAAAACACGGCTCAGGTTGGGCAGCGCGACGTCTTACTTAGTCAAGCTCTGAGCTGCTACTGACTGACTGCCACTGCCTGCCCTGCGGCATTCCTGGCTTTCGCTGATGCGTACTAGGTCCACAGGGTTGCCATATAACGCATTTAGATATTATTATTTCATAGCTAAAAGGAAATTACTACCAATATACTGACATTATCATTACATTATACGAAAAATGTAATTTTGTCTATGATAGGGTTACTGTTTTTGTTTATAACTCCTAAACTATGGCGAATTTTTTAATAAAACTTTCTGAGAAGATAGTCAGGATATGTATGATGCCATATATAAAATATCTCAGAAAATTTTGATTTTTCGATTTTTTCGTCAAACGCTCCCCTTAAGACAAAGACAACTGCGAAGGTGGAGTGAGAGGAGCTGAAGGTTGAAAAGTCTCAGGAAACAGATCCTTAAGTAAAATAGCCAGAGTCTGATAATCAGAGGAAGAAGAAGACGAAAGATGTTTCTCTTCATCCAAAGGCTGTGACGAAAGAGGATGTTCTTCCCCAGCTGGCGGGTCTTGAGTGAGTGGTGAAAGAAGTTCCGATTCGCCGATACGTAAGCGGGAACTCCCGCGATCGAAGAAGTCGTGGCTAAATTAAGGACATCAGATGTTGAAGTGGGTAGTTGTGCGTCATGATGTACAACAGGAGCGGCGTCAACACAAAACTTGAAGCTATACAGCGAGGCGAGCGCGGAGCGTCATGGCGTGGCGCGCGAGAGGCTCCGTGGCAAGACACGAGAAGAGTTTCACAGTGTGGCGCACGCGAAGCGTCATGGCTAGGCGCGCGCCGAGCGTCAAGGTGAGGCGCGCGTGAAGCGTGAGAAGCGCACGAAGAGCAAGACGCGCTCCTGGCGCGTGTCAAGAGAAAAGTCCAACACCTCAAATCGGGGAAGACGATTAGGAAGCCACTAAACACTCTCTCTAGACGACAGACGAGAAGCCCCAAAACATCTAGCAGACGAGGAAGACGAAGCAGGAGACGAAGGTGAAAGTCTGTACCTCTTAACAGGCAGTTTCGAATCTTGAAAAGTTCATGAGAGCATCCAGCTGTTGTTGCAAACCCAACAAAATCTGGCGCGTTGGAGAAGCATCTCTCTCGGGAGAAGGGCTGAACCTGAGAGAAGGAAAGGGGCGAGAGACGTATACTTTCTTCTCACAGGGGAAGAAGCTCTAGCCCTTGTCTTAGCGCGACAGGGGGGTCGAGTAGCGTCATCATCCGAAAAACACTTTATTCTCTTCTGCGGAGGAATATCCACGCAACTTTCGGGGAAGAGCACAAACGTCTAGAGGAAGAGGACGTGAAGCGTCCTCTCCTCTAAGCTTCTCTTAAGAGGGCGAGAGTCCAACCGAGAGCTCCAACCCCGAGGCGGGGAGGACGTGTCGGAGGACGAGAAGCAATCCTTCAGGATGCGTGCCTGTGCACGATCCCTGGCAGCCTGGGTAGCGTCATCAGGACCTGCCGAAGGGACGCCAGATCGGTGGGAAGCCCCCGTAACCCTCATGTGGCTTTCGACATGCCCCCTCCCTGGTCCTGGGAGTTCGACAGAGGTCCAGGCCTAGAGGCATTATAGGGCCGATCTGACGCCCCCTCCACAACACTAGGGGCACCAGCACTAACACTTTGCGTTTGAATTGCATTCACTTTAGTTTCAAGAGCACGCATTGACTCCAACACGAGAGCCAGGGTATTACCTTCTGCAGCAACAAACTACAGGGTTAGTACTAAAATTTACTACAGGGTTACTAGTAGGAGAAAACCCTGACTGTCCATCTAAGGATGCACTCTAGGAGGAAGATCCTCAACCTATCACGCTCCAATTTAAGCATATAGGCTTCATATTTCTTCCACTCACCCTCAGATAATCCCTCACATTCATTATACCGATTACATATCATACATAAAGTGTGAGGAACTATCGAAGTCTTCGATAGCCTCACCTTACATTCACCCAAGCTACAGACTCGATAGCTAGAGGTAAGACATCTTAATTATAAGAAAAGTCAAAAGCAAAATCAAAAACGGTCCACAAAGAGCGTATGCCAAGTCACAGATCCAGTCGAATACCAAAAAACAACCAAAATACTTAAGTGACAACAAATTTCGAAATCTAAATGGCGGAGGAACTGACAACAGGTGTTGACAGTCCGGCGACAGAGAAAATCTGAATAGAAAATGGGAATGGTTCCTGATACCCGCCTCCCAGCGGCGGGAATGGGTACTAACCACCTGCCCGGCCACTGCGTGTGCCGCAAATTTTGAAATTCTGTTGGACTTCGGAGAATACAGCTATATATATATCTGACAGGTAAGTCTCATGAACAAAATGTCATTTTTATATAAGTAACTTACCCAGTAATTACATAGCTGATTCCCACATTGAATGGAGGTGGGAATGTTGGACAAATCTAACCCAAAACATTATTAATAGTAATGAGTTTGAGAATAGAAATTTGCTAACACTGAATCAATGTTGTTGAACCTTTCCTGATATGAGGGCTGCTACAGTAAGATGCTGCCTCTGGTTGGCGCTCATCTTATCCAGTAGAGGTGAGGTGGTAAAGCCTTGAGGGCCTACTACTACAGTGGGTGCTTTGTAGTGATGGACTAAATTCCAATGACTAGCAAAGTACAACAAGATGCCCCTGCCCAGGGCCCAGTACCACACAAAATAACCAGAGTAAATAGTCACCATAACCACCAAAAACCAAATTAAAAGCACCAATACCCAACTATAAACCAAAAGACTGGAGGGTACTCCAAGTACATAGTACTCCCAGGCTCCCCAAAAACTCAGCACCCTAAGCAAGGCAAAGAGATTAAAGAAAGGACGTTGCTTTCTATGGTTCCTCACCCAACACCACGCCAGCCACGGAAAACGGACCCAAGGTACTGCAATGATCGTAAGTAGTCTGGATATCCTTTAAATAATGCGATGCAAAAACCGACTTGCACTTCCAAAACGTCGCTTGTACAATTGACATAAGGGATAGATTGCACTTAGATGCCAAAGACGTAGCAACTGCTCTTATCTCATGGGATTTTACCTTGAAAGAGGAGAGCGAGTTTCATTCACCATGGAATGTGCTTCAGGAATCAGATTCCTCAGAAAAAATGCCAGGCCATTCTTCGACAAGGGTCTAGAGGGATATTTCACAGAACACCAAAGGTTTCTTGAAGTACCACGAATGTCCTTCGTTCTGTGAAGATAAAACTTAGGGCCCTTACTGGACAGAGTTCTTTCTTCTTCAGACGGCCCCACTATCTCAGACAAGTTCTTGATCGTAAAAGAACAAGGCTATGGATTCGAAGGCGATTCGTTTTTAGCCAGAAAATCTAGGGAAAAGGAGCAATTCTGCCTAAAGCATGAATTTCACTGGACCTCTTAGCGGTGGCCAAGGCGACCAGAAAGAGAGTTTTCCTGGTTAGATCCCTTAAGGAGATAGATTGCATGGGCTCAAAACGTGAACTGGAAAGCCACTTAAAGGCCACGTCTACGTTCCAGGACAGCAAAGGTTTTTCTTTAAGCTTTGCAGTGTCAGAGGACTTAATTAGGTTGGACAAATCCTGATTCGACGATAAGTCCATTCCTTTATGGCAGAAAACTGAGCTAAGCATAGCTCTGTATCCTTTAATGGTGGAGGTGGAAAGTCCTTTAGCGGAGCATAGGAACAGAAGAAAGTCCGCTATTTCTGCTACAGAGGTCTCAGAAGAGGACACGTTATTTTGTCTGCACCAGGACCTGAAGATGGACCATTTTGCCTGGTAGACATTACCTGAAGACTGTCTTCTACACTTCGCAATTGCGTCTGCAGCCGCTCTTGAAAAGCCCTTCTTTTGGAGCAGTCGCCTAACAGTTTGAACCCTGTAAGGGCCAGAGAAGACAGGTTTTGGTGGAATTGATGGAAGTGAGGTTGCCTGAGAAGTTTTTGCTCCTGTTGCAGCAGTCTCGGGAAGTCCGCAAGAAGTTCTAGTAGATCCAGGAACCACACTTTTGCTGGCGAGAAGGGGGCAATCAAGATCATGGACAGGTTTTGATGAGACCGGAATTTGTTGATGACTTGCCTCACTAAACTGAATGGGGGAAAGGCATACAGAGCTTTGTTGGACAACTCCTGTAATATTGCATTGGTCGCCCATGCCAAGGGATCTGGAACTGGTGAGCAGAAGAGAGGAAGTCGGTGATTTCTAGAGGACGCGAACAAATCTATCATGGGTTTCCCCTCGAACTTCCACAGATCCAGACAAACCAACGGGTCTAATGTCCATTCTGTGGGAAGGATCTGTCTTTGATGGCTCAATTCATCGGCCAAAACATTGAGTCTCCCCTGGATAAAACACGTTGTCACTTGAGTGTTGTTCTGATGTAACCAAAGAAGGTCCCTTGCCGCATAGTACAGGGGGAAAGAGTGGGTTCCTCCTTGTTTCTTGATGTATGCCAGCGCCGTCGTGTTGTCTGAATGCACTGCTACTGTCGTCCCCCGAATTTCTGAAGCGAATCACTGCAGGCCCAGAAATATCACCTGTAATTCTTTTACATTGATGTGCCAGTTTTGCTGTTCCTGAGACCAGGTCCCTGACACTTCTTTTAATCCCAAAAGAGCTCCCCAACATAGATTCGACGCATCTGAAAAGAACCCTAGGCTGGGGTTCAGAGGATGAAGAGATTTCCCTTCTGATAGTCTCTTCCTGGAATTCCACCAACGAAGATCCTCCTTGATTTCCAGCCTTATCGGGAACATGAACGAGTCCGGAAACTTTTTCCTGTTCCAGCTGGCCCTGAGGAAGAACTGGAGAAGTCTCAAGTGAAGTCTTCCATGGATGAGAGGGTACCTAGAAGACCCATCCACTGATTGGCCGAGCAAAAGTTTAGATTCAGAAATTCTTCCACTGTCTGGAGACACTTTTCTATTCTTTTCGGGACTGAAAAAACCTGAAAATCCCGAGAGTTGATCGTGTCATCCCTAAATAAGGAATCTCCTGAGAAGGCATCAGGAAAGACTTGTCCCGATTGATGAGAAGGCCCAATTCTTGAGCCAAGAGAAAAGTTGTGCGAATGATCTTTCGAGCAGGAACGCAGTAGCCAGTCGTCTAGATATGGGGAGATCTTTATCCCCATCAAATGAAGCCATTTTGCTGAGGGAGCCAATACCCTGGTGAACACTTGTAGCACTGTTGAGAGGCTGAAACAAAGAGCCCGAAATTAGAACACCTTATCCTGAAACACAAACCTGAGGTACTTTCTTGAAGTCTGATGTACTGGAATGTGAAAGTACGCATCCTGCATGTCAATGGATGCCATCCATTCTCCCAGGCGAATGGATGCAAGGACCGAATGGTTTCTTTCCATCTTGAATGTTGTCTTTTTGACAAAGACATTTAGAGCACTTACGTCCAAAACGGGTCTCCAGCCCCCCGATGACTTGGGCACCACAGAGACAGTTGTAGAATCCCGGAGAATGAATGTCCTCTACTAGCTCTATAGCCTCTTTCAGATCAAGGGACTCCACCTCTAGTAAGAGAGCAGCAAATCTCTCTGAGCCTGGAGAGTAAGCAGTCAATTCGACAGGATTGCGGATTAGAGGAGAATGCTGATCTCCTAGCTGAGTCGACAAGGCCGGAGGAGTCTCCCTGAGAGGAGGCCGAGACTCTCAGGGAAGGAGCTTCTCCGGTCATATAAAACCTGTAGCTCGATCTAGATAAGTTGGAAGGTGGGAAACAAAAAACTGCTTTGTCTTGTTCCCTCCTCAGAAAGCCACCCTTCTACTTCATCCAGTGCCTTCTTCGCTGAAGGGGAAAGAACCAAATTCGGTAATTTCAAAGAACCAACTGAGGAGGCTTCCATAAAGATCCATAAAAAAAGTCGAAGCAGGAACGGAGGGAGTAGCTGGCAAAAAGAAGCTTGGATAAGTCACTAGCAGGAACCTTAACAGCGCAGAGTACGCTGACAAAGGAGCATCTTGCTCAGGAACAACCTCTTCCTCAGAAGAGACAGGAGAAAGCGATAAGTCCGCTGTCGTCTGAGCTGTAGGAGGAGCCTTCTGAAGCAAAATCACAATTTTTGAAAGTAAATTGTATTTTTCCTAACTATACAAACCTGAGGTCCTTTACATTAGGAATTACTTTCAGCGTAGGCTGAAAACAGCCGTTGAACTTTCGAACAAGGTGGTTAGGCAGTTAACTACCGTCTGGGAGGCGGGGGTACCGCCTGCCCGGATGTAAAATTCCAATTTGCCTTTTGGCCCAGGTATCAGATTGAGGGGTGGCATGAGGTGGGCATGAAATGTAAAGGACCTTAGGTTTGTATAGTTAGGAAAAATAAAATTACTTTTAAAAATTGGGATTTGCTCCAACACGATATACAAACCCTCGGTCCTTTACATTGGGAAGACTCACTGGTTGGAGGGAGGAATCTGATTGAGTCTCCTGAACTGACTGGAGTTCACCACACCTTGTTTTCCCTTCCTGGTCGACAGAGTGAGGAAGGGAAAACTGCCTCTGACAAAATGATTGGGTTGTAAGAAATGAGGGATCAACTGTCAGACTTCTGGGTCCCTTTTGCAAGAAAGAGGAATCGTCTGTTCATGCCAAGTAGGCTAGGAAGAACTTGGAGTCGGATGACATTAAGGCAATCACAAGCATTGGGTTTGCCTTATAGTCATGGTCTCCTTTCCCCCTTTGCAAGGGGAAGGAGTGGGGTTGCTTCTATCAACCTGAACGGAAAATAGAACAGGAGCTCCCATTGGGTGCTTACCTGCACTGACCGCCAGATCCAGCATGTAACGGCACGTCCGCTCCCTGCTTGTGGGAAGAGAGCCAGGATGGGGAGAAAGAAGAGAGGCCAGTCAATCCACATTCATTCTCCCAGTCACAACCGTACATCTTCGGCGAGATGCAACCTGCCCTGTTAGAGGAGGTGGGTAAGCTACACAACTTGTTGAGCAGCCACCACAGGACCCAAGGAAACAGTGCCCAAGGACTTGTGAGCAACATCCGGAGGTAGAAGGAGGTGAAGGTGGTCTGTTGGGACCACACACCCGCCTTCAGCACCTGCAGAACTGCTATGTTCTTCCAGAATGCGAGGGACGGACCAATGCTGCGGACTTCGTGAGCTCTCGGACGAAGCGTACCGGTGTCGTCTTCTCCTGCAGCAGAATACACTCTCCTCATCGTCTCACGAAGCCAGAAAGAGATGGTGTTCTTGGACACTTCTTTCTTGGTCGAGCCAGTACTAATGAAGAGTTGTCAACACCCAGGCTGGAGACGTCGAGTCCTCTTCAGATAGAGTCGCAGCACTCTTACAGGACACACTAGCATCTCGTCTGGTTCATTACCTACAAAGTCCTCTAGGGAGGGGATCTTGAAGGACTCAAACTGTGCATCAGGGACAGAAGGATTCTGAGTCTTCGCTACAAAATCTGGGACAAAATCGAGCATAACCGATCCCCATCCCCTCGAGTGTTTTCCATTGAAGGAAAGTCCGTGCAGTTCGCCAACTCTCTCCGCCGATGCCAGGGCCAGCAGGAAGATGGTCTTGAGGGTCAGATCCCTGTCTGATGACTCTCGTAAAGGCTCGTACGGTGCACGAGTCAGGCTCCTTAGAACGAGTCACATCCCACGCAGGGGGCCTCAGATCCCTGGGTGGGCAAGACTTTCAAAGCTTCTCATCAGTAGGGAAATCTCGAAGGAGGAAGAGATGTCTACTCCTTTCAGCCGCAAGACTAGGCCGAGTGTGGCACGGTAGCCTTTAACAGCTGAAACGGAGAGAAGCTTCTCTCAGCGAAGGAAGACGAGGAACTTTGCAACCTGCTGAATAGTAGCTCCGACCGGAGAGATACCCCGTCAACGACACCAACCACAGAAGACGGACCACTTTCCCTGGTATACCACTGTGGTGGACTGTCTGACTTATCCGGCTATCTCCGTTGCTGCGCGACACGAAAAACCTCTCACTCACAGGAGATGGTGGATAACCTCCAGCCATGAAGACATAGGGACCACACTGCCTGGTGGTATTGCTCTACAGGGGGTTGACACAGCAGGTTGGGCCAAGGGGGGATCTCTCTCAGCACCTTGGAGAGGAGAGCTAGCAGGTCGGGATACCAAACAGCCAGCGGGCATTTGGGTGCCACCAGAATCATTCTGAAATTCGGAGTGATCATCACTTGGTTGATCACTCAGCGAATCACACAGAATGGAGGAAAGGCGTAAACATCAAGGTTGTCCCCTTGGTGCTGGAACGCGTCCTCCGCAGCACCCCATGGGTCCAGCACGACCGAGCAGAAGACCTGGAGTTTTCTGTTGTGCCGGGTGGCGAACAGGTCGATGGCTGGACGCCCCCACAGGTAGAATAGCCTTTCCATCACTTCCGAGTGAAGGGACCATTCGGTTCCTATCACTTGATTCTGGTGACTGAGCTTGCCTGCCACGATATTCCTCTTGCCTGGAATGTACCTGGCTGACAGCTCTACTGAGTGAGCCACGGCCCACTCGTGCACCTGCATTGGAGCAGGAGGGATACTAGACCCCCCTGCTTGTTGACATATGCCACTACCATGGTATTGTCGCTCATCAGTACCACGGAGTGTCCCATCACTCGATCCCGGAACTCTTGGAGAGCCAGGAAGGCTGCCTTGAGTTCCAGATGTTGATGTGAAGGTGCTTGTCATCTTGGTGCCACACTCCCGAAGTCAGCAACTCCTCCAGGTGTGCGCCCCATCCCTTGGTCGATGTGTCTGAGAACAGCAGCATGTCCGGAGGGGGAGTATGCAGGGATACTCATATCAAGAGGTTCCTGTTGTCCATCCACCACCGAAGGTCCTCTCTCACCTCCTTGGAAAGAGGGATGAGAAAGGACTGGGGGTCTCGGGCTGGGACCAATAATCCTTTAGCCTCCATTGTAGAGACTACAGGTGAAGGCGCCCATGAGGTACGAGCTTCTCCAGCGACGACAGGTGACCGACGACGACTTGCCATTGCCAGGCTGGCTGCTCCTGTCGTGACAGGAACAGCTGTGCTGCCTGCTTGAACCTGCTGATACGAGAGTCCGAGGGAAAGACTTTCGCTGCCACCGAGTCTATCAGCATGCCCAGGTGCTTTATCCTCTGCTTGGGGGTGAGATCTGACTTCTTGAGGTTCACCAAGATCCCAAGATTGCGGCAAAACTCGAGGAGTCGATCCCTGTCCTGTAGCGCTCGCCAGGATGAGCCAGTCGTCGAGATACCTCAATAGATGTATACCATGCGAGTGGGCCCAAGCTGACACAAGAGAGAAGACTCTCGTGAATCCTGGGGAGCGATCAAGAGCCCAAAGCAGAGGGCCCTGAATTGGAAGACCGTCTCCCCGAGGATAAAGCAGAGGTACTTACGAGGGGACGGATGAACAGGTATTTGAAAATATGCATCCTTCAAGTCCACCGTAAGCATGAAGTCGTTCTCCCTGATGGAAGCAAGCACGGATCGCGCTGTTTCCATCGTGAGCCGAGTCTGGCGAACGAATCGGTTCAGGGGAAAGAGGTCTATGACTGGTCTCCATCCCCGTGGCTCTCTCTACGAGAAAGACACGGCTGTAAAAGCCTGGAGACTGGTCCAACATGACTTCCACAGCACCCTTGCTCAGCAAGGCTTGCACTTCTTGCTGTAGTGCGCAGTCCCTCGGAGTTCCTTCTACGTATGTAAGGAAATGGACCAGAGTAGGTGAGGGGAGGCCGAGACTCGAAGGATAGTAGATATCCCTCCCGAAGGACATCCACTATCCAGGTCTCAGCTCCATGTTGCTGCCATGTTGCCCAATGGCTCAACAGGCACCCGCCACCCCACCAGCAGCATTTGGGGGGGAACGCCGCCCCTAGTGTTTCCCCTTATTCTTCTTCCCCTTGCCCCCTTTTCCGGATTGGAAAGCGGGCTGAAAGGGGCTGGAAGACCCGCTCTTTCTACAGGAAGAAGAAGGCTGGGTGTTTCCACAGGACCCCTTCGAAGATTGGGACTTCTTATGGGTCGAGGAAGTGCTAGCCTGACCCGAAGGCCTGGCCACAGTGGGACGCGAAGACCCAGAGGTCTTGGCCACTGCCTGGTGGACAAGCCGGTCACTTTCATCGGCCCGGCGCTTATCCACCGCAGCGTCCACCAACTCCCTAGGGAAGAGAGAGGCGGAACCCAGCAACGGTCCATTCCACAGGGTCATTGCTGACTCGGGCCCCACAGACCTGGAGAAGTGAGAGAGAATGGCGTCCCTTCGCTTCAGGACCAGGTTAGCCCACAGGTTTGCCGTCTGGTGGGGAAGGTAGGAGATGGCCCTACCCCCAGACTGGCAAAGTCTCCCGAAGGCGGAGTCCTCCCCGGGTACGATAGTGCCTGAGGAAGCAGCCACCTTGGATACTGTGAAGGACCACAGATACAGCCAGGAGATTGCCTGGAAGGCGGCCATGGCGGTGGCTTCCAGGGTTGCGGCTTCTTGCTGAGAGAGGGAGATGCTCTCTGCAGTAAGTTGCTGCAACGTAAGACCTGGATCCAGGCGAACCAGGTCCAGGTCAACCTGTTTAGGTGGCAATGCCCTCTCCAACGGAGAGTAGAAGTGCTTCTGGCAAGGCAGAGGAGGGGGAAGAAGCTTGTCCAAGCGGTTCGATCTGAGCGAATTGTCTTGCCCAGACACAAGAACATTCACTTGATCGAGGACCCCCTCGGCAAGAGTGGACCACAGCAGTCCCACCGAAGCCTTGGGTTCCTTCTTGGGTCCCCAGTAGGATTTGAGGCGCGATGGATGATCCACAGACGAGGCCGTGGTCCCTTCCCCGAGGTCGTTGTGCTGACAAATCAATAACATCAGCAAACGTCCTCTGTATCTCACTGGTGTCCACACCCTGGGGGAGAGGACCCTCGAGTCCTTCCAGGGTGCGGTCCTCCCGATCTACTATGCTCTCCCTGCAGGAGGGAGAACCTCGGCAGACCCCCATGATCCTTTCTGCACCACGCGGGCATAAGACCTGGTCGAACAGAGGACCAAGCTAGGCACGTACGCCCCCGAGGTAGAACTCTAGGGAGACAACTCGCCAGAGTGCCTCCTGTCCGACCCGTGCGCCCTGGAAGGAGCCCAGGAGGTAGAGGGGACAGGCGAGGAGGATCGGGCACTCCCACTGGCCTTGCTGGCAGAACCAAAAAGGGCAGTGGGCCGGGAGCAATCACCACCCCACGGTGGTGATGGCAGCCCGGGTCGAGGAGAGCACTTTCGCCTAGGCGAAGCAGTTTCCTGAGGAGAGCACTTTCGCCTAGGCGAAGCAGTTTCCCGAGGAGAGCGGAGCGGCTCGCATGAGTCGAGCCGCACCCTCGTCTCCCCCGAGCCAGGCTGGCCACGCGGACATGGCCGGGGACTGGGAGGAATCGAGCGCGTGGCTGGCTGGCGCGAACTTGCGCTGTCCTCTAGACGCGCCCCATTCTTCTTCGAGGCTGTAACCTCTTGGGAAGACTGAGCAGGGGACCTCTTCTTTGCTTCTCCAGGTGTCCGGACTCAAGGGACCTGTACACCTTCCTGGGAACCTGGCTTGGCACTCGCAGAAGTACCAGCAGGAAGAGTCGGGGCACCTGCATGTCCGGACTCTTTTGCCCCACGCCTGAGTCTGTACGGAGAGAGGTTTCTCCCGTACCAGACTGGAGTGCCCAGGTCTCCCTGGAAACCTGGGTACTCGGAGTGACTCGCGAGTGGGTGTCCGACGTGGACCCGCTGGCCTTAGAAGCAGGCTTCTTCGGCGCAGCAGGGGGAGTGCGGACTGTGGCCTGCCAGCCCTTGGCTCCCGTGCGACTGACCCGGGAGCCAGGGCAGCGGTTCCCTGATCCGTGGATAGGGAAGAGCCAGCGAGAGATCCCACTGCCTTCCCTGTGGAAGGAGGCAGTCCCTTAGAGGCTCGGTGCGAGACCTCTTGGGGGGGGGGTAAAGGTAGGCTGCTTCTTCTTTGGCTGGGTAGCCTCAGAAGGAGAAGAGGAAGAAGAGGCACAGACGAAGACAAAGGCAACAACGACGAAGACAACACCTTCCGCGTTCTCTTCTTTGACTTCTTCTTCGCCACCTTCCTCAGGATCGAGGTCAGGTCCCCAAACCATGCAGGAGCAGCCGAAGACTCAGGAGCAACCAGGGGGGTCACAGCAGCAGGCGCAACCCGGGCAGCATAGACGGTGCTCGGGCCAGCAGTTGCTGGGGCAGAAACATTAGCGCGGAAGCCAGGAATGTCCAGTGGAGGAGCCAGGGTCGAAGGCTTGGGTGGCGCGCGAGCAGCCAGGCCGGGCTGAGGAGCCGGGACCATTGCTATGAGCGAGCCAGGGCCAGCAACTGGAGCAGGTGTAGATACGTATGGTACCGACGACGTCACCATATGTGAAGGACCAGGTCGAGATAGCGGGGCCAGGAACCCAGGGGGCAGCGGTACAGGATGGTGAGTGGCAGGGGCGGCAGAGATCTGGGTGTCAAGATGTGAAGCCACTGTCACAGGTAGCTTCCCAAACGCTGACATGGTGACAGTCGTGGTGGTGGAAGCAGTAGCCGAGTGGGTTGTCACTGGAGCGCCAGACAAGTGGGACACCAGGCCCTCCAGTGACGGAACGCCAGGTAGACCCAGGTGTAGCCACGCAGAAGATAATTAAGATACCTGGTCCATGGAAGGCCCTTCCACCCCCAAACCTAAGGATACAGTTGGGTCAAAATGGGTAGCCTCCACTCGCTCCAGGGGAAAAAATTCGCCCCCAGAGTGATGGGAAGCACCCGAGAGGATGTCCTGAGCAACCGCTCCCCCTCATCCTTCCACACCCGATGAAACGAATGAAGAAAGGGAAGGGGAGTCCTCACCCGAGGGAGAGAGAGCAAGCAGGGGAAGTTCACAGGGAGGGAGGAACAATTCCGATGGATTAGCCACCACTGGAGTCGTTGGGGGTGTGTTACCATCCGACGACTCCTTGGCGGGCTTCGGATGGTAGCGTCTCCTCCCTTCGAACCTATTCCATTGCTCGGGAGACCAGAGACCAGGCACAACACTCAGTACAAGGAGCATCATGCGAACACACATGCCCCCTGCAGGTTGGGCAGAGGGCGTGTGGGTCTGTGTCGACGCTAGATCGAAAAGTATTACATCTTTTGCCTCCCACCCCAGGACACACACGCTGGGGATAGGAGGGCTTAGAAGGCTTATCAACATTCATGATAAAGCAAAAGTAAGGAAAAATCCCACCGGGAAATTTGAAGGGCAGTCAGGCAGACAGCGAAGAACATCTGCATTCTACGACGGCCAAAAACAAATTGGAATGTTTACATTCGGGCAGGCGCTACTCCCACTTGGACGGTAGTTAACTGCCTAACCACCTTGTTCGAAAGTTCAACAGCCGTTTCCACCCTACGCTGAAAGTAATTCCTAGTGTAAAGGACCGAGGGTTTGTATATTGTGTCGGAACAATATGACATTTTTATAATAAAATAAGATTTTATATCATACTTACCTGTTGTTTACATATAGCTGTAATTCTCGATCTCGACAGAAAATTCAAAACTGGCGGTCCCGCTAATATATGGTCAGGTGATACGACTACCCCGCCCTCTACCGGGGTACCTGGATCCATTTCCATCAACAACTAATCATATTTTCTATGTCCCCTTGTCCCTTGCGGGGAGGTGGGTGGGAATGTTTTATATGTAAACAACAGGTAAGTATGATATAAAATCTTATTTTATTATAAAAATGTCATTTTTATACATGAACTTACCTGTTGTTTACATATAGCTGATTGCCACATTGAGGCGGTGGGCATGGACAGCTGTAAGTGTTAAATGGAAAAAACCTGAGATCATCAGGCTAAGAAAAAACGTCTTAACTTTGGATCCTTACCTGCTAAGGAAGCTGTTTTCTCGGTTACTGCCTCTGTAACCTGCTATCCTTAGTGCAACTGCGGGGCCTAGTAGCTCAGACGCAGGTTGCTATATGGAGAAAGGTCTGTTGGCCCAGCCGTCTTCGACACAATCAACCAAAGCATATAATGCCCCTGCTCAGGGCGCAGTACTCAAAGCATCCACCATCATATCACCCAACCATAAAAACTCACACCAACCTATTAAAATTAGACCTACTAGGCCATCTAACCTCTTAGGCTCTAGTAGTCGACCAAAAAGAAAACTTCTGCACCCAAGGAAACTAAGGAGAGGATCTAGAGCCTCTGGTTTCCTTGCCCATCACCGTGTCAGACGCAATAAAGGGGCCCAACGTACTGCAGTCTTCATATGTGGTTTGGATCTGTCTCAGATAATGCGAGGCAAAAACAGACGAACATCTCCAATAAGTTGAACTTAGAATGTCCTTTAAAGCCATGTTCTTCTTGAAGGCTAAAGAAGTCGCAATAGCCCTAATTTCATGAGGCCTCACTTTAACTAAGGGGAAATCCACATCCCTTAACTCCTTGTGTGCCTCCTGAATCAGTTCTTTCAAAAGGAAAGAAATCCCATTTTTAGATAGAGGGTTCTTGGGGTTCTTAGTTGAGCACCATAAAAAATCATGAGTTCCTCTTACACTTCTGGTCCTGTCCAGATAGAATTTCAATGCTCTGACCGGACAGAGAAGTCTCTCTGTTTCTCTTCCACTCAAGGAGGATAGGCTAGGAATGGGAAATTCCCTTGGCCATGGATTACTAGGGTTTTCGTTCTTAGCTAGGAAACCCAAGGTGAAGGAAACTACAGCCTTATCCGCACAAAAACCAACTCTTTTGTCCAGAGCATGAATCTCACTTACTCTCTTTGCCGAGGCCAGTGCCAAGAGAAAGAGAGTTTTCTTAGTTAGATTCCTAACGGAGCAGGAACTCAAAGGCTCAAAAGATTTGGAGGTAAGCCACTTTAGCACCACATCCAAATTCCAATGCGGTACACGAAGAGATTTGCCTTTAGTGGTAGCAAAGGATTTAAGGAGTTCTGCAATATCTTTGTCTGAGGAAAGATCTATACCTCTATTCCTGAAAATTGCCGCCAGCATACTCCTATACCCCTTAATCGTGCTGACAGCCAATTTCTTCTCCTTGTGCAGAAACAAAAGAAAATCCGCAACCTGGCTTAGAGTCGTAGAAGTGGAAGACACTCCAGACTCGGAGCACCACTCCCTGAAGCGCTTCCACTTCGCTTGATAGACCTTTGTAGACGAGGGCCTGGTTGATCTAGCCATTGCCTGCGCCACTCTTCTAGAGAAGCCTCTCCTCCTGTAGAGTCGCTCGAGAGTCTGAACCCTGTCAGATTTAGATCTGACGGGTTCCTGTGGAACTTTCTGCTGTGCAACTGGCACAGAAGGTCTGGTCTGAATGGCAACCTCCTTGGCCAATCCACTACTTTCTCCAGTAGCTCTGGAAACCATGATCTTCCTGGCCACCATGGAGCTATAAGGATCATTGACACACCTTTGTGTGCTCGAAACTTTTTCAGGACTTCTCCCAGCATCCTGAAGGGAGGGAATGCATAAAGGAAGAGACCCGACCAGTCCAGGAGCATGGCATCCACCGCTAATGCTTCTGGGTCTGGAACAGGAGAGCAAAAGAGAGGTAGTCTGCGGTTTTCCCTCGTTGCGAACAGGTCTAACATGGGAGTTCCCCAAACCTTCCACAGGCCTTGGCAGACTTTCTGGTGGAGGGTCCATTCCGTCGGAATGACCTGGAGTGACCTGCTGAGGATATCCGCTCTTACGTTGAGAGCTCCCGGGATGAAGCGAGTTACTAGCTCTATGTTCTTGGTTGCCGCCCACAAAAGCAGGTCTTTTGCGATCTCGAACAGAGAGAAGGAGTGAGTGCCTCCTTGTTTCTTCACGTACGCCAGAGCAGTGGAGTTGTCCGAGTGCACTACTATCTTTTTGTTTTCCACCAGAAGCACGAAATGTTCCAAGGCTAGATGTATTGCCTTCAACTCTTTCGCATTTATGTGCCAATCCCGTTGGGATGAAGACCAATTGCCTGACACTTGAAGATCCCCCAATGTTGCTCCCCAACCCTCGTCTGAAGCGTCGGAGAACAACATCAGGTCTGGGTTCCTCTGTCTCAGTGACAAACCTCGATCTAGTTTGCTCCTGTCGTTCCACCATGACAGGTCTTGCTTTACTTGAGTGGATAGAGGAAAAACAAACGAATCCGTGTCTTTCTTCCTGTTCCAGATCTGCTGTAGGAAGAACTGAAGAGGTCTCATGTGTAGCCTCCCCAGACTGACGAACATCTCTAGCGATGAGAGGGTGCCTAAAAGGCTCATCCATTCCTTGGCAGAACAAGTCTTGGCTGCCATCAGGTATCTCACTTTCAGCAGGCATTTCTCGATCCTTTGAGACGTCGGAAAAACCTGAAAAAGAACTGAGTTCATCCGAACTCCCAAATAAGTCAAGTCTTGAGATGGAGAGAGTTGTGACTTTGGAAGATTTACTATGAGTCCCAATTCGTCGGTAAGAGAAAGGGTCCTTTGTAGGTCCTTCATGCATTGGCCTTTTGACGGAGACCGGATCAGCCAGTCGTCGAGGTAAAGGGAAATGTGAATTCCCTCTAAGTGAAGCCATTTCGCAATTGGAGCCATCATCCTTGTGAAAACTTGTGGGGCTGTTGATAGGCCGAAGCAAAGAGCCCTGAATTGAAAAGCCCTGCCTCTGAACACAAACCGTAGGAATTTCCTTGATCTCGGATGGATAGGTACATGAAAGTATGCGTCCTGGAGATCGAGGGACACCATCCAGTCTCCTTCCTTCAGGGAATTGATAACCGACTGTGTGGTTTCCATCTTGAATGGTGTTTGAAGCACAAATTTGTTCAGGGCGCTTACGTCGAGGACTGGTCTCCATCCTCCTGACGATTTTGGAACCAGAAACAGACGGTTGTAGAACCCCGGAGATGAAGGTTCGAGGACTGCTTCTATGGCTCCCTTTTGAAGGAGGGAAGTAACTTCCTCCTCCAACACCACAAGTTTCTCTGAGTCCCTGGATGATACGTTGAAGTCTACTGGCGAAGACTTTAAAGGAGGACTCTCTGAGAAGGGAATGGTGTAGCCTTCTCTCAGAACGTTGATCACCCAGGGTTCTGCTCCCTTGGCCTCCCAAACTTGCCAGAACGACTGTAGTCTGGCTCCGACCGTTGCATGAAGGACCCTGAACTCATCGGTTGGTACCCCTAGCTTTCTGGGGATGAGAAGAGAATTTTCCTCTTCCCCTAGCACGGGAAAAGGGCCGAGAAGGAGTACCCCGAGAAGGCCTAGAGGATACAGGGAAAGAAGGCTTGGGTACTACTGGAGTAGTTGAAAACCTGGGTCTTTTCGAAGAATGAGCCAGTAGGTCTTGAGTAGACTTCCGTGAGAGAGCCTCCGAAATTTCCCTAACTAACGTGGCGGGAAAAAGGGATTCCTTAAGCAAAGGAGCAAAAAGAAGAGCAGATTTCTGGTTCCTGGAGACTCCTCTCGCGACAAACGAAATCCAATGTGCTCTCTTCTTCAAAATGCCGGTAGCAGTCACTGAGGCAATTTCTGACGTTCCGTCCGTGATGGCCTTGTCCAGGCAGGCCAAAATAGCATCAAGATCTGTAGCAGTCTTGGGGGGAAGATCACAGACTTTCACTATCCTGCTCAAGGCTCCTATAGACCAGTCAATAAAAGAAAAGATCTCCAAGATCCTATAGGAACTCTTCACCAGATGGTCAATTTCCGAAGACGAGAAGCCGACTTTGGATGAAGAAAAAGCTGAGCGACGGGCAGAATCCACAAGGCTGGAGAAATCCCCTTGAGAGGAGGCAGAGTCTCCCAAGGAAAAGACTTCCCCAGTCTCATACCACGAACGAGACTTAAAAGACAGTTGAGAGGGGGGAAAACAGAAAGATGTTTTACCCTGAGATCTTTTCTTGCTCAACCATCCTTCTTGCCTTCGGAGAGCTCTTTTCGCCGAAACAGACAGGACCAGCTTCAGAAATCTAGAGGAAGGAGGTTTAAAATCCTTGGCAAACTGCGTAGTCGGAGACGAAGGGGAAGCTGGAGCAAAGTCTTCTTGAAAAAGTTCTTCAAAAAGTTGTAAGAGATGCTTAAAGTTGGAAGTAGGAGCAGACGGAACATCATCTACTTCCGAAACATCGGAAACTGGGGAGAGAATCTCTGAAGCAGTTGGAGCACCGCGGATAGAAACGTCTCCGGGAGCCAAACTTGCGTTATCCTCTTGATTATCGCCGAACGTCACCGAGGCGCCAAGAGCCCGACCCGCGTCAAGCGTATCCGAAACATGAGCTTGAGAGGAGTCAGGAGCCTTAGAAGATCCGAGAGCCAAAGAGGCGCCAAAAACCATGGTAGCGCTAGAAGCGCAAACATTGTGCGCCTTGGAAACGTGTTTTGGAGAGGCGCCAAGCGCCAAAGTAGCGTCGTGAGTTCGGCCGGTGCGGGCGGAAGTGGCGCCAGGAGCGCGATCGGAAGCGGAGCCAGGCGCGCGAGCGGAAGCGGAGTCAGGCGTGCGAGCGGAAGCGGCGCCAGGTGCGTGAGCGGGAGCAGAGACCGGAGCCTCAGTTGCAGAAGGAACCTGAAGAGCTGGAGCTTTAAAACCTTCGAAAAGTCTCAAAATCTTGTCCAATTTGTCCTCTTGCGAAAGGGGGCCAGGAACCGGAGGCATAAAAGCCGACTTGGGATCCAACGGGAAGGAAGCCGCTACTTGCATGCTAACAGGAGGATCCGGCGCTCGCTTACGATCCGTAGAACGTACATCCGGACTGCCTGAAGAAGAAGAGATCTCTGGGCTATCCCAAAAGCTACAAGACGGAAGAGGAGAACGTGCCAAAGGTTTCTTGATAGGAACTTGACTTGGAGAGGAAGCTCTGTGTCTCTTCAGCGGCCTACTAGACTCTGACTGCTTCCAACTCCTCCTCGACGAAACAGAAGCACAAGAAGACACTTCCGCATCGCTTTTACTATAGCGAGCTGCAACAGCCTGGGACGCAACAGGACTGTTAGAGGGAGCAACTGCTCGTGAGCAGACCCCACTCGCCTCCCTTCGGCTTTCGGCATGTCTTCTCCCTGAGCCCTGGGAGCCGGACAGAGGCCTCGACCTAGGAGAACGAGGGGGACGAACAGTCACCTCCTCCACAACACTATCACTCGCAACACTTCGATGTCTAGACATCGCACTCACATCCTGGCCAATCTTCTCTATCGCAGAGAAAAGAGCCGAAATCTTACCATCAAATTCTGCCCGAAGGTCTGACACGGTAGTGGGTTCGGAAACAACAGGTTCCGGGGCAGGAATAGGAACAGGAGGGGTAACAGGAACAGAACAAGAGGCAATACTACTCCTACTCTGGGAGGAACTTCTGGCCGAAGCCTTACGTGCCCTATCTTTACTTAATTTTGCCTGATACTTAGCCAACTTTTGCCAATCAAGCACAGACAAAGACGAACATTCATCACATCTATCCAGATTCGTGCACAATTTCCCTCTACAGTTAGAGCAAGAAGAGTGAGGGTCTATGTTAGACCGAGACATTCGAGTTTTACAACCCCCCCCGCAATATCTAATTTGAGATCCTGAATCAGACATAACTAGAAAAAATCTCAACCAAAGCCAAAAAACAAGCCAGAACCGTCAACAAAAGTGGGTACTTCACCAAAGAAGAAACGAAAAAGCACCGATGAATTTCCTGAAGAGGAGCAGACGACTAGTCGCCGGCCCCGACAGAGAAAATATGATTAGTTGTTGATGGAAATGGATCCAGGTACCCCGGTAGAGGGCGGGGTAGTCGTATCACCTGACCATATATTAGCGGGACCGCCAGTTTTGAATTTTCTGTCGAGATCGAGAATTACAGCTATATGTAAACAACAGGTAAGTTCATGTATAAAATGGAATGTTTACATCCGGGCAGGCGGTACTCCCACCTCCTGGACGGTAGTTAACTGCCTAACCACCTTGTTCGAAAGTTCAACGGCCGTTTCCAGCCTACGCTGAAAGTAATTCCTAGTGTAAAGGACCGAGGGTTTGTATATTGTTGGAACAACTGAGAATATTATCCAGTTTGCTCTGAATCGGGTCAACTGGAAGAGGAACAATGTCCGAGATGACACTGCTAAGAAGCGGTGGAGGAGCGGGCGCCAATGGGCGCTGTGGAGATGGGAACCAGTAGCGAAACTTGCTGGTGAACGGGCACCAGTGGGCACTCAACCCAACCGCAAATGGGAGTTTGGGGGCTTCGATGCTAGTTGCTGGTGCTGATTGTAGAGAAGAAGGTGCTGGGTGCGCAACTCCTGATGCAGTAGCTCCTTTATTCGACGACTAACGTCTCCGCGCCACAAAGCCCTTAGACGCCAATTTACGACCGTCGTCAGAAGAAGCAGAAGAGCATTGTTCCAGGGTATCCTAGTGACTACACGATGGGCACGCTGAATCCTTGCCCTTCTTACAAGGAACAGGGGAAGAAATCTCAAACTCCACTGCATGCCGCTTTGGCAGACATGACTTGTCCGCATAGTGCCATGTGCGCCTGGGACTAAAATCTTCAGAGCTTGAGGACATACCGTGAGCACTCACTTGAAGGCCTTTCCAATGGCCTTTGGTTGCAGTCTAGGATTCATCAACAGACTGAACCGAGGGGGCGACTGCTCGGGGGCAGACCCCACTGACCTCCCTTAGGCTGCCAGTTTAACTCCTCCTCCCAGGTGCTGGGGAGTATGTCGGGGACCTTGGCCTAGGAGAATTGGCGGGCCGAAAAGCCACCTCCTCCACTACCACTGCACTATTTTCGACTCCGGACTGGCGATGGTGTTGGGGTCGGAAATGTGACAGCCAGGTGAAGGAGAGGGTTTCACAGGTGGAGGAGATGGAATGGGATCGGAAGAAATTACAGGAGCAATTGCATCCGACTTAGTGGATGAATCCTGACTAGCTAAAGCTTTACTAGATTCCCTAGCAATAGTTTTCCTCTTCCTATCTCTAGCTAGTTTCTTGAGATGTGCATCTAAAGTCTTCCACTTCTTGATATCCCAGTCATTATACTCCTCACAACGTAAATCTACTGAACATGTTTGTCCCCTACACGGAATACAAACAGTGTGCGAGTCATAAGATTCTTTAGTTAGTCTAGTATTGCAAAAAATGGGCAGAGAGTCATCAATCAATGATCAAAATTCGCCTAACTATCTTAATTATGCCAAAAGGCAACGAAATTAAATACTTCACCAACTGAAGATAAGGCAAACAACCAGCAAAGTATCAATTCCAAAATTCAAGCTGCTGCCAACCACAGTCCTCCAACCACCACGACTCTTGTAAGAACACAGGACAGGAACCCTAAACAAGAGTCACATGCCACCCAAGGAACAGTTCCTGCGACAGCAAGACTGAAGCAGCTTCTCATCTGTAGCTAAATCTCCAATGAGGAGAAAAAGAGTACTTCAGATAGAAGACTAGGTTGCAAGGGCCTACGTTCTTCACAAATGAAACGGAGAGAAGCAACCCTCGGCGGAGAAGATGAGGAAGTCCAGGCTTGAAGAGCGACTCTGACCCAAGAAGAAGTTCCGTCAACGACACCCACTAGCGAAGATGGATCCAGTCCCTGAGACAGTGTTGCAGAGGACTTCACGAGATATCCAGTTGTATCTGTTGCCGCTCGGCGAGAAAGCCTATACTGTACTTGCAAGGAAAGCTACAAGGTCTCCCAGTCCTGAACACACAGGGATGTACTGCCTCAAGAACCGCTTCTTGTGTAGCTGCTTTAGGAGGTTGGGTCAAGCAGAACTCTTCTCGATGGTTGGAACCAGAGCTATCAGTTTAGGTGAAAGGCGAAGTCTTCCAGCATTTGTCTGTGACTCGGGATGAGCAATGCTTGTGAACCCCTAGCGAAACAGACAAATACGGAGGGAAAAACATAGATATTGATTTTTCCCAAAAAGACAGCATGCTTCACCGTAGCGGCCCCTGGGTCTGGTATGAAGGAGTGAAAAAACTACCAACTTCATTGCACTGGGAGGCAACAGAAAGATGGTAGGGATCTCTCAGTCGAGCAGTCTCTTCGTGAATCTTTGTAAGGAAAAGAGTGAAGAGCACGTTCTCTCCTGATCACTCCAACCCGAGGCCAAGCCAGTGGCGATTCTAGGACTCTGAAAGTGGGGGGGCCACTTCAGGGCCAATATAAATTTTGGGGGGGCATTTATCGTTGGTGGCTAGGTGGCGAGCGAAGCGAGCCCAAGCAGCTGGGGGGTCCGGAAAATTTTTTTGAAAAGTAGATGTTCTATGTGCATTTTCATGGCACTCTGAAGACAATATTATGTCATTAATGAAATAACAAATGACAATAATAACACCTCATTACTTTCATAACTTGCATTTGTAAAACATATACATGTATGCCTACACAAACATGATATTTTAATGATAAAATAAAGTTTGTTCATACTTACCTGGCAGATATATATATAGCTGTATTCTCCGAAGTCCGACAGAATTCCAAAAACTCGCAGCACACGCAGTGGGGCCAGGTGGTTAATACCCATTCCCGCCGCTGGGAGGCGGGTATCAGGAACCATTCCCATTTTCTATTCAGATTTTCTAGTGCCACTGTCTCCTGAGGGGAGGAGGGTGGGCACTATGATTATATATATCTGCCAGGTAAGTATGAACAAACTTTATTTTATCATTAAAATATCATTTTGTTCATGCAACTTACCTGTCAGATATATATATAGCTGAATCCCACCATTGGAGGTGGGAAGAGACAGAATAGGATTTAGGAAACAAATATATGTAGGCGATTGACGCCTTGGTTCCTTACTTGTTAGCATAGCTGACTTCGTGATTACAGTCACCGAAGCCTGCTTCTGCTTTACTACAGTCTCCAGCAAGGTAGTGACCTATATAGCTGGTGAGTTCTAGATGATCTGTCCACGGGGGCATGACCACAATGGGACTAGATCATAAGACCAACTTACAGCTTTCGACATGCCCTCTCCCTGGTCCTGGGAGTCCGACAGAGGTCCAGGCCTATGTTAGCATAGCTGACTTCGTGATTACTGTCACCCAAGCCTGCTTCTGCTTTACTAGAGTCTCCAGCAAGGTAGTGACCTATATAGCTGGTGAGTTCTAGATGATCTGTCCACGGGGGCGTGACCACAATGGGACTAGATCATAAGGCCATACTGTGAGGGCAAAAGGAGCAACAACCAACCACCTGACCTAGAGCGTCAACAGGTCCTGCCGAAGGGACGCCAGATCGGGGGAAGCCCCCGTAACCCTCTTGCGGCTTTCGACATGCCCTCTCCCTGGTCCTGGGAGTCCGACAGAGGTCCAGGCCTAGAAGCGTTATGGGACCGATCTGACGTAAAAAAACAAAATCAAGATTAAAATATACTTCCTAACCTCTAAAGGATAGGATGAGTATCGCTCCCTGCCCGCAACACTGTGTCTGCAGAAGCGACCACAGGTCCTGCCGAAGGGACGCCAGATCGGTGGGAAGCCCCCGTAACCCTCCTGTGGCTTTCGACTTGCCCTCTCCCTGGTCCTGGGAGTCCGACAGAGGTCCAGGCCTAGAAGTGTTATGGGGCCGATCTGGAGTGCGGAAACGTATGGTCCTAGCGAATAGCAGTCTTCGTATGTCGTCTTCACGTCCCGCAAGTAATGTGAAGCGAACACCGAATTGCTTCGCCAGAAGGTGGTACCCAGAAGATCGCAAAGGGACATGTTCTTCTGGAAAGCCACCGAGGTTGCAATGGCTCTAACTTCGTGAGCCTTAACTTCAAAAGACTCATGTCACTGTCTTGAACGTCGGAAAGTGCGTCTAAAATGGTGCTTCTAAAAAAGAACGCCAGTGCATTCTTAGAAAGAGGCAAATCCGGCCTCTTGACAGAACACCACAGACTGTCCGAAGGACCTCGACTTTCCCGAGTCTTCTGCAAATAAAATTTGAGAGCCCTGACAGGACACATGACTCTTTCTGGTTCATGTCCGAGAATTTCCGTCATACCCTTAATCTCGAAGGTCCTGGGCCAAGGGGTAGACGGGTTCTCGTTTTAGCAAGAACATACGGCTTAGAGAACATACTGCATTATGGCCTCTAAAACCTACATGATTATTGATAGCCTGAAGTTCACTACTCTCTTCGCCGTAGGCAGAGCAGTTAGGAAAAAAAACCTTCCTTGTCACATTCTTGAGACGCCGAAGAAAGAGGCTCGAAGGTATTTGACATAAAAAATTTAGGACGACATCCAGGTTCCAGGGAGGCGTCCTGGAATGAGGTACCTTGACAGTCTCAAAGGATCTCAAGAGATCGTGAAGATCCTTGTTGTCGGCTGATAGTCTGAATGCAGTTAGACTCGGAGCGGGGAAGTTTTGAGGTACCTTTCGAAATGGGGCTGCCTGAGCAGATCTACCAAGGGACGTCCCCATAACCTCCACAGCTCCTGACATACTTCCTCGTGAAGGGTCCACTCGGTCGGTAGAAGCTGCCGCTGTTGACCGAGAAGGTCCGCGCGGATATTCTCCACTCCTGCAACGAACCTCGCAAGGATCGTGATCCCCCGCGCATGGGCCCAAAGCAGGATCTCCTTCGCCAGGGCGAACAGGGACCGGGAACGAGTTCCTCCCTGTTTCTTGAGGAATGCCAGGGCTGTGGAGTTGTCTGAATTTACTTGTACGACTCGGCCTGACACTTGGCTCTCGAAGGATTGAAGGGCCAGCAGGATCGCCCCTAATTCCTTGAGATTGATGTGCCAGGACACCTGTTACCCTCTCCAGGTGCCTGACACTTTCTCCCCTCCTAGTATTGCTCCCCATCCCTCCCTGGGAGCGTAGGAAAACAACACCAGGTCGGGGCTCTGAAGGCATAGAGAAACCCCTTCCGCCAACCTCGAGGGGTCGAGCCACTACCTCAGGTGAATCTTGAAAACGGGAGAGATCTTCAGGGTCTCCTCTAGATTCTCCTTGTCTATTCAGTTTTCCGCCAGGAAAAACTGGAGCGGCCTGAGATGAAGTCTTCCCAGGGAAACAAACTTCTCCAGAGAGGAAATGGTCCCCAGCAAACTCGTCCATTCCCTCACCGAGCATATTTCCTTCCTTAGGAAGGATGAGACTTTTTCTAAGCATTGCTACTGACGTTCCTGGGATGGAAAAGCTTGAAAAGCCACTGAATCCATCTGAATCCCCAGATAGACGATGGACTGCGTCGGGATCAGATGGGACTTTTCTTCTTTCACTAGAAGTCCTAGGGACTTTGTCAACTCTAAATTCGCATTCAGGTCCTCCAGACACCTTGACTGTGAAGAGGCTCGGATGAGCCAATCGGCCAGGTAAAGCGAGATACGAATACCCGCCAAGTGAAGCCATCTCGCCACATTTCTCATGATAAACGTGAAGATCATGGGAGCTGTGCTTAGCCCGAAGCAAAGAGCTCTGCATTGAAACACTCGTCCCCCTAGTACAAACCTCAAATACTTCCTCGACTGGGGATGTATGGGAACGTGAAAGTAAGCGTCCTGTAAGTCCAGAGCGACCATCGAATCTCCTGGTCTTAATGCTCCTAAAACAGACTGGGACGTCTCCATCGTGAACTTCTCCTTCACCATGAAGCGGTTCAGTCTACTGACATCAAGGACTGGACTCAATCCTCCCGACTGCTTCGGAACTAGGAACAGTCGGTTGTAGAATCCTGGGGAGTCCAGCTCCAGGACTTGCTCCACAGCTCTGGCTCGAGCATTTGCTCTAATAGCTCGAAAAGGATCTGTTGCTTCTCTTGAAGGAATGAGGACGACAGATCCCTGGGCGACGTGCACAGAAGTGGTGAGTCGAGAAAGGGGATCTTGTATCCTCTCTCGATAACTTCAAGGGACATGTCTGCCCCTCTTACTCTCCAGGCTCTCGCAAACGAAAGAAGCCTGGCTCCTACAGGTGTCTGGAGGCGCTGCAAATCACTTCCTGCCCCAAGGTTTAGGCGGGGCTCCGCCTCTGAAAAGACCTCTACCTCGGGGAGAAGATCTAGAGGAAGAAGCTCCTCCACGAAAGGGCTTCTACTTCCTGGAGGTCTGACCCGACAACGACATCAAAGGGACTGCCGGGCGTCTTGACGAGTGGGCCAAGAGGTCTTGAGTGGCCTCCTTCAAGCTGGAGGAGAGATCCTTGAACAAGGACTGGGGGGAAGAGATGGCTCGAAAACGGGGAGAACAGCAAAGCCCTCTGCGACGGAGAAACTGACTTTGCAAAAGTATGACGCCAAAGGCATCTGGTGTTCCCAGGCGGTCACCCATCCAAGTACTGACCAGACCCAACGTTGCTTAACTTCGCTGATCGCACGAGAAGCGGTGCTTTCAACGTGGTATGGCCGTTGGCTGGTAGGGCCATAGGCTGTAAAGTTACAGTACAAGGCCCTCTTCTTCAAGAGGCCCGTACAAAAGAGGGAAGCCAGTTCCTCTGAGCCATCCCTGACTGCCTTGTCCATGCAGTTCAACACGCTGGACAGCTCCCCCAGGCAGATCGAGTCGGGACTCCTAATCCTGACGTCTAGAGCCCCCAAACACCAGTCCAGGAAATTGAAGACCTCCATGGTTCGAAACAGTCCTTTCAAATGGTGATCCGTCTCCGACATAGTCCAGGACACTTTGGCAGCCGACAGGAGGGACCTTCTAGGCGCGTCGACCAAGCTAGCGAAGTCTCCCTGGGACAACGAAGGAACTCTTGAGCCGACGTCCTCCCCGGTCTCTTACCACATACCTGCCTTGCCGCTCAGCTTGGACGGAGGCAGGGCAAAAGAAGTCTTGCCTTGGGTCTTCCTTCCTCCATCCAAGTGTTAACCTTCTTGAAGGCCTTCTTCGTCGCCAGAGACGAAGTCATCTTGACAAACCCCGGCGCTCTCCTCGTCTAGGACGAAGCAAACTGCGAAGGAGGAGAGAGAGTGGCCGAGGGTTTGAAACTTGTCGCCAAACAAGTCCTTAAGAAAGGCCGGCTAACACCTGGTAGTCCGTAGACGAGGAAGGGGGAGGCTGCTCAAGGACTGCAGGCTCCGACTCACAAGAGACTTCTCCCTCTTCAATGGGAGAAACGAAGGCCTTGCGGTCCAACACGCAGATGGGATCTACGCTTCCCCGCAGACTTTGATTGCTCTGAAGCTTCACTTCGAGCAACCAAAGAGGCGTCCTCCCGAGAGTCCATCCGAGCGTCCTGCACGGCAGCGAGAGGAGCGTCCTGACGAGCAGCTACAGAAGCGTCCAGGATAGCTGCTTGCGGAGCGTCACGATGGCGGTCCAGCTGAGCGTCCTGCACGGCAGCGAGAGAAGCGTCCTGACGAGCAGCTACAGAAGCGTCCAGGATAGCTGCTTGCGGAGCGTCACGCTGGTGGTCCAGCCGAGCGTCCTGCACGGCAGCGAGAGGAGCGTCCTGAAGAGCAGCTACAGAAGCGTCCAGGATAGCTGCTTGCGGAGCGTCACGATGGCGGTCCGGCCGAGCGTCCTGCATGGCAGCGAGAGGAGCGTCCTGACGAGAAGCTACAGAAGCGTCCAGGATAGCTGCTTGCGGAGCGTCACGCTGCAGCAGAGCGTCACGATGGCGATCCAGCGAGCGGTGAACACGACTGGGAGACGAAGCATGCTTGACAGAAAGGCCCCCCAGTCAATATATTGTGAAATAGGCTACCTACTTGGGAAGTCTCAACTCCCGCTTAGCCTACGAGTACTAGAATTTGGCTCGCCTACGTTAGGCAGGTAGATTTAAATCAGTCTCGGCGAGATAAAACCTATTCTCGTCGTTTTAACTAAAATTATGGTAGGTTATCTCCTCACCCTGACTAAAACTAATGTTTGATACCGACCTGAGTAAATTATGGCATCTTTAACGTTTACCGTGCTACTTTGAACTCGCGAAAGCGTTTGTTTACTTTTTACTAGGAGGCAGCCATTTGCCTACGTGACGTCACTCTAGTCCCGCTGCTCTCGGTAGACTATCTCCAAAAACAAACCTTACATTTCCTTTAATAACTCCATAAGTGTTTGATTTTGTTGTAACAACATAGTTACGAAAACTTTATTGGACATATCCTCTTCAGCGTCCGCCTTACGAGTCCGTTTTCACGACGTGCACTTTGACTGACCCAGCGTTACTATTGTTTCTTCTTTATTATCGCTTGACTCGCTCAATCTATGCACCTTCGCAATAGATAATATTTGTTAGCCATCTTCCAGATGCAAAAAGGAGCACTATTAGTGCGAGAATGAAATCCTGAACTAATAAATTAGCAGGGTGGGAGGCAAAGTAAGCGATCATTTATCAAGCAAACCTGCCCCCTACACCTCATGCATGTAAAGTGAGGATCTACCGAAACTTTCGGTAGCCTCACCTTAAACTCATTCACACAACATACTCTGAAGCTAGCATAACTAGATCCAGACATCATCCAAAGAGCAATCAAAATCAAATTCCACAAAAGCGTATGCCAATCCACAATCCAAAGACAAAAGCCAAAAGTCAAATAGAATACTTAAGTCGAAAATAACGAGTTTACGAAATCCAAAGACGGAGGTACTGAAAACAGTTGTTGACAGTACCGGCGACAGAGAAAATCTGAATAGAAAATGGGAATGGTTCCTGATACCCGCCTCCCAGTGGCGGGAATGGGTATTAACCACCTGGCCCCACTGCGTGTGCCGCGAGTTTTTGGAATTCTGTCGGACTTCGGAGAATACAGCTATATATATATCTGACAGGTAAGTTGCATGAACAAAATAATTTATAAAGTAGGTAAGGCAAAGCTTAGCTTTGTTCAGTGGGCAAATTGGGCTCAAGAAAATAGGCCTATTTTATTGTGAAATATCATTAGCCTGATGTGAAATGATCCACAATTCATATTCACAATTCACTGGCAGAGAGAATTAGAGGCCTACAACCTGATTTTTTACTCAATTTAATATTACAATCTTAGGTATATACATATTTTCCTTATTTTAAATCGTGGTAATATTATAATACTTTCATTAATAGCCTAAAATACATATTTTTCTGTTTCTCCATATCATTTTTGCATCTGTGGCCGTTCTTTTTGGTGCAAACCACTTGATTTTGTCTGTCCCAACTGTATAAACCATGGGGAATCCCAATGTGAAACCATCTTATTCAGGGGAGAACCAGATCCGAGTAAACCACACCGACTGGAATGGTCTGAAATGCATAAACGACCTTCCCTAGCATCAGTCACAATTATTATAAAGGACAAAGTATCACAAGTCCTGTCAAAGGGGTATAACCTAACCTGACTTAGGGTGCCTAAAACTTACCAGTCTGCTATTCTTGCAAATAAGGCAGCCATCTTTTCAAAATATTGGGTTTTAAAATCGAGTTTGAGTCAGAATTCATAAGTTTTTGACATTTTTTAGTGGGTGAAAACACTGCATTTATTACATGATGGAAAGCTTAAAAAACTTGCACGAGAGCTTTTCAATATTGCAAGAACTTGAAGTGGAACGCCAACAAAATTAACAATAGCCTTTAAAAAATTATGCAAACTTTCTTATTTTCTTGGTAAATACACAGCTTATTCACTTGGCCCATATATGGATGGGAATTATGACAGCTGACTTTCTAGGAATTGAAGTATCGTAATATCATATTGCTTCAGTCAGTATACTTAAGTAGGCCTAGGCAAATATTTATACTATTACCATTTCCAAAATATATCATGAATCAGTTATTCATAAAGTGGAGCAAACTCCAGTTAATCTGTTTCATACCCCTAAAATTATTAACAAAAATACATTTTATAAAGAATAACAATAGTTTTACAAAACAATGAAAAATATGAAAGACGAACGAATAGAATAATGAATAGTTAACGTCACAGTACCTTTATCGAGGACTTTTTGGCGCGTGGAAGACGGTGAGGAGTGGGCTAGTTCAGAAGGGTAGTCCTTTTTCATGGAAACATGAGGTAACGAACTTTTTGGACCTGGCTGTGGCTCGGTGGGTGTCTGTTTCGCCAACATCCTGTCCAGAGACACTTAGTTATTGCCTACATTTTAAAATTTGGAGTGTCACATCACAATTTCATTAAAGATGATACTGGCATGGGTTGCTATTGCTACGAAACTTTAAAGATAAGCACATATTTCGCACATACGATAGGGTCGCAATACCAGGAGATAAAACATAATATTCCTCGTTGCATATGAAATGAATTCTCTCCTTAGTCAGTTGCACATTACACCTAAATTTCCATTTGGTCAGGTCACTAACTCCACCTTTTCCCATGATTTGGAGGGCCTCCTCACTGACCTTTGTTGTGCCGTTTCCATATCTACACCTTTTCTGGCCAACTCTTCCTTATCTGTTCTTGTTACATATCCAAACCATCTCTGTTTTTTTTTATCTCTCCCTGCTGAATACCCCTTCCTCACCACAACTTACTCTAAACCTTAGCATTGTACGTTCTCACTTTTGCAAAATCTCCTCCATTTCCTGTGAGTGCCAATTTCTCTGCTGTATAAACCTTAGGTATGAGTAGGTTTTACCTTGTTGCCAAAAGGGATACCATTAACTCAAGAAATTCTTCCTACTTGATCCACCATTGAGAGATGATCAAAGGATATTTTTGTATTTACATAGTAGACAAAGACGTGAATTTCAGAAAATTTCTAGTGCAAAGGTGTTACAGTTACTGTGATGGTGGTGGTTTACCTACCAAATGTTTTAACAGTAATTGCAGTTACAAGGGAAGGCCTTTAATGCTTCCGTAACTTGAGGGCCGGCACCCAGTATTGCACTGTGCATTTTTAAACCTACGGCCATTTCATTTTTACAAGAGGCACACACATGAAAGTGCTGTTACCAACTGCTTCCCTTATTTTTGTCTGGTTTTCAGAGCGATACACAAGCAAAGGCTTAATTTTACTCCCTAATTGTACTCGCATACAACAATAAAGTTCGCCTGTCCTTCTTTGACTTGTGTTCTGGTAGTATTTTGTGAATGATGTAGGTCCTCTTTGGCATTTTCTGTACGTACTCCTTAAATTTTGCTAATAAATTTACCTATAGCATTTTTGTTAGAACTGGCAGCCTCCCAATGCCTGACTGCACTAGTGTGTCACTTCTCTTGTTAAACTTTCCAAAGCAACCTTTACTAGCCTTGAAGGCATCACTACCTTGCATCAGCACTTGTTCCAGGGTTTGTTTGCGGTGTCAGCGTGCAGCTGCTTTGCTTTTTCATTGAAGGTGTCCCCACAAACACTATCATCAGCCAGCTATTTTTTGTTTATCCAGGTCAACAACAATTTTTCTACCTCCTCAGTTGTGTATGGTCTTTGTTTTTCAAGTACTCTGACCCCTTTTGCACCATCAACTCCTTTGATAGCCTCTGTTTTTTAGTGTGATGCAGATTGTAGGCTTTGGCATACCAGAAACATGGCAAGATCAGACACGTGAACCTCACTCATGTTTTGCTGTCAGATATTTTCACCTCAATTGTGGCTCTTACCACTTTTATTTTTGGTTTGCTGCTATCACCCACCTTTTCTTCCACCCCAGGGGAACTTATTTATAAGGCACAGCACATTATAATGATGACAGCATATTAAAAAACACCAGAGAAACGTGAACATTTACAACGAATTTTAGCGTAATTATGCACCGAAAAAGAGCCACAGGTAAACTGCCCCACTCGCCCTTCCCATCAGCAAGCACGAAAGAGGGACACGTCTCGTACAGGTTCCGAACCGTGGTATACATTCCATCAAACTGCCATTAATTGTTTCAGAAGAGAAGATATGCTCAACAGTAGGGCCCCTTTTTTGTTTTACTCAGTATATTTGAGAGCAGAATTGTTTGAGAAGGGAGGCATATTTGAACCAAGGTTGCACTGTCTCTCTGTACTGGTGCCCAAATAATTTCCCCGTATTAGGCATGTTTTGTCATTTTTCTATGCAATGGAGTGAAGGTTGTGTACTACCAGTAAGATTTTTTTTGGAAATTGTTGTTTTTCAAGATAAATGTGTTGAAAACAATGTTTTCATATAAGCAACTTACCAAGTGATTACAAAGCTAATGTTTATAACTTGCGCTGTAACTTTTTAAAAAATTCGCAGTAGTGCTTCTCCTGTATTGTGTAGGTGACAGGCCCTGCCAACTATCAGGGAGCACAGGGAACAACCTGGCAGGTAAGGTCAGTTTGTTTCTGCCGGCTCTGGTACACATCAGTGCCATTTGCAGCTGCTTTTTTTTTTTTTTTTTTCTTAGTTATCTTTGTGGATTTTCGTGAAGTACAATTACCCTGTTCTGCTTGCGCAGCAGGCCATTGATAGTTTATCATCACATTTTGAGTAATTCTCTAGTTTTTTTCTGAATGATGTCGGATTCTAGCAGTTTGAGTATTCGCTATTGCAGTGAAGGCTGCAAGACTAGGCTCACAAGAGCTTGTTATGATCCTCTTCCAGTCTGTAGTAAATGTAGGAGGCAAGAGTATAACACTGAGAAAACTTGCAATGAATGTCCCTCATGGCATTGTAAACAATGGAAAATTCTAAAGTCTCACACAGACAAATTAGAGAGATAGGAAGAGGAAAGCGGCTTCTAGAGCTGAAAGACGTTCTCATAGTGTAGAAGCTATGCCTAAACCTAGTTTACAGGTTATTTCTGTTCCTACTGTATCCTATTCCTTGCCCTCCCACTATTCAACCTCCTACTCCCATGTCTGGCTCCCTTGCTTCCAACCCTGATTCCATTTCCAGTCTCGAATCCAGCTTTGGCAAGAAAATTAGCCTTGTAGCAAGTGCAGTGGCAGAGTTAGGAGAGTCAATTTAAGCGACAATGGAATAAGTTTTCTCCGATAAAGTGACGAGTGAGAGTGCAGTGTCAGTGGAGGAGGTGGCTTTCCGTCCCGCCGGTTCTGGTTCTTCTAGACTAAGGTCCCTGCCCTGCTCCCCTAAACCTGGGAGAAGACATACCGAAAGTCCAAGGGAGGCCAGTGGGTTTTGTCCACAAGTAGTCGCCCCCGCTGCCGCTCCTGTTGCACAGTCCCAGGTGTTGGCAGAGAGCTATTGGAAAGGCGTGTCTTTGGATATTCAGCATTTATCCTCAAGTTCCTCTGATGACTACGGCGTGGACAGGAGGCACCACAAACAGGTCCTAAACCCTTCCCGACTGCTTAAGCACCCTTCCGAGGGTGTTGGTCGCCGTCCAGATCTGCTACCTGTTAAGTGGTATAAGAAGTCTACTAGCAGTCCCCAGCCTTCTTGTGGTTATGCTGTAGACCCTTCTGTCTCTGCCAGTCCATCAGCGTCCACTTCTGTCTACACGGGACAGTCTGGAGGCCTTCTCACCTGAGCATCCACACCTGGCTCCCAAGCGCCAGGCAACAGCTCAAAAGCGCTTAACATCTGCTCCCAAACGTCTGGCGCCACTTTCCGAGCTCCAAGCGCCCACTCCCAGGCACCCATCTTCTTTCCTCGCTCAGAGACCGCGGTCTCCTTCAACTCCTCCAGTTAAGACCTGCACCACCGTCTCCTTCACCTTTGGACCATGATGAGCCTACTCTGGCTTCTATTAAGTGGCAGTTAGCCAAAATTATGGCGTTGTTAAAGAAAGCTCCTTCCACTCCCAAGACTTCTCAGGGGTGTTATCCTGTCCCTGGTCTCCTCAGAGGAGGAAGAGGTTGACCAAGAACCTGCGCCTCATTCAGCTTATGCTGCTTCCCACATTTTTCACCCCACCTGCCCCATCATCGCCTGCGTCGACCTTTTTAGAGGAATCAACCGAACGACGGAACAAGACTTCCCAAGATGGTACTTTCTTCGTCTTCTAAGAAGTCCTTCAAGAAGATGGGAGACTGGCTCCAGTCAGAGCTCTTAGACACTATCTGAAGAGGAGAGAAAAGATCAGGGGTCCATCCAGTAACCCCTGGTGTTCGGAGAAGAACCAATCTCATCTTCTGTCAAAGAATGCTTTCAGAGGCACATTCCCAGATCCAGGCAGATGTTTGACCAAATTTTAAAGTGAAAGCTCATGATATCAGAGCGGTGTCAGCCTCTTTGGCTTTCAGGCATATGTTCCTGACTTCCATTATTCAATCAACCTGCTGGAAGTGCAGGTTATTTTCCCCTCTCACTATCTGAAGGAAGTGGAAACAGTGTGCGGGGATTGCAGTATCTTGGGAACATTATCTGGCTGGCAATGTATTGGGTGAGGAATTATAGGAAGCACTCTGTTTCTCCTACTGTCTCTTCACCTTGGTGTAGGGTTTTCAAGTTTTGGGGAGCCTGGGGGTACAATGTACCAGTCTTAGTGGATAGGTTGAGTTGTTTTTTATAAGTGTTTTCAGAGTAGGTGACAGCGTCTGGTTGTTTTTTTAATTCTGGTACTGCCCAGGCCAAGGGCACCTTTTGTAGCATGGCTAGCCATCAGGCTTTTCTTCTGCAGCAAAGCTCCCACTACGGATTAAGACGAGCACCAAACACAGGCAGTGTTCACCTGCAGTAGCTCTCTTACCAGGCAAGGAAACAACAAGCGTTGCACTCAGTGCTGGCAAATTTTCTACTTCAAAGTCATTACCAGGTCTTAATGTTTTGGAGGAGAATATGCCCATGTATCCCACCTCCATTCAGTGTGAGGATTCAGCAATATTCATAATAAAATTAAGTTTCATATAAACCTACCAGGCAATTACAGAATCAGAGCCCGCCCTCTTCCCCTCTTGTGGACATAAGGGCACAAACAAATTGAGCTTATCTGCCAGGTTGTTTCCCGTGTTCCCCAATAGTAGGCGGGGGCTGTCACCTACACAAAGCAGAAGTGCTACCGCGAATTATTTAAAAAGTTGCCATGTGAGTTAAAAACACTAGCCTTGTAATTACTTGGTAAGTATATATGAAACTTAATTTTATTATGAAAATATCATTTGCAGAAGCTGTTTAATATATTTTTACTGTATACTGTTAGGTATTGGTATATCTTTTAAGAATGGAATATCATTTTTCTCCCATTCTTTTTCCATTCACTAAAAATATCTCAGTTGGTACTTACTTGTAACTTCCAAAATGTTTACAGTAACCCATTTTCTCTCGTCGTTCCAGATGGCATCAGTAAGCAAGGGTGAGGATATTGTCGGGGTAGAAGAGAAAGTGGGAGAAAATAAATCCATCTCCAAGCCTGCTTTGCAGCGTGTGCCTCCTGCTACCGGTGAAGAGTCTCAGTCAGTCCCTGAACGCTATAAGCTTCTCCCTCTCAAGGGAGGAGGTTGTCCAGATCCTCAAAGAAATCAAGAACGATCAGGAGAATGGGAAGGAGAGCGAGGCCACCCTCAGCGACATCACTTGCGAAGGCTGTGCGCGTCAGCGTGGCGAGCACCGTGCTCCCCGGACGCCAGATTGTCGTGGCTTGCGGGTGGGAAAGCATCCTCCATTCTTAGAGCACTCGCTCGCTAACCTGCAGCTGTCTCCTGCCAAAAAGAAACCGTTGTTGAGAAAGAGCAAGCTGGCTGTGCTTGGTGTCAAGTACAGCTCAGAAGTGCGGAGTGGGAGTTCCTCCGGAGTCGTATCCAGTTTAGTTAGTTCTTCCAAAGATGGTTGCGGTGGCAAGGATTTGCCCGAGGGCAAGAGGGTCTCCAAAACGTGTGAGGTCTCCAGTTTGCTTAATGGTGTTTCTCCTTTGAAGAGATGGAAAAATTCTCCGAGTACTTCAAAGTTCCTAAGTCGTGTGTGTTCGAGTCCCTTAACAAAAAGACGGTGTCGGAAGACTTTGCGAGCGTGTCGCAGAGTAGTAACCTTTGTAGTGATATCAGAAGTAGTGTTCCGACCAAGAAGCTCGAGTTCTCGCCCCACGGATGTAAGCACTGTGGGCAGCCCAAGTCCTGGAGGGCCCTGGACAAGCGAAGGTGCCGGAGACAGCTGCCGGAAGGTGAGCTGCCAGATCTGAAGACTTTGTCGCTGTAAGAGAACTCGGAATCTGCCGTCTACCGCTCGTGCTCACAGCAGGCCCGCAGCCCGGACTACGAGGACGTCACGATGGATGAGTTGGCTGCGTACCTAGATAATTTTCTGTACCTCCCAAAGGAAATGTCTCACATGGCAGAAATGATGTATACATGAAAGCATTTTATACTTAGGTTACAGTCTATACAGTGAACCCCCGTATTCGTGGGGGATGCGTCCCACAGCCCCCCCCCCCCACCCCACCCCCGCGAATAGGTCAAATCGGCGAATGCTTAAAAGTCGTCTAAAAACACTTAGAACTGCCCATTTTGATAGCTTAAACCAAGAAAAACCCAGTAAAAATGCTTATACCTGAGTATTTTAATAGTTTTATCACAAAAAGTGCATTTATTCATGAAAATTATATGAAAATACAGTAATTAGTGAATATTTCTGTGAAAAATACCGTGAATGGGTGAATTTTCCGCGAATGATGGCTAGATGTGTTCCACAGAGAAACCCGCGAATGCATGAGTCCGTGAACCATGAGAACGCGAATACGGGGGTTTACTGTACACACACACACACACACACACATATATATATATATATATATATATATATATATATATATATATATATATATATATATATATATATATATATATATATATATATATATATATATGTATATATATATATATATATATATATTGTATATGATTTATATAATTGCATCATTAACCTTTTGTATCGATTTTTTCCTTTCATTGTAATCCTTTGTGTTACTTGGTGCTGGAGTGTCATGTTCAGCATTTTTTTTCAATTGCCTCCTTTTTTTTCGCAGAATAAGCCTTATTTTCAAATGCTAGTTAAGTTGCCCCTGTAGTCTTACTGAAGAAGGCTTCCAAAGGTTTTTCGCCACTTACAGTTTAAGTAACTTTTACGATCGTATGAGTATCCATTGAGCAATTGGCGTGAGTTTTAGTTACTAAAATATAATAATCCATTGAAGGTATTCTCTTCGGAAGTGATAGCATTAAAATGTCGAGTGAATTGTGGTGTAATTATAATTAGTCCAATACTGTACACTGAAAATTAAAATTGAGATCTGGAGTGACGAAACGATTGTCTTCTACATTTGTTGGAATCAAAGGTGAGCTTGCAATCTTCCCTGGTACCTGCTGACGACTCTGGTATTAGCAAGACTATATATGTACTGTAGATACACATAAATATATATATCAGGATTATTTTTCTTCTATTTTTCAATGGTAATGTTAGACACTTTCATTCGTTTCGTTCCCAGGTTACCGTGGTAGCTACAGAATACAGTTCGAGCGTTTTGAAATTATAGCCTCCGCAAAGGACAGGAAGTTCATTTAACAGTTAGCTCTTCGTTGGGTGAGTCGGTAGAGCTGCGGACTGTCACTCGACGGGCTGGAGTTCAATTCCCCGACCGGCTGATGAAGAGTTAGAGGAATTTACTTCCGGTGATAGAAATTCATTTCTCGTTATAATGTGGTTCGGATTCCACAATAAGCTGTAGGTCCCGTTGCTAAGTAACCAATTGGTCCTTAGCCACATATAATAAGTCTAATCCTTCGGGCCAGCCCTAGGAGAGCTGTTAATCAGCTCAGTGGTCTGGTAAAACTAAGGTATACTTCTTCCTTTCATGTAACAGTTAGTCTTCAAAGTATAGTAGTACACTGGTTTGTAATTGGCATTGGTTACTGATGCAGAAAAAATGTTATATTATTGAGAATCATACCTTTGATATGTGCTGTTTATAGTAGAAGCCCTAATTTACCTTTTTCAAAATAAAGATATTGTCATTTTTAGCAGCACTGTTTCATTCTCAAAAGTGTTTTTACCTGCGAGAGGGTAGGTCTTGGAGTGAAGACACTTAAAGAGACGACACAGCTGCCGAGAAGGTTTTCTTGGGAGAACAGAGGTTGATGAATCCATTTTTATTATTCCTAGATATAGTTTTTCATTTCCTTAATACATAATTCTAAACTTAACATTACACACAGTCGTTCATATGTCTTCGTTTCACACTTTTTTCTGTCTTTTAGCTGCTTTCCCAACTTCTTCTTCCTCTTTCTCTCGGCAAGCAGCCTCTCCTCCCGCTTCTGTTTGTCCAGATATAGATCCTTGTTCTTGAGGAGTTCCTCTTCCGTCATGGGCTCGATGACTGTACCCATTTTCGTGACGACTGGCGGCATCGTCAGCTTTTGATGCTGCTTCTCGGGCACAAACATTCTGACCACGGGGGCTCTCACTGATGCCTCAAAGTCCTGAACTCTTGAAAAGGGGTACGGCAGTTCGCTCACCTGGGGAAGAGAATGAATGAATTTCAAAGATAGATATGAATGAATCGCAATCACTGAAAATCACATTTACACGAGATAAAGGTTAATGGGAGTTTTATGTAATAAATGATTTAACCTGGGCCTCATGCAAACAGAAATAAGTGACTGAGTCGTGAAAATTGGAACTAGACAAAGTTAAAGAAGTTGAACGGCGAATAAAACTATAAATTGCACGTGGAAAAAGGCACCAAGGAATATGCTAACAATGAAGGAACAATGCAAAAAAAGAATAACAATGTCTACTGTGCATTGTTTATGATGAAACCACTAAGGGATTTACTGACAGATGAAGGTCCTCAGCAACAACTAAGAACTTAATATTGAGGTTCGATATACAATCTACGATGCTTAAACCCATCTGCACTTGCTTACTATACAATTACAAGAATGTAATGCGTACAGTATATGGTGAACAAATGCATATTAGGAAGTTAGAATAAAATTCTGGCAAAATTGTAAGTTTTTGTAAAATTCAAATTTTTTTCACACAAACCCTTCGATCACTCGCAGTCTGAATGTTCCTATACATGAAAACACCAGTCTTGTAAACAGATGATGCAGAAAACATATCAGAATGTAGCAACTGTCCTCGTTATTTCATGAAGGAACAATGTAAAATTGCAAGAAATAAGGGATTACAGTAGTGCACTTCCAGACTAATTAATGGCAAGAACTAGGGTATTAGTACACTTCACATACTAATTAATGGGTTTATAATGAAAGTTTTGTTGTAAAATCTAAAATTGTTTCACCATAAACCCATCAGTCATACAGGTCTGAAGTGCAATTAAGTGGGAGGCCGAGAAATTGATAGTTCAAGCCTTTGCAAGGATTTGACAGAATCAGTGGAGTACCTGGGTACATCTTGGGTCCAAAACACAGTCCACAGGAAGTAGTTGAACACCCTGAGTGGACTGTAAGCATTCTGTATTTATGATTTCAAATTAGTCACTGAAACCAACAAACAATCATGTGAGAAGTAGAAGCTCGCTTTGAAAGACTACATCTGTTGTGAACGTACGAGAAATGAACGAGGGTGCAGTACTTTTGATGCCATTTGCAAAACCCATCCCACCGTAACTAATGGTCCCAAGGAATACAACCTCATTCCTTCATGCATAACATCTCCAAGATAAAAACTGACAAAGGCTACAGCATCTCCATGTAACTGTATTTAGAGGAGCCATTATCTTAATGCTCCTCCTGAAACCTCCGCAAAAGCTTGAAGGATGATCTGCCTTAGAATATAGTATTCTTAGAGACATCCTTCCTCTACTAATGCACTGAGAGAAGAGTCTATTCACTGAACCTCAATGACTGGCAGAAAGCAGTTTTCATAGATAGATACGGTAGGGCAGACCTTCAAAGCATCTCATAAGGGACACTGATGAGAGTCTGGAATACTCTGAAAGCTTGCATGTCATATGGGGAAGCCCCTTCATGAAGTGGTGGAAGTCACTTCAGTGCCTTCTTCAGCTGATTTGTGGGCCCAGTTGTTACATAAGCCACAACCATAAGTCACGTTGATGCTCCAAGCTCGGTCAACTCTACTGCTTTCACAGGATTGAGAAAGCAACAGACTTCTGACAGATAAGGGTATTAATGCAACTTCTGCTGGCAACTTGGGCCTATGTATATCAGGTCAGTCTTACACTGGAACAATGTACCTAGGCTGCCCCTGGTGCCAAGGTCTTGGTGAAAACTTGTGAAGCTGTCCCTGGGCTAAAAATGGTATTTTCATTATAAAATAAGTTTTTAAATATACTTACCTGGTAGTTACATATATATAGCTTTATCCCGCCGATTCGTCGCGCGCACGGCAGAAATTCAAAATTCGCGGCAATCGCCGATAGATGGTCAGGTGGCCATACCTGAGCGCCCTCTACCAGGTACCTAGAACCATTCCCAATTGTCCTCAGAAAGTCCATGCCCCTGTTCTCAGAGGGGAGGAGGGAGGGACCTTTTATATATGTAACTACCAGGTAAGTATATTTAAAAACTTATTTTATAATGAAAATACCATTTTTAAATATCTACCTTCCCTGGTAGTTACATATATATAGCTGATTGACACCATTGGTGGTGGGTTAGAGAACCAAAACACCGTTGGGAATTCGTATAATTACTAAACACTAAATATTAGCTGTAACCATACTCTGGATCTTACCTGATAAGGAAGCTGGCTTCATAGTTATCCTGCCTCATTCGCCTGCATTCCTTGAGAGACCCAGCCACCCATCCAGGGGGCTGTAGAAAGTCTCTATGGGGCTGTCACACGGTCCTCAACCTTAACATGACTAGACCACCACCCTTGCTATCCTGGCATAGCCATGGACAAAGAGCTGACCACCTGACCCACTAAATAACACACTCCATAAAACCTAACTTAGACTTGCAACCCCAGACTGTGGAAGGTTGCAACAACCTTCACAGACAACCTGTGAGTTCAAATCAAGAAAAAAGCAAGGGTATAATAAAAAAAAAAAAAGAAGGTTATAGGGTAGAGGCAGTAGTACCCTCTCCAACTACGGCGCTGGAGGCAACGTACGGACCCAGGGAACAGCAATCCTCATATTGGGTCTGTACTTCTTTCAGGTAACAATCTGCGAAGATAGATTTGCTTCGCCAAAAAGTCGCTTCCAAAATCGATTTCATAGACCTGTTGTGTCTATAAGCCATCGAAGTCGCCACAGCTCTTACTTCGTGCGCTTTGACTTTGAGGATTGGGAAGCTTTTCTCGTCACATTCTTGGTGAGCTTCCCTTATTAAGTCCTTGATAAAGAACGCCAGTGCATTCTTTGATAAGGGTAATGAAGGTTTCTTCACTGAGCACCAGAGGTGATCTGTCTGACCTCTCATGTTTCTGGTCCTCTGTAGATAAAATTTTAGGGCCCTAACTGGACAAAGGCCTCTCTTTTTTTCCTGTCCTACTAAATGAGACAGCCCTGGTATGGAAAAGGATCTGGGCCATGGTTGAGAAGGGTTCTCGTTTTTAGCGAGAAAACCAAGTTGAAGTGAACAGACTGCATTTTCCCCATTGAAGCCTACTTTCTTGCTAAAGGCTTGTAGTTCCCCTACCCTCTTGGCTGTAGCCAACGCGACCAGGAAAAGGGTCTTCTTAGTGAGATCCTTCCATGAAGCCTTGTCGAGAGGTTCAAACCTATTCGAGGTTAAAAATCTTAGGACTACATCCAAATTCCAAGAGGGGGTCGGGTTGTCCTTCCTCTTAACTGTCCCAAAAGACCTTATGAGATCCGTGAGGTCCTTGTCTCCCGACACGTCAATATTTCTGTGACGGAAGACGGAAGCAAGCATGCTGCGGTATCCCTTGATGGTTGATACTGCTAGGTTTCCTTGGGTTTTCAAATGCAGAAGAAAATCTGCCAGTTGAGTTAGAGAGGTACTGGAAGAGGAAATGTTATTTTTTCTGCACCACTCCCTGAATACGTCCCACTTAGATTGGTACACCTTGAGTGTGGACGTTCTCCTCGCTCTCGCGATGGCTCTTGCAGCTTCCCTTGAAAAGCCCTTCGCTCTTGCCAGTTTTTCGATAGTCGAAAGGCAGTTAGGTTGAGAGCAAGGAGATTTTTATGGTATCTCTCTATACGTGGCTGTCTAAGTAGATCGTTCCGACAAGGTAACGATCTGGGGGTGTCTACTAGCCACTCCATCACCTCTGTGATCCATGGTCTCATGGGCCAAAATGGAGCTATCAGGGTCATGCGGGCGTCGTTCGACTCCCTGAACTTCTTCATGACTCTGTCTAGGATCTTGAATGGGGGAAAAGCGTACATGTCTAGTCCCTCCCAATTCATGAGGAAGGCGTCCACTGCCACTGCTTCCTGGTCTGGGACTTGAGAGCAGTAGACTGGTAACCTCTTCGTTCTCTGTGTCGTAAAGAGGTCTATTGACGGTTCTCCCCACAGATTCCACAGCCTGTTGCACACCTCGTGATGTAAGGTCCATTCTGTCGTGAGAACCTGTCTTCCTCTGCTGAGAAGATCCGCTCTGACGTTCTTCTCTCCCTCTATGAAGCGGGTGATCAGAGTTAAGTTGTTCGTTTCTGCCCACAGCAGGAGATCTTTTGCTGCCTCGTAAAGGGAATCCGAACGAGTGCCACCCTGTTTCCTGATGTAGGCCAACGCTGTGGTGTTGTCTGCGTTGACCTGTACAATCTTGTTCTGGGCCTTCTCCTGAAAGTGGACTAGCGCAAGATGAATGGCCACCAGTTCCTTGACATTTATATGCCATTTCTTCTGATGGTTTTCCCATAGACCTGAGATCTCGCCCTTCCCCAGCGTTGCACCCCATCCCATGTCCGATGCGTCTGAATACAACACTAGGTCGGGGTTCTTCTGTTGAAGTTCGAGGCCTAATTGAAGTTTTTTGGGGTCGTTCCACCAACTCAAATGATTTTTGATTCCCAGAGGGATCGGAATCCACGTCTCCAGATCTTGGCCTTTTTTCCAATAGCTTGACAGATGGAACTGAAGTGGACGTAGATGTAGTCTTCCCAGGGAGACGAATTGTTCGATCAAGGAGAGGGTCCCCAGCAGACTCATCCACTCCCTCGCCGAACAGGTCCATCTCCCTAGAAAGAGCTTCATCTTTTCTAAGCAATCCAGAATGCGTTTCGGGGCTGGAAAAGCCCGAAAAACCACTGACTGAATCCTCATCCCCAGGTAGATGATGTCTTGTGAAGGCGTTAGCTGTGATTTGGCCAGATTTACTACCAGACCTTACTGTTGCATCAAATTCATTGTCACTTGCAGATCCTCCAGACACTTTGCTTGCGATCTGGCTCTGATTAGCCAATCGTCCAGGTACATCGAAATCCGTATCCCTTTTAGATGTAATCAGTGAGCTACGTTCGATGCCACTCGAGAGAAAACGTAAGGAGCCGTGCTTAGTCCAAAACAAAGTGCTCTGAACTGATAGGTTGTCCCGAGATGCACAAACCTCAGATATTTTCTGTAGTTCGGGTGAATTGGTACGTGAAAATACGCGTCCTGTAGGTCTATCGAAACCATCCAGTCTTCCTGTCTGGTGCCTGCTAGGACTGACGCAGATGTCTCCATGGCAAACTTGACTTTGCTTACGTACTTGTTCAGTGGACTTACGTCCAGAACTGGTCTCCAACCCCCCGAGTTCTTGGGTACCAGAAAAAGTCTGTTGTAAAAACCCTCTGACGAGAGGCCCTTTACCTCTTCTATTGCTGCTTTTGATAGCATCTGGGTCACCTGTTCTTGAAGAGCTGCTGCTTTGCTCCCCGAGTAAGTAGCTGTCAACTCTAACGGTTCTTGTGAAAGAGGGGGCTTCCTTAGGAAGGGAATCTTGTATCCTTCCTTCAAAACTTCGACTGTCCATTCGTCCGCTCCCCTTTGGCTCCACTCTTGCCAAAAGTGGGATAACCTGGCTCCCACTTGTGTCTGGAGGTTGTTGTGATCATTTCTTGGATTTCGGTTGCTGCTTGGGTTTCTTACGAAGTTGTCCTCCAGCAGCCATTCTCTGACTTCCTCTCGAAAGGGCTCTTCCACGAAAGGGCTGACTCGTAGGAGGAGCTTCCTTGTCCTTCCTGGCTAAAAAGTTTGACGGAAGAACTTTCCTAGCAGTCCTTGTGATCAGATCTTGCGTTGATTGTTGCGCAAGGGCTGCTGATAAATCCTTAACCAGCTCTGAAGGGAAGAGCTGTTTAGATAAGGGAGCATACAAGAGTTCAGATTTCTGAGCGAGAGTCACTCCTGAAGACAGGAACGAACACAGCATAGCTCGTTTCTTGATAACACCTGCTGTGAAAAGGGCAGAAAGTTTGACCGTCCCGTCCCTCACAGCTTTATCGAGACAGGCAATAAGGTGCATTTGCGTGTCATTCTTCTCATCTGAAACCTCTGCAAGAGCTGCTAGAGTCCAGTCCATCAAGCTGAAGACTTCAATAGTTCTGAAGACGCCTTTCAGCAAGTGATCCAATTCCGAAGTGGACCACAGAACCTTGGCCTTTGTCATGGCTGTTCTACGTGAAGAGTCAACGAGTCTGGAGAAGTCCCCTTGGGAGGAGGCAGGAACTCCCAAGCCGAGGGCTTCCCCAGTCTCATACCACACGCTGGATCTAGAAGCCAATCTTGTCGGGGGAAAGGAAAAAGTTGTCTTTCCTTGTTCCTTCTTCTTCAAAATCCAATCATTCAGTGTCGAAAAGGCTCTCTTCACTGATTTGGCCAACACTGTCTTCTTGAATGAAGAAGACTTCTGGGGTCTACCCATCAAATATTGCGAGGGAGGACTCCGAGGTACGGCCTGTTGGAAATCGTTAGGAAATAAGTCCGCCAAAAGAGTAAGAAGTCTTTTCAGATCAGCGGCATGAAGAGTTTCTTGAGTTTCCTCTTCCGAGATCTCTTCCAAAGGATCCGCTATTTCCGATGTCGAACAAGTGGGGGAAACGTGTGTATCGTGCTGCTTGCGTGCGTCACGCATGCGTCCAACTTGCTGCGAGGGAGCTTCACGATCCTTGTCACCTCCCGTCACTTGTTGCGGGGAAGCGTCTATGAGCGCTGCAACTTGCCGCGAGTTTGCGTCTTGCTGGCTGTTAGCGTCTTGTTGTCCTGACTCCTGCCTTACCCTCTTCTTGGGTCAGTTGACGTCCTTAGATTTCTTCTTGTGTGTTTCTTCTCTTAGCCCTTGCGACTTGTAAGAGTCAAAAAGAGACGCAAGGGACTGCTGAACTTCCGACAAGAACTTTACTTGAGGTGCCACTTGTTGCTTGGAAATAACTGGAGATGGCACTGCACGAGCTTCCACAACTTCGGAGACTCTAGCTGGGATCTTTTGATGATGAGGAGGTGACGCAGCTTGCGACACATCCCATTCTGGAGGCGGGGGAGAAGCGTGAACTGAAGTAATGTACACGTCTTCTTCCTCCGACGAGTTATGCTTCTTACGCCTCTGTTTAGGCGCAGAAACGCCGTCTTCTTCCGACAGGAATCTCTCTGGAGAGCTCCATTTGCTGCAAGAGGGTTGTTGGAGCGGGAAGGGGGACCTGCGTCTCTTGATAGGTCTAGATTCTTGTGATTGACGCCAACCACGTCTGGGTCTTGCGTCATCCGAGGATGACGAACATGTCCTCATCTCGCCTTTCCTGCGGCGAGGGGGAGCGTCCTGGGATGCGTCAACAGGATCGCTCGAGGGGACGTCCGCTCGTTGTTCAACGTCTCTCACCTCCCTTAGCCTGTCGACGTTCCTTCTCCCAGGGGTTGGGGAGCATGGAAGAGGTCTAGGGCTAGGAGCGTGACAGACACGAACAGACGCACCCTCCACTGCACTAACACTGTCACCGAACTTTTGTTGCAAACTATGCACTGCCCCCCACATCACTTCCCTATCCGAAGAAAGGGATTGCACAGAAACTCCTATGGCAGAAATAGCAGCCATAATATCCTTTAAAGACGGATTACTTACTCCCGACTCCGCAGGAGGATCGGGTACTACTACTTTAGGGTTAGGATCAGGAATATTAGTATCAGACAAGTTAGAAAGGACTTGACTATCAGAAGACCTGGCTGACAGAACACTGGAAGATCTAGCTCTCCTAATTCTGTCCTTTTCCAATCGCCTCACATAGCGATCATACTCTCTCCACTCTCTCTCAGACAAACTTTCACACTCCTTGCATCTATCATCAAATGCACACACATGATCTCTGCATTTCTTACATACTGTGTGGGGATCAAGAGCAGCCTTGGGAAGCCGGGTCTTGCATCCCCTAACACACATTCTAACAACAGGGTCAGCCATCTTGAAAAACAAGTACAAAGAACAATTGTTCCAGTCGGAAACCGACCAAATTAGCTATCAATGAGAAAAAGAAAAATCCAGGGAAAATCCAATATCAGCGAAAGCCATCAACGAAAACCAAACAAGTAATGGGTACTTCACCAATTGTAGTAAAGCAAACCAAAGTAGAGCGAATTTCCAACGTGTTGATAGAACGACGGCAGGGAATTTCTGAGGACAATTGGGAATGGTTCTAGGTACCTGGTAGAGGGCGCTCAGGTATGGCCACCTGACCATCTATCGGCGATTGCCATGAATTTTGAATTTCTGCCGTGCGCGCAACGAATCAGCGGGATAAAGCTATATATATGTAACTACCAGGGAAGTTAGATATTTAAAATAACAATTTTTAAAAGTAAATTGTATTTATCCTAACTATACAAACCCTCGGTCCTTTACATTAGGGATTACTTTCAAGCGTACGCTGGAAACGGCTGTTGAACTTCAAACAAGGTGGTTAGGCAGTTAACTACTGTCCGGGAGGCGGGAGTACCGCCTGCCCGGATGTAAACATTCCAATTTGCTTTCGGCCGTCGTAGCGAACGGACGTTGTTCTTCGTCACTCTCTGCCTGACTGCTCTTTTTTCATCAGTTTGGTGGGAAATCTTACTTTTTTTGTTTATCTTGAATCATGGACAAACTAAGCCTTCCTATCCCCAGCGTGTATATCCCAGGGTGGGAGGGAAGAAATGTAATTCTTTTTGATCTAGCGTCGACGCGGACCCACACGCTCTCTGCCCATCTTGCAGGGGGAGTGTGTGTTCGTGCGACGCTCCCTGTAGTAAGTGTTGCTCTTGGTCCCCTGAGCAATGAGGAAGTTTGAGGGGAGGAGACGTTACCGTCGTAAGCCTACCAAGGAGTCGTCCGAGGGAAACGCCCCCGACGACTCCGTTGATGGCGAATGTGTCGGGTTCGTTTCTCCCTCCTAGCGAGCTTCCCCTTCTTGCTCCCTCTCCCTCAGGTGAGGACTCCCCCTCCCCTTCCTCTTTCGTTTCATCGCTTGTGGAAGGGCGCGGGGAGAGTTGGACCAGGACATCCTCTCAGAGGTCTCTTCCCATTCTGGAGGGGAGTTTTTTCCTCCTCCAGAGCGGGTAGAGGCTTCCCGAACTAACCCAACTTTTGCTTCAGGTCTCGGGCTGGATAGCCAGGCTACGAACTTGGCTTCAACCTGGCTACACCTGGGCCTACCTGGCACATCACTGGAGGGACCGGCACCTCATCTCTCCACCACTCCAGTGACCACTCACTCGGCAACGATAGCCACTACAACATCCGTCACCATGTCCAGGGCTTACCATAAAAGTTATGACTTCACAAGCCATAATAAATTGTAGATGCATCTGAAATAAAGGTGGCAATTTGGATGACTGAAGAAAAGAATATATTGGGGACAGAAAGAAGAATACTAGAGATAATTCAACCTGCAAAAAAATAGGACTAGAGTATTTAAAAGGACAAGGACACCAAGAGACCCTGGGATCAGCCCTCTGTCTAATGAAAAAGAAAGTGGCTGAGATAAGAGAGGAAGGAAGTAAATTAATTAGGAAAATAAAGGGAGAAGGATGAGAAAAGAGGTTTGGTTTATGGGTAGAGTGGTCGGTGGTGTTGTGAGGACTGTAACTGGCCAGAGGTATGAATGGCGACCTGGTCTTATAGTCGACGGGGACGTACAGTAATTATTACAGGAAACAGGATAAATGGGGAAGAAGAGATAAAATGGACTGTGAGTGCTTGGGGAGGTGTTGAAGCAGAACGATTAGGAAGGGAAGGGGTACAGACAGGAGTGGGGAGGGAGAGGGACTTTCGAGAATGACAAGTCAGGTGAATAAATCAAGACATGAACAAGCAACTACTTGTACCCTGTCCATTACAGGTTGCTTACCGAAGAGGGGGCGGAGGACAGGAGTCGAGTCGGTAGGAACCAGGACATAGGAAACTGATCCTGAAGAGGATGTCTGGCTTTTAAGAAGAGGGTCATGATGGGGTGGGTTGTCGGGCGAGGAGGCAAGAGGGCCATTTAACTGTGAATTTGGGGGACTGGTGGGTTCCTTGTGCTTTAAAATCTGCCGAATCTGGGGTCGTGTTCAGCCTCCATTATGGTGCTTGTGGTCGAGGTAGGGGTGGGCATGGGAGGAGACCTGAAAAATAATATAAAAATCAATAGAGGAATAATCATAATAATAATAATAATAATAATAATAATAATAATCATAATAATAATAATAATAATAATAATAATAATAATAATCATCATCATAATAATTGAACATATTCACAAGACATGAACACATGCCAACCTAACTTGCTCTGTAAACAAAGAAAACAATAAAATAACAATTAAATAAATATTTAATGAAATAATTAAATAACATTAATTATATAATTAAATAACAAATAATTAAATAACTAATTAATTAAATAATTAAATAACACCTTAAAAATGGCTGCCAGTTTCTCATTAAAGGTATAATTGACAGATTTGTAAACCTTTGTAATTAATTATTATAAATTATATTTATTTAATTAATAATTATTAATTTTTTAAATTAGATTATTATATTATTAACTGACTAAATCACTTTTAATAACATCAAAGTTTTTCATTACATAACAATCAGTCACATTATTATTATTATTATTATTATTATTATTATTATTATTATTATTATTATTACTGTATTGCTATTACTATTATTATCATTATTATTACTATATTATATTATTATTACTATACTATATTATTATTATTATTATTATTATTATTATTTTTATAATTATTCCTCTGTTAATTTTTATATTATTTTTCAGATCTGTTTAGTAAATGTTTAGTTTAGCGTTTAGTGAATGTTTAGTTAGTGTTTAGGGTTTTGTGAATGTTTTGTGGATATTAGTATTATTGAATGTTTAGTGTGTCAGCACTCTGTGGATTTTTAGTGAGTGTTTAGGGTTTAGTGAATGTTTAGTGAGTGTTTAGGGTTTAGTGAATGTTTAGTGAGTGTTTAGGGTTTAGTGAATGTTTAATGTGTTTAGTGAGTGTTTAGGGTTTATTGAATGTTAATGTTTAGTGAATGTTTAGGTTTAGTGAATGTTAGTGTATGGTGAATGTTTAGTAAGTATTCAGGGAATGTTTAGTGGGTGTTTAGGGTTTAGTGAATGTTAATGTATAGCGAATGTTTAGTGGTTGTTTAGGGTTTATTAAATATTAGTGTATAATGAATTAGTGGGTGTTTAGGGTATAGTAAATGTTAGTGTATAGTGAAGTTTAGTAAGTATTCAGTGAATGTTTAGTGAGTGTTTAGGGTTTATTGAATGTTAATGTTTGGTGAATGTTTAGTAAGTATTCAGTGAATGTTTAGAGCGTGTTCAAGGTTTAGTGAATATTAGTGTATAGTGAATGTTTAGTGGGTGTTTGGGGTTTAGTGAATATTGGTGTACAGTGAATGTTTAGTGAGTGTTTAGGGTTTAGTGAATGTTAGTGTATAGTGAATGTTCAGTAAGTATTCAGTGAATGTCTTGAGAATGTTAGTGTTTAGTGAATGTTTAGTGTGTGAGTGTTTAATGAATGTTTAATGAGTGGTTAGTGAATGTCCATTGACTGTTTAGTGTTTAATGAGTGTTTAGGGGTTTAATGAGCATTTGGGGCTTAGTGAGTGTTTAGTGAATAGTGAGTGCTTCTTAGTGAATGTTTAGTAAGTGTTTAGTGTATAGTGAGCACATAGGGAATGTTTAGTGCATAGTGAGTGCTTAGTGAGTTTAGTGTTTAATGAGTGTTTAGGATTGAGTGTTTAGTGAATGTTTTCTGAGTGTTTGGGGTACAGTGAGTATTTAGTGAGTGTTTAGTGAACGTTTAGTGTGTCGTGAGTGCCTAGTGAGTGATGAGTATTCAGTGAGTGTTTAGTGTTATTAAGTGTGAGTGTATAGTAAGTGTGAGTGTGAGCATATAGTAAGGGTGTGTTTAGTATGAGAGTATAGTAAGGGTGTGCGTTTAGTGAGCGAGTGTACAGTAAGGGTGTGTGTTTAGTGAGCGTCAGTGTATAGTAAGTGTGCGTTTAGTATGGGTGTATAATAAGGGTATGTGTTTAGTATGAGTGTATAGTAAGGATGTGTGTTTAGTGAGTGTAAGTATATACTGTAGTAAGGGTGTGTGTTTAGTATGAGTATATAGTAAGGGTGCGTGTTTAGTGAGTGTGAGTGTTTAGCATTCAGTGAGTGTTGAGTGTATAGTGAGTGTGAGTGTATAGTAAGCATGAGTGTATAGTGAGTGTTAGTGTTTAGTGAGTGTAAGAGCATTGTGAATGTAAGTGTTTAGTGATTGTACATCACTGTTTAGTTAACATATAGCAACTGTATGCAAGAAAGTCTCATAATTGACAGGAACCATTTAGTATGCCAGACACTGCTTAGATCCAAGAGCATCTGATGCTTAGGAGGCCTGACCACAATGCTTGGAGTGCTTAGGTCAACCTATTGCTTTTGCAAGAGAAGCAAGGTCATTTTCTCTGTGACATTGGGTCAAGTAATAATAATAATAAATAACAGCAACATCAATAATAATAATAATAATAATAATAATAATAATAATAATAATAATAATAATAATAATAATAATAATACAGGCAGTCCCCAGTTGTCGGCGGACTCGGTTAGTGGCGATCCAGTTTTAAGGCGGTTTTCAAAAATATAAAAAAAAAAATATTGGTTTTTTAATGGCTTGATATCCGGTTATCAGCGCCGTCCGGTCATCGACGCCGATAACCAGTTAACTTAGCCGATAACCAGTTATCGTCGCCAATACCTGGTTATTGGCTGCATACGAGACCCCCCTCGCAGTAGACGGGAACTCGTTTCCGAACGTACTGTAACTACACTTGACCGGTTCCGTCGATCTGTGCGTCCCTTTCGCCGAGATAGGTAGCGCCGACTCTACTCCCGCCATGTCGACTTTTGCGATTCCATCACGAGTCCCAAACGCCAGAATCCTGCATCCGACAGAGGTGCCAGTACAAAAAGGAAGCCTATAACGAAGGAGCTGAAATATGACATCGTCAAGCGATCTGGAAAAGGCTGTTCGGACCTGGACATCCATTGCCGTCAGGCTGAGGTTTACTTGTAAGTTCGTCGAATCTGGCATTGAAAATTTACAGAACTACTGTGCAGACCATAGTAAAGGATTAGTCAAATTAAATTCCACATTTTTATAAAAGAGTTATTATATATTAGGGTAAAATATCTGGCCATGACGCGGTAGCATTTGCGACAATGGCGCCTGACTCCATACCAAAAAATGCATTTACAAATACTTCACAGGGTCATTTATTATTAATTTGGCAGTTAATTATAACACATTTTTTAAATAAAACTTCAATCTTTTGCAAGCTTTCTCAAAATTTCATTGTCTTGTGGTTTGACCAAGTAAATACCGAATGAAAATGTGCAAATTTAGCTGGCAAATTTAGGTAGCGATCGGTGTGTCCTGAGCACTGTTTTGCCCTACCGTATTTTATAAGTTTTCGCGCTTTTGTGTGTATAATTTATATGCAAAATGTATTGCAGCGTACTGTACTGTATTTTTGGTTTCCTGCATAAATATGATACAAAGGCAATACGTGTGCCATTCACAATCAAGAAAAATAGAGGCTGTTCAGTCGCACTGGTTTTATGAATACGTATGGCAGTCATATCTGCCGCCGCCTGACGCTCTTCCAAAAAATGCATTTGCAAAGACTTCACATGGTTACATATATTATTATTTGGCAGATAATTATACAGTAAACCCCCGTATTCGCGGACTCACGATTCGCGGATTTCTCTGTGGAACGTATCTACCCATTATTCGCCGAAAATTCGCCCATTCGCGGTACTTTTCACTGAGAAATATTCACTAATTACTGTATTTTCATATAATTTTCATGATTAAATGCACTTTTTGTGATAAAACTAATAAAATACTCAGGTATAAGCATTTTTAGAGGGGTTTTAAGTATTCGTGGATTTTAGCTATTCGCTGGGGGGGTGGCAGTGTGCTGTACACATCCCTCATGAATACAGGGGGTTTACTGTAATACATTTTGTTAATAAAACTTCAGCCTTTTGCAAGGTTTCTTCAAGTTTCATTTTCTTGTTGCTCGACCAATTAAATATGGAGTGAAAAGGTACAAATTTAGCAACTGATGCGTCATGGACAATATTTGACCCTATTAAAGATTATATTTACGTCAGTCTTTCGAATGTACAGTGTACTACTACAGCACAGTACTGTGTGTACTGGATGCAGATTAGGGGCACAGCATGTAGCCTAATTTTTTATAACAAATGCCCGGCCTCGCTTAAGCTAATGCTTTTCTTTCAGGTGAGACGAACACTGAAATCAGCCGTGCCCTTGGACTTAGCAGAACTACTCTTCAGTTTATAGTCAAGGATAAGGAATAGGCAGTCCCCGGGTTACAACGGGTCCGGCTTACGACGTTCCCAGGTTACAACGCTTTTCAAATATATTCATCAGGAATTATTTCCCGGTTTACGATGCATGTTCAGGGGTTATGACGCTTACGACACCGATCCAACAGAAGAAATATGGCTACAAGACGGCAGAATAATAAAAATTCGGAGGTTCTTTTGATGAAAAACTCAATAAAAATGCAGTTTACATCATTTTCAATACGCCCAATGACGATTTTCGGCTTATGATGCAGCGTAAGAACGGAACCCCTGTCGTAAACAGGGGACTGCCTGTATTGTGCAACACATGAAAGGTGGTGCTTCAATGATGGCTGTTACTCGTGGTGCTGCTACTAGATTAGGCAAGCAACATAACCCCAACCTTGTGGAGATGGAGAAGTTATCGATGGTCTGGCTCGAAGACCAAAACCAACAGAACGTTCCAGTGAGCCTTGGTATGATCCAGGAAAAGGCTAGGTAGTTCAGAAGAAAGGGGAAGGTAGTGAAAGTGAACCATTTGCAGCCAGCATCCAAGGAGGAGAAGACACCACCAGGCCATAAAGTCAGTAAGGAGAGACTGACTTTGCTTCTTGGGAGCAATGCCACTGGTGACTTCAAGCTGAAGCCCTTGCTAGTTTATCTGGCTGAAAACCGAAGGGCACTCCAGGGAATTTTCAAGCCTCAGCTCCCTGTCATTTGGAAGGCCAACAAGAAAGCCTTGGTCACTGTCGCTATCTTCGAGGAATGGTTCAATGATCGCTTTATGCCAGCAGTTAAGAAGTATTTGGAAGAGAAGGGTCTGGAATTCAAGGTCCTGCTGGTGTTCGATGATGCCCCTGGTCACCCTTCTAATTTGGGTGAGATTTATCCTGAAGCGAAGGTAGTCTACCTTCTACAGCCGATGGAACAGGGAGTCATTGCTAGCTTCAAGGCAAGGACATTTCGCCATGTCCTCTGTCCTCAGGAATCATCTTTTTTTATTTGTTTTACTGTACAGTAAAGTACAGTACACATGTAAATTTTATACTGTAAAGTGTACTTTACGTTATATTTACTTTTTTTTATTGTCATTCCAGAACTGAGCCTCGGGTTTGCAGATGAACCAGATTCCTTGAAAAAACCTTTGAAGGTTCCCTCTTGAGACAACTAGACCCTCTTTTGTTTAAATGGTTTTATATATTGTTATAAATTTTATAAAAAACAAGTGTGCTACAGTAGTACTGTACTGTGCTGTACAGATTGTATCATTATTCCAGATTCAGAAGATAAGACTTTGTACCCTCTCAATGTCCACCAGGGAAGGAATTCTTCATTTTTGTTTACTGTACAGACTGTACTTTATTTTTAGGTGTACAGTACTACAGTACTGTGCACATTTTTTAACTATTACACAAGACTTACAGTACTGTACTGTATAATTTTTATCTTATTCTAGACTCCCAGCAAGATTTGTTTTTTAAATTTTATTTGGTATACTGTACGTACTGCTGTACATATACATGGTACAGTATTTAACATAATCATCTTTTTACTACAGTACAGTATGTACTGTACTTTATTACCATACATATACTGTGTACATTACTGTATTGCACGTTACTAATTTTAATATTTTCATAACAGACTGTGTACCTGATGTCCAGAATTCATCAGCAGAACTACAGTATACAGTGTACAGTACTGTACTGTGTAAGTGTTAAGTACAGTACTGTACTGTACTGCATACTACACATCTCCATCTCCCACAACCACTACTGTATCTTTCAAAATCACTGAAATCAGGTAAGGAATTCTTCACTTTTTTCATTTTTATACATTTTATATTGTTTTAAAAAACACTTTCCTTTCTAGTTGCATACAGGACTGTACGGTAGTACAGTATATTGTACAGTACACTGTACACAAAAATGGCCGCACCAATATTTTACTGTAGGTACAGTTTATGTACTGTAGTGTACAGGGGTTACGAAGCACAACAATTTCAAAGCAACAAGGAAGTAGTATTCGCTTTGTACACTGTGCGTACACTACATGGTAATACTATATATAACAAAATGCATTTTTACTGCACAGAAGTACAGTACAGTATGTACTGTACTGTAGTGTACTCCACAGTACTGTACTTTAATTAATACTGTATATATTACAAACTGTAAACTGTGCAGTTCTAATTTTAACACTTTCATTACGGACTAATATGTTCCTACTTCACAATCATCAGCAACAGTAAGTAACAGCCTGTACATACTAGAACAGTCGGATTACAGTACTACTATACAGCAACAACATGGAGGAATGAAAGTATGTTCATCCCAAAGGATTCAAGGTTAGGCTTTCATCATTTTACAGTACGGTATATTGTACTATAAAGTACTACTGAAGTACATCCTATATACAAAATATAGTTTTCATTACAGCGCCGTATGATTTTTTCAGAGGCCGTAGACTTTGCTTTTGGTTACCGGCGATTTTCAGTTATCGTCGTGCAACCAAGAACCCAACCCCCGCGGACTGCCTTTACTGTACTGTCACATATTCATACCCAAGGAACCAACATGAAAACACGTCGTCCTCTTTGACGGCGGTCTTCTGGATGTGTCAACATCGCAACCAGTCACCTTAAGAAACACAAGACATTTGAAAAACCTATGATCCTGGCAGGTATGCCAATAGAGGAAGGCCATTTAGCAAACAGAAAGAGTAAAGTTGGACACCACAAGGAATCCTGCATTTCTACACTCCCTTTGGTATTTTATTTGGCAAGACTAGAGAGGATTCCTTGTTGGAATGGAATGGGAATATATAAAATCTGGGCCAAAGGCCAAGCTCTGGGATCTATGAGGGGAAACTGAAAGGATGAAGAGGTTTGGAAGGTCTAACAGGAGGAAAATTGTCAGGAGACAGTTGAGGAAAGTAAGATGGAGGAGAGAGAATATGAACGGAGGTACAGTCAAAGGAATGGAAGGGATTGCAGCTTGGGGTCGATGGGACGCTGCAAGACTCGAGAGGATTCCTAGATTCCTTATTGAATGTATTACCCTCAAGAACACATAAGGCACAGATTACTCTTTCCTCTTTCCAAGAAGCTCACATTCAGCTCCTGTACCTCTAAAACTACAGAAACTCCAAACTAACGACACTGTCCGTTAACCCTACATGGGGTTGAAGGAGTGTGTGTGCGCCAGTAGCGAGACCAGCTCTGACGTATGGAGAAGAAACATGGCCGGTAAAGAGAGTGCAAGAGAAGAAATTGGATGCGGTGGAGAAGAAAATGCTCAGGTGGATGTGTGGAGTAACAAAACTGGACAGGATCAAAAATGAAAGAATGAGAGGAACTACTAAAGTGGTAGAACTATCAGAGAAGGCCCAGGAAAGAGGACTGCAGTGGTACGGCCATGCAATGAGAAGGGACGAGACATACGTAGGGAGGAGAGTGATGCAAACGGAGGTGCCTGGTGGGAGAGCAAGAGGAAGACCGAAGAAGCTAAGAAGGTGGATGGATGTAGTTAGAGAAGATTTGTGAGACAAACAAATGTCAGAGGATGATGTGTCTGACCGAGCCAGGTGGAGGAAAGCTGTCAGAAACTTCGACCCCACATACAAGTGGGAAAAGGTGCAGAGAGAGAAGACCACGTCTTCTAAGGTCTGGGTTTTCCAAACCTGGAAATACTTTCCTCTATTCAATATAACGCAACTCAGGTTGTTTTTTACACTCACCCACAAAGATTTTCATGATGTTTCAGTCTAAAGACTGCATCAGTTAGGGCAAACTCCAGTCACACAGGTGTGCATTGTACTTTCTTCCATCTTGAAAATCCCGTCCATCCTTCTGCACACGGCAGTCACACTGTCACCTGTAAAACGAAAGGTGTATATTAAGCTGCCAAGCAAACATATTTCATATTGCTAAAAAAGTGAAGAGACATTACTTTTTTATTTCTATCCAGAAATATTTATAAATGTATACCGTATATTTCCATGTATAAGACGACTTTTATATAAGACGAGGTAAAAAAATTATAAGACGATTGCTAAACGGAGAGTAGAGCGTCAATTCATAAGGTCGGTGTTTCGGTGTTCCAGCCAAGGGTAGCAAAAGACGACTGTTAAATTACAAAACCATCTGTGTATAGGCTAGCAGTTTTCCTTAGAGATTCAAAATGAACAAAATAACAAAGTTAATTCTACATCATGTTTTTCCTAACCACATCACCTAAAAGGGAAGCAATACGATAATGTACGATAATCATTGTTCGTATGACTGCGTTGTTCTAAACTGTTAAGTACCACCAAAATAATAATGACCTTTTAATTAAAAAATATTATCCTAAACATTATTGCTACCATAATTACACTACCATTACAATTTCCGAAAGGTTACCAAAAGATAACTCGATGTTTACATTTTGTCAGCTGGCCTCTCATAGATAAAACTGATTTCACTGATATTAAATTATTCCTCGAATAGGCTATGTATTATGAAGATATGCCAATAATATATAAGGTAAAAATGGTTTTATCACATTTATTATCAGTTTATTTCATAATGTGAATCTTTTCATGTCGGTAGTTATTGCACCTAGGCCGAGGCCAGCCCACCGATAAACATCACTTAGGGCACGAAATAAATATTGCTTCCCTTTAATGGACAATCGGCTTCAACGGACGACCTTCCCCCTGCCATTAGTCCGTTAAAGCGAGGTTTCACTGTACATTATGATATAAAATCAATACAGTACTGTAAGTTTTTTCATCCTAAAACACAATGCACTGTATGTACAGAATAGGTACGCTATACAAAATCTGAACTTAGAAGGCTGCAAAACCGCGATCATTTCTTGAAGGAAGGCTGAAGTCACGTGACTTCTTTGAGAAACACCTCCACACTTGTGTACGTGTGGAGAAGTAATATAAACTGTGGCTTCTTGAAGCTGTCTATGGAATGGAATGGAATAGAATATAGAATTCAAAGGCATAGCAAGTACTGGGACATACGAGGTCATTCAGTGCTTATAGGAGAACCGAGAGTGAAAAGGTTCGAAAGGTGTAACAGGAGGAAAAGAACCTTATTAAAGTAGAGATAAAATGAGGAATTCTCTTCATGAAGTTGTGCAGAATCTATGATGCCTCAGAGGGGCAATTACTACGTAAAAATATTTGGTCAAGAAGGAGATGGCTGGGGGTATGGATCTGTTGAGGAGTTTTTCTAGCGTAAGCACCCAAGAATTGGTAACAAACAATTGAGAACGCCTGCAATGTTGTAACTACAACAGCAACAGCTGACATAAAGTTAAGTATACCTTAGTTTAACCTGGCCACTGAGCTGATTAACAGCTCTCCTAGGGCTGGCCCGAAGGATTAGATTTATTTTATGTGGCTAAGAACCAATTGGTTACCTAGCAACGGGACCTACAGCTTATTGTGGAATCCGAACCACATTATACCGAGAAATGAATTTCTATCACCAGAAATGAATTCCTCTGATTCTTCATTGGCCGGCCAGAGAATCGAACGCGGGCCTAGGAGAGTACGACATTGACCCACCCTATGAGACATGGCCACTTAATAAAGGTTTTAAGCATACAGTGGAGTAGATGCTAAAAGAGATAGTGAAAAGGACCCAGTCTGGCCTTACGACGGAAAGATACTGTCAGAATTATTATTATTTAAAAGACAAACCCTATTCATAAGAAACAACCCCACAAAAGGGGTCACTGACTCGAAATAAATAGGAAATACAGAAAGAAGAGATCAGAAAACACAAAATAAATTAACAAATTAAAGAATAAAAAGATAAAAATGTAATTAAATTATAGAGTAAGGTGAGAGATACAGACTGAAATATGCAATGGGAGTTATGAAAGACCAAGAATAAAAAAATTGTCAGGATCAGAATGGTTGCCACCACAAAACCCACCCAGATTTTACTTACCATAACCTCTACCTGTAGAGCAGCCACAATACACAATTGACACTGTAGTGTCACATATTCACACAAAAGGGACTAATGCAACAACACATTTCTCTTTGATGGAGGTCTTCTGAATGTGTTGATACTGCAACCAGTCACCTTACCAAATGCAGGACTGTTGAAGAATTTATGATCCTGGCAAAAATCGTCGAAAATTGTAAAAAATCCTAAGAAAACCTGACTTTTAATGCTTTGTGTGTATTGAAAAAGATGTAAACTGCACTTTTTTTAGTTTTGCATAAAAAAACACTCCAAATTTTTATTATTCTGCCATTTTGTAGCCATATTTTGGACTGGCGTCGTAAGCGTCGTAACCCTGGAACACGTGACATAAACCGGGAAATAATTTCTGACGAATATATTTGAAAAGTGTCGTAACCTCAGAACGCCGTAAGCCGGGGACTGCCTGCATACCAACAGAAACTGTGATTTAACCAGATGGAAAGAGTAAGGCTAGACATACAAAAATAGCTACACTCTACTTGTATCTCAGGCAGCCTTTTGTGATTCTTTGCACAAGGTTCAGGGAGGGCCTTACCTCCGAACAAACATGACGTACAAGATTACTACTGTATGAAGTCTAGTCTCTGATCTTCAAAGGGTCATAAGTGGAGGTTCCAGAACTCTGGAATACATCTGGAAAAGTTGTGGATCATTCTGGATTAAATCTTCACTTCTCTTCTTTCCTTTCATGCCAGTCCTGGAAAAGACAAAAAAATTATATAAAAACTTAGTATTTATTTTTTAAATATTTAACCTCTCCATTCTATAGCTTTTACTACTATTGGCGCAGTAGTAAAAGTTATATGACTGAGAGATAAGGTTCATTTAAAAAAATATATGGTTTGAACTGCCTGCAAAAAAAACTTCATCAACGTGACTAACGCCCAGTAATAAACAGAAATAGGAAAGAATATACAATTTAGGCCAAAGGCAAAGCACTGGGACCTATGGGGTCATTCAGCGCTGAATCGGAAACTGACAGTACGAAGGTTTGAAAGGCGTAACAGGAGGAAACCCTCGCAGTTGCACGATGAAACTGAACAGAGGTACAGTAAAAGGAATGAAATACAGTCATAATAATAATAATAATAATATAATAATAATAATAATAATATATGATATCCACACATAATATTCCAGCCTTTGTAAAGGACCATACTAAAGTATTCCCTATCGACTGCAATTGACGTCATCCCCAGGAAACCTCTGACCGAATTCTACTCATCATTTTGAATATTATTATTATTATTATTATTATTATTATTCAGAAGATGAACCCCATTCATATGGAATAAGCCCGCAGGGGCCAATGACTTGAAATTCAAGAAGCTTCCAAAAAATATGAAAGTGTTCATTTGGAAGAACTTACAGAAGGTAATAAGATCAATTAGAAAATAAAAAAAGATAAATTGATAATAAATTAACAAATATAGAACTAAATTATTAAAATACAACATATAAATAAAATATGGTAGTTATTTGAATATCCCGTCACCTACATTGATTGAGAAAGCACAATAAAAAAACTGCAGAATAATTTGCACAAGAACGTAAAGTATCGTGTTTGTGAAATCAAATTAAAATGAGTCAATATCAAATAAGATTTTTAAGGCACCATCATAGCTTCTGTGACCACTGGTAGAGATTCAACCAACCAAATCTGTACTGAATAACTATAATATTCAGTACAAATTGGGTTGGTTGAATAATAATAATATTAAGTACAAACTTGGTTGGTTGAATAACAATAATATTAAATACAAATTTGGTCGGTTGAATAACAATAATGAAGACGTCTTAGAAATGTTACAAAGCGTGGAATGGAGAATACCATTATTATTATTATTATTATATTATTATTATTATTATTATTATTATTATTATTATTATTGAAGTTCCAATGCCACAATCCAACAGGGGGTCAAACCCACTCCAGATGTATTGTTCCACAAAGAGTGTCATTCCCTGGAACGGAACGGAAAATAAAACTGAGGCCATAGGCCATGCGCTGGGGCCTACGATGGGCTCAACCAGCACTGAGAGGGAAACGAGAGGAACAGAAAGGTCTGAGAGGCATAACAGAAGGAGGAAAACCTCTCTGTAGCACCACAAAACAATCGTCAGGGAAGGGTTGAGGAAAGTTAGATGAACGAAAGTACAGTAGAGTCAAAGGAAAATTGCTTCTAGGAGAAGGATTCCGAAGGGAATCTAAAGCACGTGCTGAGTTCCTGAGCAGGCAGAGGTTAGGATTCAAAATTGACGTGAGCAAAAGTAAGAAAGCAAAAGAGAAAGTTTGACGGGAAAAATGACCATAAGTAACATACTGATAAGATCAATGGCTGAACAGAGCTTTGTCGAGAAAAGATTGGCTGAAAATGTCTTCCTGTATCAAGGGTTTTTACACAAGGGACTCCACTCAAAGATTTGAGTTGAATATAGAATTTAGGCCAAAGGCCAAGCACTGGGACCAATGAGGTCATTCAGCACTGAAACGGAAATTGACAGCGAAAGGTTTGCAAGGCGTAACAGCAGGAAAACCTCAAAGCAGTTGAAGAGGCTCTATGAATCAATTGTTAGGGGAGGGTTGAGGAAAGTGAGGTAGAAGAAAGAGAATATGAAAGGAGGTACAGTAAAAGGAACGAAAGCAGTACATTATTATTATTATTATTATTATTTGACCAATTTCACAGAGGAAATGACCTTACGAATACAGGCTGACCTAAGCACCGTGACCATTCCGGTCGAGGTCTAAACACCTGGTCTCGTGTCTAAGCAATGTCTGGCGTGAGCAGTTCCTGTAAATTACAGGACTTCTTTGCATATACCCACTGAAAACTCACTAATCAGTAATATAAAGTCACTAAACACTCACCAACTACTAACCACTTGCTATACATTCACTAAATACTCTCTAAACATTCACTATACACTAAGCACTCACTAAACATTCGCTAAACACTCACTAAACATGCACTAAATAGTCACCATACACTAAGCACTCACTAGACATTAACTAAATTTTAAAGACAAACTAAACACTTACTAAGCATTCACTTAACATTACTAAACACTTAAAGTACTAAACATTCACTAAACACATACTCACTAAACATTCACTGAACACTCACTAAACATTAACTAAATATTAAACACACACTAAACACCTACCAAGCACTCACTAATATTAACTAAACACTTGCTAAGCACTAACTAAACATACACTAAACATTCAGTTAATCACTACACACTAACTAAACATTAACTAAATGTTAAACACAAACTTAACACCCACTAAGCACTCACTAAACATTAACTAAACACTTGCTATCCACTAACTAAACATTAACTAAACACTTGCTATCCACTAACTAAACATTAACTAAACGCTTGCTATCCACTAACTAAACATTAACTAAACACTTGCTATCCACTAACTAAACATTAACTAAACACTTGCTATCCACTAACTAAACATTAACTAAACGCTCACATTCACAAAAAACTCTAAGCATTCACACTCACTAAACATTAACTAAACACTTGCTATCCACTAACTAAACATTAACTAAACACTTGCTATCCACTAACTAAACATTAACTAAACACTTGCTATCCACTAACTAAACATTAACTAAACACTTGCTATCCACTAACTAAACATTAACTAAACACTTGCTATACACTAACTAAACATTAACTAAACACTTGCTATCCACTAACTAAACATTAACTGAACACTTGCTATCCACTAACTAAAAATTAACTAAACGTTCACATTCACAAAAAACTAAGCATTCACATTCACTAAACATTAACTAAACACTTAACACACAACATACTAAGCACTAAACACTTACTAAACACTAAACACTCACTAAACTAACGGCTAAACACTTTCTAAACACTAAGCACTTACTAAACATTCACTAAACACTGAGACTCACTAAACATTCAACACTAAACGCTCTCTAAACACTAAACACTTACATTCACCGAACTAAAGGCTAAACACTAATCACTCACTAAACTAAACACTCAATGCATTAGACATTCCCTAAACACTAAACTCTAAAGACTAAACATTCACTAAACTATACACTAAAGGGTAAACACTAACCATGCAACACTATAAACCTACTAAACACTAAGACTTACTAAACACACACTAAACATTCACTATACTGAAAACACTCTCATATACTAACCACCCACTAAACTCTACACACTCACTAAGGTGTCAAGAAATCTCAAACTGAAATAATAATAATAATAATAATAATAATAATAATAATAATAATAATAATGATAATAATAATAATAATAACAGTATTATTGAATGAAACTGCTGCATCAGCTGCATTTAATTTGTATACAATAATAATAATAATAATAATAATGATAATAGTAGTCAAAATAATAATAATAATAGTAATAATAGCACTTACAATAATAAAAATAATAATAAAATATTAGTAATAGTAGTATTCATAATAATAATAATAATAATAATAATAATAATAATAATAATAAGACACTATCCAGCCAACTTCAGAAACACAGTTTAATCACAGTGTCTCAATGTTACAGAGGAGATGCAAGCCAAAAGGTCCAAGCACCATCATATGTCAACACTGCAGGCGACCTCAAAAGAAAGCTCGTTCTCACTGGACGAGGAACTGCGCACACCTCTGTTGTTGTTGTTGTTGCTATTATTATTATTATTATTATTATTATAATTCAGGTAAAGGAAAATAGATAAAGAAGAGATCCCACTCATCAGAAAAGAAAAAATAAATCAATAAATTAAAAAAACAGATAAAAATGCATTAAAATAAAGGCGAACAGCATTAGGGTAGTAAAGCACTGCATCTTCGCTTGAACTTCCGAAGTTCCAATTGCACGACACCCTCAGGGAGACGGCGTGAGGAATAGAGGACCTCTGGAACTGAGAAGTTCGACAGCGAGAGACATTTCCTGCACACTGGTGCTTCTGCTGTTCAGCGAATCTTGCTCTCGGCAGGAAAGGGGGATCGGGGATCCATTGCCAATGTGAAAGATCTCTGTTGAAATACAACTTATGCAAAGTGACAAACAAGAGACCATCTGTTGATGGTCCAAGTCATAACTGCCACTCTTATAAAGAAGGAAGAAGCCACGGAAAGCTAAAGTATGACAAATGCAATGAGGTGTTGTTAGGTTCCTGCAGGCAGCACTTCCACACTTCTTCTGAATCTAGAACTATGCTGGTTTAAACTCCAAATCTAGAAGACATATCATGACATCGTAAACACAATGCATTTGCAAGCTGATACTTTTAGCCCAATGGTTCAACTGATTTCAATTATTCTCGGAAAGCAAATAGTGTCGTCATCAAATGATTTCATCCTTAAAACACACACTGGAGGTGAGAGAGCAACAAGTGGAATACAGGCAGTCCCCGGGTTATGTCGTTCCGGGTTTACGTCGCCGTCTTACGTTGTTCCAAGCTTACGTCGCTTTTCAAATATGTTAATGAAAAAATCAGTTCTGGGTTACAGCGGAAGTTCCGAGGTTACATCGCCATCTTATGCCGCGGCAGAACAGTAAAAGTACATAAATACAGCTACAATATAAAAGTCAAACTTTGGAGGTTTTTGGTTGCATACCACATCAGAATGCAAGTAAATTACTGTACAGTAAACCCAGAGGATTAGAGGTAAAGCTTTCATTACTTTACTTCTCGTTTTTATACATTTTTCTTGTGACATTCCGGGTTACGTCATTTTCCAGGTTACAGCGCAGCATCAGAATGGAACCTCCAACATAACCTGGGGACTGCCTGTACTTAGTTCTCCTCACTGCCTAGAAATGATGGTGACGTTATGAGGTTCTGGAGAGCCTGTGACTTCTCTCATAAAAAAAGGAACCTGGAGAATTTGCTAGTTGCTGACCCCATTCAGGAACTGATATCATTTGAGCAAGGTTTTCAGTCAACTGTCCTGAACCTTCAGTAAATATCTTTTAGCAGAATAAGAAAAGCAAGACATACTTAATAAAAGACTTGAGACGCAATAGTAGATTACAGACACTGAAGAGTCAGAAATAAAAAGCTACCAAGCACCTGTATGTATGTGAAAATAAAAGCCACTCCATAAACATGTAATAAAAGACATAAGAATTCCCACGACATTAGCAAAACAGCACGACAAGACCCACATCCTTTAACGCAAGAGCCCAGGCGTTCATCCTATTGCATGGCGACACCTACAGGGTAACATGGTTACGGATATGGTCTTTCAAGATATAAAAAATGGCAAGAGGAGATAATTAAACAGTGAGGATTTTGGGTGAATGCTTAGATGACAACTGCAGTGGAAAATGCACTGAATTCTTGCAGTGTTTGCAATATAGCTTCATGATGCTATGAAAAAAAAAATACAAAATTCACTAGTTCAAGAATTTGACAAGGTCTTTGAAATCGTAGCTCCGCGTGAAGGCTTCTGCCTTGTTCTTGGCTATTAAGGGGTATAAGAAACGGCCCCCCCAACACCAAGCAATTTGCCATCCCTTGGAAGGCAGACTGTAAAGCCCCAGGAATTACAGCAGAAGTGTCCAGGCTGACAGAATGAGTTGACTTCTACATAACGAGGGCCGACACAGTCAAACCTCCAAGCAGCGTCAATCAGCAGAGGGCGCAAACAGGATCATAATTTAAAATTGTGTTCAGAGCGCTCCCCTTTGCCACCCGTGATCTAAAATTCTGTTTTTTGCGCCCTATTCTGTACACACAGTACTGTCATGTACAGTGTACTGTGTTTTAGGATAAAAAAACCTACAGTAATGTACTGATTTTATAACATACTGCACTTAAATAGGCGTGAAGAGCACAGCAACCAACTTGCAAACAATTCAACATACAAATGGCTGTTTCGAACATAAATCATTTTCAAGTAGGGTGGTGTCTGTATCAGGCTTAATACCCAAATCTCGATTCCACTGGGAACATGAAATGTCCAAATGCATGGAAAAGTGACTCGTAAACAGCGTCTCTGTCAGTATTTATGGATTACGCAGAAGATGACGCAAGCAGTAGCCAATTACAGACACTAGAACTAAGAGAGCAATCAAGAACAGAATTTGCTGTTATGGACTCTGGGCATTCTAAAACTGTATTTGGAAAGGATAGTTCAGTAATTACAAATGTGAGGCTATTTCTCAAGAGCTGGCTTTGACGTCCACTTCCACTGACAGTGTCATAGCTCCTTCGATCAAAATCATTAACCTGCTCCACTAAATTTGAAATATGCATGCTACCACAGAAATGGATGTTGTTAACTACAGGATTCCCCTGCTGTTGAGCAAACGTTCCATGAAAAAAGCAAAAATACCGAATAATCTTGGAAGTGACCAGGTTAACATTTCTGGAGCTATAATTGATCTGAAATCTCCATCTTCAGGACGTTCCTTGCTTCAGATTCCTATGTGACCAGGCCAAGAGAGTCAAGTACAGCTAATGTACTATCAATTCACTGCAACAATTGCAAAGAAAACAGCGTTAAAAGCCCCACACACAATTTGGACACCCAAAACTAAGCTAATAAAACCATTTACAGATGCTGCAATTGAAAACTCGGAACTAGAGAGGGACACCAAACATGTATATGATCTGCGTCCAGTCTGTCGCAAGTCTAAGTAAGCCGAACATTGACTTGTTGTCAGTAAATACAATGGAATGTTATGCATAATTTAGGCCAGAGGCTAAGCGCTGGGTCCTACAATGAGGACATTCGGTACTGAAATAGGAACTGAGAATAAAGGTTTGAAAGGTGTAACAGGAAGAGGAAAACCTTCTGCAGTTGCACTATGGAACAATTGTTAGGAGAGGGTGGATAGCAAGATAGCAAGCAGCTGTACGCAACAAAGAAAATTATTAAGCAATGCCTACAGTGCACACTGTGAGGTGCACTGACGACGCTACCCCCCAAATCAGAGGGACTCTTACCAAAGGGCTTCTTCAATCCTCATTTGGTCCATTTAGTGCACCTTAGAACCTTCGTACAGATAACAGTCCTCACTTCAACAACCATAAAATCAAAAAGTCTTACCACACACCTTGCACATACGCATCTTTGCAACATCTGCAGAGAGTCCGTAGGGCAGTGGGGTCTGTAACCAATTCTCTCTCTCTCGCTTTCTTCTTTACCGTCCTATCCATTCTCCTCCTCACCATCTTCAAGTCGGCCATGGTAGCCAAATTTTCACCTGAAAAAGCAAAGAAGGTTAATGGTGCAAGGAAAAATCAATCCCATATACTTTACCAAAGCAATGATTGAATATTACCATACGACTATTCACAAGCGCTTTTTCTGAAAGCATAATTACCACCTCAACTTGACACCAGATTTGGGAGTCTGGTCTATCTCATGAGTAACAAAGTCCGTTGAGTAACAATAATATTACACACTGCACTTTAATCACTTCTATATTTCTGATAAGTAACAAAGATGAATAAGTAACAAGACCCTCACTTACAACCTGCACTCAAATATTTTCTAGAATTCCAATAAGTTGCAAAGTCAATTAAGTAACAAAAATGAAGGAAAAATATTTACCATCAAATGGAAAAGACCACAGAAGCAATGGATGTTGAGACACGCCCAAAAATGTGGGTTACGTAACGTTATTGCAACCTTGGCATTCATACCAACAAACAACAAGGCACCCATTACAAAATACAAGCGTTTCAAAACTGTATCTTTACGTCCAGTTTATAAAAATATTCTTCCGAAAAACTTTTACTTGAATCTGACCTTCATTTTTTTTTTAATGGATGCTACAATTCAACACGACCTCAGCAACTTATCATCGGATTTATCATCTCATAAAGCCTGCCACTTTAGAGATGCGCTTTAGAGACGGTACAAAAAAATCATCGATAGGAACAGCTACATTCATTCTGACGCTTCATCAACGTCACCGTCCCTTAATGCCAAAGTGAGGAGGGACACTCCAACACACTAAAACACTCATAATGTCTTCGTGCGATTCTTAGCATGAAAATGAATCTGCTGACTAAAAGTGCTTCTAGGAATGGAGTATAAAATTCGGGCAAGAGGCCAAGTGCTGGGACCTACGACTGGTTCGTTCAGCGCTGGAAGGGGAAACTGAGTAGAATGAAAAGGCTTGAAAGGTTAACAACTGCACTGTGAAACAATTGTCAGGTGAAGGTTGAGGAAAGTACATTAGAAGAAAGAGACTATGAACGGAGGTACAGTAAAAGGAATTAAAGAAGTTGCAGCTAGCGACCTGCAGTGCACTGTGTGAGGTGCACTTGACAGCCCTACCCGCCTACGGGCAGCTGAAGTTACAGAATCTTTTACATAAAAGCAAGAGTAAGGCAACTCTTCGAACCAAATCCTGTGGCTGCCTGAGTTTGTGTGTGTCAGACATCAAATTTGTTTTACACTTTCAATAAGAGAACACGGGCAGTCCCCGGGTTACAGCGGGCTCAGCTCAAGATGTTCCGAGCTTGTGACGCTCTTCAAGTATATTCAGAAATTATTTCCCGGGTTATAACGCATGTTCTGGGTTTAAGACGCCAATCCGACGGAAGAAATATGGCTCCTAAAGGTCAGAATGGTCAGAATTTGGAGGTTTTTTCATGAAAAGCTCAATGAAAATGCAGTTTGCATCATTTACAAGAAACCCAAATGATGAAAAGTAAGGTTTTCTTACGATTTTCAACGATACTTCGGGTTAAAACCATTCACGGCTTACGATGCGGCATCAGAACGGCACCACTGTCGTAAGCCAGGGACGGCCTGTACTTCCTGAACTTTTCATCAAACAAAATGCAATATTTGTTAGCAAGAATCTTATATCCTACTGAAGATACCCAGATATCAATTTTGGAGCAAGCAAAAGAGGCCCTCTCTTTATGGTAGTGGATAAAGCAGGAGTTAAAGAAGGTGGACAGCAGACTGGGAGACAGGGAATATGGGACATCTAGTAAGTGTTTGAAATGCTATTTCAATGTGACAGGATGATTTAAAACTACCACAAAAGGTAACAATAAAGAAAATAGCGATTTAACAGCAGGATGAAACATTTACTGCAGGAAACTCACAATCAACCATCACTGAAGCCAAACTATACAGTCAAATCTTTCTGAAACTCTGAAACAACTTGAGAATATAGCCTTCTATCTACCTGAGGACATGTAGTCTGTACGAAGGGTCTGTAGATGGGACGAGGACTTGGTTCTACAAGCACAGTCAATTCTGGAATTCTATATATCTGCCACACATCTTCGTCTCCGTCAAACTCGCTGAAGCTGTGAATACAGAAGGATCTTTCAGTTACTTCAGACATTTAGCTTTACAGCTGTTGATTTTCTACATTGCAATACAGAATAAGCGAACTTTGAACAAATCTCTTCTCTTTATTAACAAGACTGACCCCTAGTCATGAGGAACAAGCCCACAAAAGGGGCCACTGATTGAAATTAAAAGAAGCTTCCAAAATAAATTACAGCGTTCACTTGAGAGAGGTTACAGAAGGTAATAGGAAATACAAAATACAAAAGATAAATGATTAAATTAATAAATAAACATATAAATGATTAAATAAACGATTAAAATTCAATGAGAATTGTGAAATTCAAGAAGCTTCCAAAAATATTACAGCATTCATTTGAGAGAGGTTACAGAAGTTAATAGGGAATACAGAATGAAGAGATCCATTGTTGGAAAATACAGAAGATATATGATTAAAGTAATAAAAATATAAATCATGGAATAAATAAAAATATAAATGATTAAAAGCATTAACGTACTACACAGTAGTCAAGAAACATTTTCAAACATTAAAGCTTCTGTTTAGCTAAAAAATTTCAATTGTTTTTTGGAAAATAAAACTCGGCAGTCAAAGCACACAAACCACAGCCTTTTAACTTTGCAATCTAAAATATTCTCCCACTGGTTCTCATTTTTTCCAGCAACGTCTCGTATCCCTTGCAAAGATTCTCAACCTCTGTTAGGTTAGGTTGAGGAAAGCAAAGTTAGAATAGATCCCCTCTAAATGTTCCCTTAATGATGAAAGAAATTGTCAAAATTGTTTGTAGAAGAAGACATTACTGTATTCCTTTCTGAAAAGAGTACAGAAGATGTCGGTATATTGAACTTAATTTGCATACCGCTCAGTTTGGGGTCATATATATGTGAAAAAATAAGAGCCAATTCAAACTGTATTCATTTACGAAAGAAGGAAAAACAAGGAACATTCAAATTTCTGAGATCCAAAGAAATAAAAATGTAATAATGTTAGAATTATAAGTCCTTGAACAAATTGACCAAGCAAATACAGAAATAAATGCTGTGATTTTACAGCATTTCCTCTGTGAAAAATACTGTACTGTAACTTACAAGGGTCACAAAACGGTACCCTATTGTCAAAGACCAAGTCGGCTGGCCCGGGCCGTTTCACATACAGATACAGGAAATGGGTGATGTGCTTATGGCAATACTGATGGCAATTTACATGTACAGTTTTAAAACTACAAATTCCCAAACAGCGACCTTCTTCCATGGGGAGTACTGTAGAAGCTAAGACGCAAATGCAACGACTGCAGATTGCAATGTAGCTGACTAGCCTTGTGCCTACTGGTTGCCATGCTCTTAAATTGATGGTAATTATCCCCTTAATTACTGTTAAAGTTTTTTCTATTATGTAATTATTCAATCCTAATTTAGCCATTATCATCATCCTACTTCCAAACTCTGGCTAGGATGGTCTGATTAGGACAGGCTAAGCTACCGGGGAACGTAGTTTTACCTGTAAAGTTAATTATATAAAATTAAAGTTAATTATGGTAGATCTAAGCCGGCTGTCCGCGGTGGGCTAGGTTATGGCAGTCGACATTTTTCTATAGAACTTTACTTGCTGAACAAGAATTTAAAGTAATATTTTGTCGCTCGGCTGTAATTAAGCTGTAAATTACCTTAGAACTGTAGCCGACGGTAAGGTGGACCGGTTGGGAATCTGGGTCCTGGGTGGGTAAAAACACTTTCGAGAATAGCTCACGGTGAGGGGGACCCGTTGGGAATCCGGGGTTCTGGGTGGGGTAAATAACTTGGGAAAAGGTTTGGGCAACTTATTGTTGTATTTCCAGTTATTTATGTCACTTGGAACACGAAAAACAAGCGTAAAAATAAGTGGGAATAAATGGACAGCACGAGCCATTACAAAGGTACTTTTCACATACCACTACTACTGCTGATTCCAGGCCATGTCACGCATGCGCGGTCTTACAGGGGAGCTTTCGGTTCAACCAATGCCTCCAACTGAGAGAGTAGTTGGTGGGTTTTTTGGCGGGTGGCTGTACCCAACCAATCACGTTGCAACGTTACCCCAACGTTACGTTTCACCCAGGTGGAGAATTTGGGGGATACATAAACTCAGTTACATGTATTCCTTTTGCTCAACTGTTTTATAACAGTTTCCTATACGTTGTAGCTTGTGCCTACAACCTTCTTCCAGCACTTTTCCCTTCACAAATATATTGACGTCTCTTCGCAACATGATTTTACCATAAATAACTTACAAAATTACTTTACATTTGTCGGCAGACACCTGAAGCATGTATATGGGGTAGGAGGAGAAGGGTCTTGCAGGACGTTTCGCTACCACTTTCTCTCAGTGACGTTAACAGAAACCTTTTTTTACATATTTTGTAAGCCCTGTGGTTGGCGCGCGCAGCGCAATATTACCTCTTGCCAGAGCATACGAGCCTGCCAGATTATTTTAAAAATGCGGATAAGGCGCGCAGCGCCGTTCCGCTACCCCAAAACTGAAAGCAGAAATACACTTTTAGCCCCCCCCAACTTCATCCTTCCTACCCTGTTCCGGTGCAGTTCACCGGCACAGTTCACTCACCCTTCAACCCAGCACGATGGCGGATGTGACTCCCGGAACCTCCTGCTCTTCTGAGCCTGTAACCAAGGGGAATTTGCCACTTACCTGTGCGAATTGCTTCCTTAGTTACAAGGATTTCTCTTCTTATTACTCAGGGCATTATGAACGCCTTATAGAATTCTCGCAAGACCACGGCCTTTTGAGGAAACAAGCCTTTTGCCCTCACTGTGGCAAGGAGTGTAGGCTTGACCTGCAGAAGAAGGCGTTCAGGTTATTAGTTACACCTTACCTGTTGATTTTTACATCTAACTGCAATGCAGTTTTCAAAACTAAAGTGGGCTAAAATATTCCTTAAAGAGCTATACCATTCGTTGTGTACGTTCATTATATTTTCATTTTTTGAGGGTTGTAACGAGCAATTTGCTTTTTTCCCCTTACTTTCAGGTGCGACAGGTCGTATGCCCCACGCCAGAAGCAGAAGAGAAGGAGGTGCAATTACTACCTCTCATTGTTTAAGGGCACCTGGTTTTCTGGGTCCCTCATGGATGTTGAGACTGTCCTCTTCTTCACTTACATTTACGTTAGTGATTTCTTTAACTAGTCCAGCTACTGCAGGGAAGTAAGTTTTTTTGGTTTTATTTTTTTTAGTGGATGGTTTTGTGATCAACCTTTATTCACTTCCCTAACCGAATTTTTGGTTTCAGGTCATAGTAAATTGGTGTATCCGGCAGAAGAAGCAAATAGGTGGCCCCGGTACAACTGTTGAGATTGACAAAGCAAAGTTTGGCAAGCGGAAGTATAATGTAGGCAGGGTCGTTGAAGGCCAGTGGGTTATTGGTGGTGTCTGCAGGCAGACCAGACAGTTTTTTGTGGTGCCACTTGACAACAGAAGTAGCACAACTTTGCTTGCCGTCATCAAGGACTACATTGTACTGGTGACAACTATTGTATCTGATTGCTGGAGAGCTTATGACTACCTGAAGGACGAAGGCTACGTACACTTAACCGTCAATCACTCCAAGAACTTTGTGGACCCAGTAACTGGTGCTCATACAAATACTATTGAGAGGAGGTGGAGGGAACTTCATGAGACGATGCCTAGGTAAGGCCGTAGGAGGCACAACTTTGTCGGGTACTTGGCAGTAGCCAATTTGAAAACCCACTTTGATGACCCGAAGACGAGGCTCCACGCGTTTGTAAAGGTGGCGGCTGAATTGTACCCTCCACCCCTTTAAGGTAAGGTTCCTAAACTATACTTCTTTATTACTTGGTTGTTAGGTCACCTGTGTTTTGGTGTTATAAGGTTTTAGTGCTTTTCATGTCACTAGTTTTAGGGTAACTGTTATTTACCGCCATGTTTCTACATAACAGTCCTACGTCACTTACCAACTCGTACCTTTTGTGCAGTACCCCACCTTCCGCCCCCCAACCCCCCCCCCCCCCCCCCCCGCTGAACATATAGCTCCCTAGTGGTTACGTAACCCAAGACGGCGGCTTTGTTTACCGTTTACGTTTCTTCGCCCCGATTGCAAGCAACGGTTAGTGTGCAGTTGACATATTTACAGGAGTTTAGGGCAACATTTTGCCCGTCGGCTGCAGCTGAACTGTAATTTACCCTTGAACAGTATGTGCTGGTGCAGTCTTTAAATGGTCAATTGCGCTTTAGTTACAGCCGACCGACAACATTTGACTTGAAGTTCTTGTTCAGGAGGTCAAGTTCCATAGAAAAAGGCCAACTGCCATCGGCTGCCTCACCGCGGTCAGCCGGCTTAGAATTGCCGACTCGAGTACCATCTGACCCTCCTGTCGTCTTGGCAAGACATTGGGGAATCAACCTCAGCCTATTCTCCCTTATTTATCCCTAAATTAACAACAAATTAACTATAAATTAATACTTTATTACGTTAATTAACCAATAATGTATCAATTAATCCCCTATTTAATAAATAACATTGAAATATAAAGACATCTTCCGAAATCTTGGCAAGCACATAGGGGAATCAACCCAAGCCTATTCTCGCTTATTTAACCCTAAATTAACAACAATTTAACTATAAATCAGCCATACAATAATACTTTATCGTCTTAATTAACAAATTATTGGTTAATTAGATGATAATCACTCATTGATAACGAAATAGCGAGTAATTTCTTACGGATATTGACGTCGAGGGAGACCTTGGGCGTCCGCCATCTTGCTTTTGTTTACATTCTGTCTCTCGACGGTTCTTCTCCGAAGCTTTTGGTGACGTTTCTCTCATTTCATTATATCTGTATAATGATAATAACGATATAATTGTGTAATGTTTTAATAAATTATATAATACCTTATTATCAGTCTCTTTTATGAATAATAATTTTATATTTATGGAAAAACTATAAATGAAAATTTACGTAATATTTGAAACACTACAAACTTATCTAGATGGCCTGATTACGACGCTCGTGAGCTTTTGGTAACGTCTCTCTCATTTCATTATATCTGTATAATGATAATAATGATATAATTGTTTAGTATTTTAATATATTATATAATATAATATAAAGGGTCTCTTTTATGAATAATAATTTGATATTTTTGGATAAACTATAATTAAATATTGACATAATATTTGAAACTATATCTGTACCCTAATGGGCTGATAACTACGACTCTCGTACACTTTTGGTAGTATTTCTTACATTTTAAACTATTATTGTAACGATAATAATGATACAATTATATAAAATTTAAATAAATTACATAAAATTTTATGATTAATCTCTTTTATAAATAATAATTTGATATTTATGGACAAACTATAAATATAAGTTTAAGTAATGTTTGAAACACTACATCTTTATCTTAATGGCCCTATAACTACGACTCTCGTAAGCTTTTGGTAATATTTCTTATATTTTATACTATTATAATTACGATAATAATAATTTAATTATATAACACTCTACTAAAATGTATAAAAATATGTATTTATTTAATTTTAAAATATAATTATTAATTAATAATGGTTAAATTATAAAACATAATTCAATAATTATTGGAAACATTTTAAATTTCTATAAAAACTTAGTGCTATTTAGATTACGGGGGAAAAAAGCCACTTCAGGATCCAAGACATGATTAATCAAAGAAATAGTGGAAGACCAGTTAAGAGGCCCCTACGGACAGTGCCGGACAAAGGGCGTAGAAAATATAGGTAAAAATATAACATAGATATAAATGGAATGAGAAAATATGCCAAAAAAAAAAGAACTGAAAAAGGAAATAAAGAGAAGAATAAAACAAGACATCAAAAAGACATAGAAGAAAGAAATGAAGAAGCTGAGATTCATAGATAACTTTGAAGAGAATAAGTATCTAAGGGAACTAGAAGCATTTGTTCAGGTGTGAAACCTTACAAAAAATAGAAAACTCGACTTTACAGACCCTTAAAGAGCTGAACAGGAACGTAGTGGAATATATAAGAAGAGCCATGAAAATAAAGGACGTCACCAACCCAGAAAGCGACGGCACCAGTTAAAAAGAAACAGTACCGTAAAGGGGAGGAGTTATAAAAGTAATTTCGAAATATTAAGTAACATTTGGGAGGTTTCAGGGTAGGGTGCTGAATTAAATGAAAAACTGTTAAATGCTACATATAATGTAAAGTCAAAATAAAATTGTGTAGAATTGTATTCAAGGCAATAAAACTTTGCACCTCGTGAGAATCGTGTAGTGTGCCCGCAACTGTGTCTGTGGAGTGAGCACTTAGGAACCAGGAAGTGTTTTAAAAAGTGTTTCTTTTTTATTCAGTTTCATCATTAGTAAATATAATACTCTAAAATCTATTGTAAGGGACCCACATCCCGCTCTCTCTCTCTCTCCCTCCCGTGCATCAACGGCGATCGCTCGAAGGAACGCAACTTCTACCATGCAATATTCCAGTCTATTTCTCTCTAACCATTGTTGTCTCGATTCATGCAAGCATTCCGATCATGTACTCATAATGTTCCACCGAATCTTCTGTATCAGACTGTATTATGTTTCTGTTTGTGAAGACGCCAAACGTCTCGCCATTTCACATATATTATGCTACTGCATTGTATTCATTAATCTGTCTTGAATCTCATGCAAATGTCCATATGTGGAATTTCCTGGCCTTTCCATTGATATATGTTTTATCACTGTATGTTTATTATATCTCTCACAATCGCCATCTGTTTGTCTATCGACAAGCACAGATGTCCGAAACATAATCTCTGTCTTGTCTTGTCTGTGTGTAGAAACTACTTTGTGGCTCACCAGTCAATAACAACCATGAAGATTCTCTACAAGGCCAGTCTTATGTAATCATAAGACCCCCACTGGTTAGTGTTAATCTAATGACCAAAGTTTTTCAACTATCGCTCTTACTACCACTTAAACTATTACTTCTATTTGTGTTGCTTTCTCTAAAGCTTCAAATTCTTCATATTCCTCCATTGATCTCTACCACTAAAAGATCAATGCTCTTTTGTTTTCCAAGTAAGTTAAATATGGTATTAAATCTCTATAGATTTCTTTGGTTTTTTCCGATTTTTCTCTAATGATTAATATTTCATTTTCCTTACTGGCTATCAACCACTTGCCAGGACTCGCTACTATCGCTCTTTCTCTCCTACTGACGAGTGCCTTAGGGCTCAAAGAGGTTTGCAACCTTGCCTGTTAACCTTTCATTTCACACCACTCACTGGCATGCCCATCAATCACAAATAGAGCAATCACCTACATATTGCGAGAGAGGTGCGAAAGAATGAGCAGGAAGACAAGTACTGCTGGTTTATTGATGAAGCAAGCTGCTTATAAAGTGGGATGCAGATGTCTGCGTAGTTCGCAGAGACCGCTGGTACAAAGATTTACAAGTGACCTGAGGTCAAACTAATTTCTTACAAAAACAGGACAGGTTCGTACAGAAAACATGGTGATCAATAATGTCTGACACATAACATAAATAACTCGTTACTTGTACATAAAGCACGACTGTTTAGAAAGACAACATATATACAGTTTACAATTATGGCAATAAATATATATTCTGATCGACCTTAGGTCGATGTGAAGGCACCGCAGAAAACGGGATGTTTTCTACAGAGAACGCGTTGAGCGGGGACTTGACAATATCCTTAATTTCACCTGCAAATAAAAAAAATGACTTATGGGCTGCTCTATGAGCAAGAGCCCGTGCTTACATAAGGCCAGCTTAATCAAAAACAACATGTACATGTATTCAGTAAGGACCCAGTAATAAACTAGACAACACCCAGCCAGTATGTCACTCAATACCTTCCTTACAATGTTCACAAGTTTTTGGTGCTTTTTAAAAGGCCTTATTTTTGTAGGTTTTAGGTGGTTTTAAAAGGCCTTATTTGGGCCTAATATTCATAAGTTTTTGCTGGTTTTAAAAAGCCATTTTACCTACAATCGCACGTTTTAGGCAAGCCTTTTAAAGGCTTTGCTTAAACTTAGTCTAGACCTTGAATATGATCCATAAAACCCTTTGGTTTGACCCTTACCAAAACCCTTATTTCTCTAGTAAATAAGGCTTATATTAAGACCCAAACAAAAGGCTTTTACAGTCTTATTAAGGACATACACCAAGCCTTTTGAAGTCTCTAAAAAGGCTCAACTAAAATGGACCTTTTCTTAGCCATAATTTAAAAATGGCCTATCTTTATCTTAAACCTTCCAACCTGGTATTCCCATTTTTTCTCTCTCATATATATATATATATATATATATATATATATATATATATATATATATATATATATATATATATATATAGAGAGAGAGAGAGAGAGAGAGAGAGAGAGAGAGAGAGAGAGAGAGAGAGAGAGAGAGAGAGAGAGAGAGAGAGAGAGAGAGAGAGAGAGAGAGAGAGAATTGTAAAATTAACTAGAGACAGAAAAAGGGAGGAAGCTTCCATGTTTTGAAATTGCAGACCATTCTCTTATCCAAAACACCATTTTTGCCAGCCTTGGCCAATGGAATAAACTCCAGGGGCCGTATTTATCATAGGTCTTATGAAATCTCATAAATATTCCCTTATAAGTCACTCAATCACTCACAGTTAAGAGGAATTTCTAAGAGTGCTTTATCAACGCTCTGAGAGAATCTCGTAGCTATGAAAAACGGTATGTTATGAGAAACTTTTAAGGGAAGATCCCGCTAACAATAGCGGAAAATACATTGCTACAATCCATACATATACGATTTAAGCCATTATTTTAATAAAACAATTATACCAAAAAATCCAAGATATTTATTACTTATGATATTAACCTTGTGATCTATATATTTTTGCTGAAATCAAAAGTATTCATTTTTCGGACTCTTCAAACGACACAGACCAAAACCATCGTCACCATTATCCTTAGAAATGGATTCAATACCGACTGGTATCGATTCCACAGTGCCAGTGGGTATTCCAAAACCCAAGAGGCAGAGGAAGGCAAACTGGAGGCAAGACGCTTGTCTTCGTCTATTGCAGTTGATGGATGAAAAGAGGCATATAATGGAAGGGAAGAAATTCAGCTCGGAAGTGACGGCGAAGATGAGGCGAGACACGTGGGAAGATGTCACAAAAAACTGAACGCTTCATTTCCCGAGTCTGCCCCCCGGACCAAGTGTGATGTAGAAAAGAAATGGTGGGCACTCAAAGCACAGGGAAGGGAAGGGAAGGGAAGGGAAGAGCTGTGCAACCACAGAAAATCTGTGGCAGCACCAGGTAAGAAGCCCTTCTTTTATCCATTATCAGCAATGCAACTATTAACTGAAATTCCTAGGCTAGTTATGTGAGGCTAGGCATGGTAGAAAAACTGATGTTGATCTAGACATTGCTTTCACAGCAAGGTTAGGTTAGGTAAAATTGGATGGCCATGACTCTATGTTATAGCTGTGCTGTTCAAAGTAAACCTTGATCAATGGTTTGACATGATAAATGTAACAATACAAGACCTAACAAAACTTACATACCTTGGTAATTCTCGAGGTAATTTTCTAATTTAGAATTGCATAATAAGGAAGCTTTTAACAAAGAAAAGTTGTTTATCTTGGCCCAAAATGTAAGAATATCAAGATTGAACTCTTAAATAAAATGTGGGGAGGCTGGGAGGGCGCAGCCCCCCCAGCTAGGAAATATCCAATTTGGTGACATGTTAGGTAAGTGTTTAAGGTTAGGCTAGTGCCCGTAATAACCTAAAACACTTCTCTAATTTGTCACTGAACTGGTTGTTTCCTAGCTGAGGGGCTGTGCCTCACCCCCCAGGCCCCTCTTTTTTTTTTTTATTTAAGCCTTCCACCTTGAGATTCTTACATTTTAGGCCAAGATAAGCAACTTTTCTTCCTTAAAAGCTTTCATATTATGCGACTTTAAACCAGAAAATTACCATTACTGAGAATAATTCCACACCTTTATTTTTTTCCCCTTAAAAATATACCCAAAAATCCTTTGGTAAATCTATAGAATAGGTCTGTGCGAGCTTTAAAAAAGTAGACACCTAGAATTAAGGAGGATAGTGGATAGAGTGCATAGATACTAATAACAAAAATAACGATGTTTAAAGTTGAGGTTAGGTAAGCGTTATTGGTTAGGCTAGTGCACAAAATTTACTTATAAATATAGGTAATAGTTTCGTGGTTGACATTGGAAAAAATAGAAGCTTATGTCGATAGCAAATGTCCTGTAGATTCCATTGATGCATGAAGTAGTTTTTTTTCTTTTTATCATAATTCTCATCAATTTTTGGCTGTCATCTTTCAAATCCTACGTATTTAACATTATTATAAGTGCTATTTTTATAGTTTTCCTCTTCACCCACCCAAAAGCCCCGGTTCCCACCTGTGGTCCCCCACCCTTGTTAGATGGCTGTAAAGGTTTTCTGGTTTTTACTGGCAAAAGCAATTCAGAGCTCTTGGCTACAATTACAAATTTAGTGGTTTTGTGCACTAGCCTATCACACATTACCAGGTAGTGTACAATATGAATGATCTATTATGAGCAGTAAAATTAAGAACTTTAGACCCAGACCTAAACTCAAATTATACTCATATTATTTCAGCATTTAGTATTAAGATTATTACTGTATTATTTTTATGAAATTCTTATTGCTAATACTGCTGTTATTACAGGTGGTGGTCCCCCGCCCCAACCCCCCAATCAGAGGTTGCAGTGGCCATCGAGTCAATTTTAAGAGTGCAAAATGTAGCCATTTCTGGGTTGGGAGGTCACATGGATTCTTCAGCTTTTGATTTTAGGTAATAATAAACAAGTTTTTGAAAAAAAACAGTTTCTTTCCAGTCAATTTTGGTGCGAATTGAATTATTTTGATGTTCATTTTTGTGGAAAATGCTTGGATATTAGAGGAAAATGGTGTTATTTGACTTTCAGACAATACAGTCACCAGTGTTTGATTTTTAGCATGTAAACAAAGGAAAAGGGAAAAAACAATATCAGGTGCTGTCTTATATTTCAGGGATGAGTCAGAGGAACAAGTGGAAGAGGCATGTGAGGTGATGTCTGATGCAGTCGATGTCGCCTTTGAAGGTGATATCTCGACGGTATTAATAACCACTTCAACACCATCAACACTTTCAAGACATCCACAGTCTTCAGTCCCAGCATCATCATCATCATCATCATTCGCTGTTGGTCAGAGTCCTTCAGCATCCACAGCACATGCAAGCATGTCTGCTGAAAATAGCCATGCTCCACCTGCAAAGCGGCTTCTGTTTCCTTTGCTTGAAGACACTTTTTGGGCAAAGAAACAAAAAGCAGAATTGGCTTTCTGGGAAGCCAAAATAGCTGCAGCTGAAGCTGAAAGAGCTGCAGCTGATGCAAAAAGAAAAGCATTTGAACTGGAGGCCCAGTATAAAAGCCTTCTAATAAGTCAAATACAGGCATCTTCACCCAAATAATTAATGCCTATTGTCTTCCCCACTCCTTCTCCTTTATCCACTCCTCCCCAATCATCCATCACCACCCCCTATTCTTTCATCCTTCTTTTCCCCTTCCTCCACCGAGATTGCAGACTGAAATAATGACTTCCGCAATTGCGGAGGTGCCCAGCTCAGGTATATTTTGCCCTCTCCAGGAACCATTTACTTGTTTAATTGTAGAATTAAGAGTAAGAAAAAATAAAACCTCATATATTTGTCATTTCATTTCATTTTCATTTTGACATTTCCAGTGCTTGAATATTATCACTGGCTATGAATATGCTTTAAAGAAAATTTACTTTAATGAAAGTGATCAAATATTGTATTGTGCATGAAGAGTACAACACTTGGTTCACTAAAGCTGTAATTTCTGATAGTACAGGCAATACAATAACCGAGAACTGCCTCTACTGTACTTGGGACAGTTACAAAAGATGGATATATTTAATTGGAAACCCATCACTCAGTTGTAATAATGAAAGCAAGATAGCTCACAAAGTGCCATTTGTAATAGCAGCCAACTTCTTTACACCAAAGGTTTGAAATAAAGAAGGGAAGAAGGTATTTATCAAACTCAAGTGTAGAAATGTATATGTATTGATCTATGACTTAAAAGATGATGCAGAGTCGTTTTCCTCTCTCCATAGAGAAGTCCACCAGGCCAAATACCAGCCCAGTTCAGAGGGGTTCTGTGATGTACAAGGAAGAGGCAATATAGTTGTCTCTTGCTTGCTGATAGTGGGAGCAATAGCCATTCCCATTAAGTTGGTCCTCCATCCAACATTTCAGTTGTCAATCCTGCAAACAAGAATAAAATATCTGTAGCTATAGTGCATTTAGTTTAATAAAACTATATTATCTTACACTACCGTGAACTGTATGGGGGAGAAAAAGGTGTCCCAATGATAGAGTTAAGTTCTTCAAAGAACCTCTAAATTGGAACATAAAACAAGTACAGTGTTTAATATGTGGGATAATTTAATTGGTTGTCTTTGGATGGCCAGTAATTATACAGGTTTAATTTACACTACCTTTGATATTTTACAGTGGTTTACATACTCGTGTATAAACCCTTGCCCCAAAGAGTTTGCGGAATAAAAGGGACAAAGATAAAGAGGGAATATGGAAATACAACAATTTGTGCCCATGAGAAACATCCGATTTTGAGTGATTTTATCATATTTTTCACTGATATTATTTACTGAAGTGTGATTAGGAACTACAATGACATGCTTCACTTCTTGTTATGGTTCAGAGTAGCCACACATTAAGCTGTAGGTCCTGAATAACCACTTGTTCCCTGCAATGTAAAAACACCATACAATACAATGACATGCAACAAAAGTTAACACCTACTGTGTACTTACACGAAGTGGTTTCGGAGAATATTTTCCCTGAAAAGTGCACCATCTGGAAGTGGTTCTCCTTGAGCAGGCTGGAACACTTCATCATGATTATGGTCATCAACATCCTCTTCATGTTCATTTTCATCTTCGATTGGGATGTTCCGTTCTTTGCATATATTATGCATGATGCCACACACATACCATGATGATCTCGGCTGCCTTTTGAGGGTTGGCTCTTATTTCGCCATGGAGAACCTGAAATCTTCTTTTCAGCTGACCTATTCCTCTTTCCACGACACTTCGCGTTTTCTTGTCAGTCCTGTGAACAATATTGAAATTATTCAATTAGTCTTCTTGTTGCTAATGGCATGCCTTCATATGTTTTAGGTATGATTTTACATTGAGGCCAACATAAGTTATGTTAAATTTTTTGCTTAGATTATAATTACTGCTTTATTTTAAGACTTCTCTCTATACACTATTCAGGCAAATGAGCCATTACATAAGTATCAACAAAAGTAAATATAAGCATCACAGAAAAACTAAGTCTCAATCTGATGTTTCTCTTGTGCTGTCTTTTCCCCAACTGAGAATTTGACCTGCACACACAACATTATTTGACAACAAAGAGTCTTAAAGTAGTGTGACAGGTTGATTGACAAGTTCCAAACCATGTATTTCCAGAATCGTTCACCTAACCTATCACTTTATTGGTTATTTCGTAAAAGTTAAGTATACCTTAGTTTTACCAGACCACTGAGCTGATTAACAGCTCTTCTAGGGCTGGCCCGAAAGATTAGACTTATTTTATGTGGCTAAGAACCAATTGGTTACTTAGCAACGGGACCTACAGCTTACTGTGGAATCCGAACCACATTATAGCGAGAAATGAACTTCTATCACCAGATATAAATTCCTCTAACTCTTCCTCAGCCGGCCGGGGGAATTGAACTCCGGCCCATTGAGTGACAGTCTGAAGCTCAACCGACTCAGCCAACGAAGGGCTTGTTTATTTTGTAGCTGGGGGTGTGCCCCCCAGGGGCCCCTTCTTATCTTAAGTGGAGGATTCACCCCCCACACCCCTCTTCGTAGGGTTTGTGTTCAACAAACTAAGGTATAGCAGTAAAAAAAAAAAATGGGGGGTCATTTTAAATATTACAGAGCTCTCTCAACTTAGAATTTTTCGTGAGTTTTACATTTTAAAGTGACCTTTGTTTGGGACCAATAAAACTTTCAAAGAATTCTATACACCATTCTCCATAACTCTGGATAACTACTTTATAAGCTCACGTGCCCCTTTCCTACACAATAACCATTTATGGTAGAAAAAATGGTAATATTCTAGGTTAGCAGGTGTGGCGTAAGGAAGCATTTCAGGAAGAAAAGTTGTTTATCTTGGCCTAAAATGTAAGAATATGAAGGTAGAATGATGTGAAGGGGGGTGGGGGGGGGGGGCAGAGCCTTCCAGCTAGGAAATTACCAATTCAGTGACAGGTTAGGTAGGTATTTTAGGTTAGTAGCATGGACAACCTAACCTGTCACTGACATGGTTATTTCCTAGCTGGGGGGGTGGCCCACCCCAGGCCCCCTATTTTTTTATTCAACAGAGTTCCACCTTCGTATTCTTACATTTTAGGTTAAGACAAACAACTTTACTTCTATAATGTTTCTTAAATGCTTCCTGTTAAACTTGAATATTACCACTGGTAATATTCGAGCTCAGCAGGCACGGCGTAAGGAAGCGTGTTATGAAGAAAAGTTGTTTATCTTGGTCTAGAATATAAGTATGAAGGTGGAATTTTTAAAAGGGGGGCGGCTGGGGCATAGCCCCCACAACTAGGAAACAACCAATTCAGTGATAAGCTAGGTAGGTGTTTTAGGTTCATAGTATGGGCACTAACCTAACCTAAAACACCTACCTAACCTGTCACTGAAATGGTTATTTCCTAGCTGTGGGGCTATGCCCCCCCACCCTTTTAACAGTTCCACCTTCATACTTACATTTTAGGTCAAGATAAACAACGTTTCTTCATAAAATGCTTCCCTATGCCATGCATGCTGAACTTGAATATTACCATCCGTACTGGTAATATTCTAGCTTATCAGGCGTGGCGTAAAGAAGCATTTAAGAAACGTTATAGAGGTAGGCTAAAGTATTTGCAAAAATTACATTGAGGTTCATACCTGTGAGTTGTGCATTAACTGTGATGACTTCTATCCATCATAGCCTACTTGCTTTCTCATTTTGATTTCATTAAGGCTTCTGAACAGATTTGAAACATTGAGCAGCCAATGAATCAGAAAAGACTGAAGCAGCTGATTAAACAAATAATAATGAATCATATTTAGTACCAAAATAATAAACCATGTAAGGATATGCATGAAGTGTAAGTACTTCCATACATTATTTAGGAGAGTGCTGTGAAACCTGTCTGAATTTGCATTTTACAGTAAAAATGTGTTGGCTCCCTGGGCGCTGCCCCAGACCCCGCAGGGGGAGCTAGCACTCACCCCAGACCCCCTAGCTAATTACCTCAAGTTTTCGCTGTTTTACTCACTTAATGAACATTCATTTCAGTCACTAAAATACAAATTTTTCAACTGACACCCTGAGTCAGTACTGTTAACCTTAAATATATACTATGTAACTATACATTACCTGTTATAAGCTTCTTGATGTTGTCCCTCAGGCGTTAGGTATGGGGTCAGCAACCAGCGTTTACACGGGTACCCACTATCCCCTAACAAGTAGCATCCAGCAGGTACTCGGTTCTGTTCAAATCCTCGCCAAACTCCACTTTCATGCAAAATTCTTGAGTCATGAACAGATCCTGGCCACTTTGCAACAATGTCCCTCACTAGGTAATTAGCATCAAAAACAACTTGTACATTGATGCTGTGAAAGTTTTTTCTATTGATGTAAACTTCTTCAAAATCTTTTGGAGCAACAATTTTGATATGGGTGCCATCAATCACACCCACTACACCGGGGAATCCAGCAATTTGTGAAAAGTCAGCTTGTATTCTTTGAATTTCCACGGGATTGGTTGGGAACTTCACAAACCTTTGGGTCATCCGTGGAACTGTAGGAGCATCAACAATCTGTGTAATTATTCTGCTAATTGTGGGCTGAGAGAGGCCAAAGTCATCACCATTGCAGAGTTGCATTTTGCCTGTTGGAAAATATCTCAAGGTAAGCGCCACTTTCATCTCTACTGTTACGGCATGACTCCTCTCTGTACGGTTGGCAATCGCCTCCCTGATCAAGTCAGTCACATACAAGAGGCCATTTTGATCAACTCTATATCTTTTTCTAAAGTCACTGTCGTCATACACATTGAATATATCCAGTCTTGGACGAAAATTCCTCGGGCGGCAAATGCGGTGTTCTTGTTCGTCTGCCATGTTTACAGTCTGTGACTACCACTATGAGAAACTCTTAAGTAGTTAGGAGACCTCTCCACCACTCGTAAATCTCGGCCTGAGATATGAGTACTCATAGCGCGTAAGAGGCTTCGTAAAATTCTCTTAAGAATTTTCACAACTTTAAGAGTGTTTTAATGATTTAAGAGTACTCTTAAAGATTTGCGAGCTTTGATAAATACAGGCCCAGATTTCCAAATTACCACTAAGACAGAAAAACTCGTTTCAGCCTCAACCAGCAGCGAAAAATCATTACATGATTAACAGTGATGGAGAGAGTATACACTTTCCAAAGGAAAAAGTATACACTTTCAATAGGAGAACGTATTCACATTTCATAGGAGAAAGTATACTTTCCATAGGAGCAAGTATACAAGTTTCACAGGAAAAAGTATAAACCTTCCGAAAGAGAAAGTATACTTTTCATAGGGGGAAATATGAACCTTTCACAGGAGAGAGTACACACTTTTTATATCAATTTCAGGAGCACTCATACCCACAATGCAACTTCCTTTATAAGATGGGGAGCTTTGCAATGCAAGGGACGAGTTTATAGCATAAAACCAGGTAGTGATAAGTTAAGTCCACACCAATCAGGAGGAATTGGGGAACCTTTAATAAAATAAGTCACAAAGGTGACCATATCAGGTACAACTGAGGAGTTGACTAACTGTTTTGTTAAATCATTCCTCTGAATGTTACTAGCACCAATGAAATAATGACAAGGTAGGTGCCTTTCCAACACAAATGATATCTTGAATGCATTTCGTCTGATGGCAGAGGTAATTAGAATAAAGCAATTCGATTTCTTTGTTCCAACCTCAAAACTAGCCTGCAGGAGACATGGCTTGACCATGGAAAAAGCACGATGTGTGAAAGATTGTAAACATGAGGAAACAAAGTTGATGTTTACTACAGATGATGCTGCAAAAGTATCCTGAACTAAACTTACATTCAAACAGCACTGGAGAGTTTGGACTGGGCAGCAAGGTACCTGCTTGGATACAATAGCCAATAGTACTCTAGAACTGGGCAAGGTACCTCCTTGGATACGACAACTAATTATTTGTAAAACAATCCCTCATTTTGGCAACCAAGCTATAGTGAAGCCATGTCTATTAACCTCAACTTGGCAGTTAGCAATTGCTGGTGACTTATTTGCTCAGTGAATTAAAGGTATTCATCTGATAGATTTTAAGGACAGGTGCCAACGAGTCATCCTTGACAGGCCCATCAAAACTACTTATCTTAATGGCAAGACATAAGTTGGAAATCATTAATGACAGCTGCAGAGGGTAGTGGCAAAGCTAACTTTCACTTTAGTAGAGTGACATGTGACATTCAAGTCATACAATCAGAAAGTAGTAAGGGCAGAGTACTTGCCACTGTAAATCCAGGATCTGTGAACCTCATCACAAATGCAAAAGACACATGCAGAGTAAATTTTCTCATTCAACACACATCTGCACGTCCCAAATTTCAACACAGTATTTGCAAGGACCCCATTGTAACAAAGTGTGACAGGTTGGTTCCTGATTGCAAGGTGGTGGGATCCACAGCTAAACACCCTCAAGATCATCTTTTCATGCATGACCCTAAACTGGAGTTCTGTCTCAGTCACCTCATATATTTATTGTGGTTCGTAAGTCACCGAGTCAGTAACGGATATCCTGTTTCTTTGAAAAGCTCTTATTGTTTATAATATTACTGTCTGCTATTTTTCATTAACATTGGATACAGATTGCAGTGACCTGCAGCCTGTCACTTTCTGTGTTACTGGACACGACCTGAAGTGGTTCCCAAAGGTGAACTAATGCTCAATGTACAGCCCAGCTGCTTTGTTGACGGTCAACAATGCTGACCACTGGAATATACAAGCTGGGATCAACTCACTGGAAACATCTGGAATGAAGCAACTCTGATCACATGACAGACAAACTGCTGACTTATCAAAACTGAGGTTATCCAAAGAGATTCCAAAGTCTATGACAACCATAGACACGGGTGGCATGGGGCTTCGCGTGAACAGAAGGATAATGACACAATCTGTTTACGCTGAATGATACAGAAACGAAGGCTCAACTGTATTCAACATTCTTACTCCCTCGGTTTTTCTCAGCAGTTAAGAAGTTCACTGACAAATGAGATGCGATATTTTAACAGCTACCCTAATCATACGTACCAAGGGATGATATGATGTAACCATTTAGTACACATGCAGTACTTTTACAGATCTAAGGAATGAAATTCACAGGCACCACTGCTGGCTATCTGGTGCCAAAGCAGTTGGCGTGTAACAGGGCAGAGTAACAAGACACTCTGGGGAAAAGTCCTCAATACACCACAAAACTCTTCACTTTGTTCAACAAGGCTGTTCCTCTTCTCATCCAGGACTAGAATCACCAAAGTCAAGCCTTACAAATGCACATACAGCAGCCAAACTCCAATGCACTAGACTAACAAAAAGGGAAAAATTTATACTTAGCACAGTGCTTAATCCAAAATCAAGCTTTACTGTTTAGGATGATATCCAACCTTTTGAATTGAATCAACAGTGAGACACATCAGTGATATAAAGTAGGAAACCACAAATAAAGCATAGGCAATAATATCAACAAGTGCCTGCAAGCACAGTTTAGCTTTAACCATCTTGTCACACTGGTGGTGCAGACTACAAAGAGCACAAAACCAAACTGACAAAAAAAAAAAAAAATCACACTGTGCCTTCCCAGTGAGGTTCCTTATTTGCTGATTGATCATTTGGAAATCAAGGCAAAATGACATATGCAAATAATGGATTGTTCTTTGCATAAACATGGTTGGTTGTGAGAGAGAGAGAGAGAGAGAGAGAGAGAGAGAGAGAGAGAGAGAGAGAGAGAGAGAGAGAGAGAGAGAGAGAGAGAGAGAGAGAGAGAGAGAGAGATTTTTAAAAAGTTCTTACCTTCCACAGATACACAACCTACCTCTTTCCACCAATGCCTTCACGCTGGTCTTTACGGAAAAAGAAGGCAAAGTATTACTCATCAAAAGCACTGCTAACCTGTCAAAATAATTCACTTTTTTACCTAACCACAGACCTGTTTCTATCAGTAGGATACTGGAGACTAGGGAACCACAATAAAACAACGAGCTTTGGAGTCAAAACTGCCAAGATGGATGGTGGGTGGCTCACTATTGCAAGAACAATAATCCACTTGAATATGTTGGAGAAACTTGTCTCTCAACCAGGGCTAAAATATGATTCTTCCAAGGCATGCAGCTATTTACTTTCAAAGGTACCCAAACCTCAAAGATCTGAGGGGTTCAACAGAAAGGATATTAGTCTTGAATTACCAGTATTAAGATCCACACCAAAACAAACGTTCCCATTTAAAACCACAAGAGACACTGAAAAGCCCATATACAGTAGCAAATCACCTTAGCAGATTGTTATCAGCTATGTTATCATTTTTTACTTGGCTACCATTGTACGTTTTTAAATAAACCTCTTAAACTGAATGTTAAGTGTAAAGTATAGGTTACTTCTGCTTAGAAATTTTACTTCTGCTTAGAAATTAAGTGTAATTGCTCTTAGCTATATGATATCCATAAATTATTCAAGTCTAGGCTAATATATAATGTCTTTGTTACTCAACAGACTTTGTTAATTATCAGAAAACCAGAACTACAAAGTGTCTGTTGAGGTGATACTTATAAAAAGGAAGACTACAAAGAACATGCAAACTTCACACATATCTCCAAACTAAACAACTGATAAGAAATGAGAAAACCAGAGATTCTGTAACAATATTACTGTGAGGAAGACCATTCCACATGAAACACTAAGAATACAGAAAGGTTCAAGAGTGCTCCAATATTTCTGAAGATGTGACGATTATGTTAAGAGGTGCGTTCACTCTTCTGGGTGACAAAAACACCAGTTTAGAATGCAAGGCCTAATTAGTTCATAAGATTTCATAACAATCTAGGTTCTACCTGCTTCAAAATATGATGTGCATACAATTCCAAAGTGAAATACAGCCGTATAAAAAAAATACATTATTTGATTAACAAAATTTTAGTTCCAACTCAAATGAAATAAATTCTACACCCTTACAAACTCAATGTTGATTTGAATACTCTTACGACACCAAAAGCCACAACCACTGGAGAGCACCATTCAGCATCTGGTTGTATGTGTTCCTGACTGCATTAAGCCTGACAATGACACCATTTTATATATTCTAAAGAAAGCTAAAAATCTATTACTATAAGAGACTATGAGTCTTACCAACAAGACAACACAACAAAATGGAAACATACACAATTCTTTGAGAACTATACCAGTTAAGCATAAACTAGTTGCCTTGTAGTTGTCACAGCAGAAAGATTCCAAAGTGACTTTCTAATACTGTGCCTCAACAGCTCCTCAAGCACCAGGAACCGACTCTCACCTGGGCACGTTAGGAAGCAGAGGCATCTGACCTCAACGAACAGCCCAATTGGAGGCAAAGAAAAGAAGCCACATCAAAGAGAATGTTGAAAATTTGTAAGACATCTAACCTAAGACAAAACATGCACAAAGGTTGCACCAGCAGCGAGGCATTGGTAAAAATGTGTGTCTGTAATTCATATATTATATATATATATCAACTTTATCACACACACAATTGTTCTGTGCAATAGTAGAATTACTGAAAGGACCTCATTCAAACTGGACAGTATCTAATGGAGTATTTATTCAGAAAAAGTTACAAGCTTTCTTGGACACACAGTCCACATTACCATACTTGATAATGTGGACTGTGTGTCCAAGAAAGCTTGTAACTTTTTTCTGAATAAATACTCCATTAGCTACCATACAGTTTGAATGAGGTCCTTTCAGTAATTATATATATATATATATATATATATATATATATATATATATATATATATATATATATATATATATATATATATATATATATATATTATTTGAAAATTAAGAAGGAAAGGAATAGATCTAAATCCAAGCATAGTAAAATCGAGAGGAAAAAATATGGAAAGCAGTGTGTGTGTGTGTGTTTGAAATAGCCTAGCAAGCATGTAGGGTACAAATAGTTGGGGAGTGTAAAATGAAGGTTATTCAGTACTTACAACACAATAACATTACAGTAAAAAAAATATCAAATATGACACTTCATGCCAAAGCACCATCATACCCAATTTGAAGTTGAAGTTATTTTCAGCCACAAAAACATGAATTTAAAACAAATCCTAAAATAAATTTTAACAATTTTAGGCACCATAATCTATTGCATATAAATCTCTGACGGAACAAAGTATTTCAACACAGTCTGCTTTAACCAGTTTACCCAATCTTCTCAACAAAGATACTATTACATTTTTTCCGCCATTCACAGAATTAGCATCTGCAAGTCTCCATTTTTTATCATTAGTTGTGTGATTTTAAAACTATGTCTTTATTATTATTCAGAAGATGAACACTATTTGTATGGAACAAACCTACAGGAGCTACTGACTTGAAATGCAAACTTCTAACGAATATGGTGTTAATTTGAAAGAAGTTACAGATGACAGGAAATAAAGACGAGATCAGTTATCAGAAAAGAAAAACAAGATAAATGAATAAATTAACAGATAAATAGATTCAGCTGATATGGGGTGAACTCCCTTTGCTATAAAATACATACAGTCATACTTCGAACTTACACGAGGTTAGGTTCCAGAACCCCTTGTGCAGGGTGAATTTTCGCATTTGGCATGGTCTCAAAAAATGCTAATAAATGCTTACTTCTAAAGTTTAAACACTAAATATGACCCTAATCATGCTCCCAAATTATTAAGTTAACTTTTAAATGGAATTAAAGTTACTGTCATTTCATTTAAAAGTTAGCTTAATAAATTACCCTTAAAAAAGAGAAATAAATGGTTGACATAAAAGCTGAGATTTGGAAGAGAATTTCTCTCTCTCTCCCTCCCCTTCCAACTGATCTATTTTTAGATGTCTCAACCTCTTTTTAACAACTTTATTCTGCGTCTCTTTCTCTATGTTCTGAAATGCTTTTTCATGAACAAACAGTGTTTTACGTTTTCACTAATACAACTCTTAGTTATTATGTCTCTATGTTTTAGAACGTATTTGCAACACTACCGCATTTACACTTCGTAGACGATACAGGTCGATTAGATCAATTTAAACTATCTACTGTACAAGTAAAGACGTACAGAGAATCAGTAAGTTGTAAAATTGTGTAAGCGCTAACCATGAGAGAGAGAGAGAGAGAGAGAGAGAGAGAGAGAGAGAGAGAGAGAGAGAGAGAGAGAGAGAGAGGTTGTCCTTACTTAAGAGAGTGAAATTATTTATCAATTATTACGAGAGAGAGAGAGAGAGAGAGAGAGAGAGAGAGAGAGAGAGAGAGAGAGAGAGAGAGAGAGAGAGAGAGAGAGAGGTTGTCCTTACTTAAGAGAGTGAAATTATTTATCAATTATTACGGAGACTGAGAGAATAACACGAGAGAGAGAGAGAGAGAGAGAGAGAGAGAGAGAGAGAGAGAGAGAGAGAGAGAGAGTTATTCTTACGTTAGATATCAAAAGATGGAAATTCAGTATTAAACTAACTATTATATGAAATTAAAGTTACTGTATTTTCATTTAAAAGTTAGGTTAATACAATACCCTTAAAAAAAGAAATAAATGGTGTGACTCTCTCCCCTATTCCACCGATCTATTTTTAGAAGTCTTCTGAACCTCCTTTTTAAAAACTTTGTCGCTTTGTCTTTGTTCTGAAATGCTCTATGTCTCTATGTTTTAGAACGGCGCATTTACAGTTTGTAAGCGATACAGGTAAAATTAGATCAATTCAAAATTATCTACGGGACAGTTGACCACTGATTAGCAACACTCCCCTTGTTGTCATGCTGAATGACATGTCTGACAGCTTTTGCCTTCCACCTTCTTACAAAAGATGAGGGAAGAATTTGTTTGTTCAAATAATACAAATTTCGTAATTACAGTTTTATTATTATGATTATGATTATTATTACTATTATTATTATTATTATTATTATTATCTGAAAATTAGTACTTATAATTAGGAAAAAAGTTTATCATACAAATAAACATACCTATATACATGTACCATAAACATTCACCTCACTAAAAGAGAGAGAGAGAGAGAGAGAGAGAGAGAGAGAGAGAGAGAGAGAGAGAGAGAGAGAGAGAGAGAGAGAGAAATTATTACTTTTAATAATATTTAATGTTATTTAATTTACACATAAAAGCTTGAAAACTAATAAATTACAAAAAAAAATTAATCAAACACTTTTGCTGGGTTTCTCAGTGTTCGCAAATGTTCGTGTGTCTGTGAAAAACACGTGTATGACCATTAGGTTCCAATGAAAAATTTGTGGCTGCGAATTCGTGCAACTCGAATCGCGCAAGTTCGAGGTATTACTATATATATATATATATATATTATATATATATATATATATATATATATATAGTGTATATAAACACACACACACACACATATATATATATATATATATATATATATATATATATATATATATATATATATATATATATATATATATATATATATATATACATATATATATATATATATATATATATATATATATATATATATATATATATATATATATATATATATATATAAAAATTTATTAGTGTGTGTACATCTGCTAAGTGTTGCAACTTAGCAGTGCAACACTTTAAACACATTAATGAAAGCAAAAGAATTGACGGCAAATTTGGCATAAATCTGATGTTCAAAATTCGCCAGACTTTCGTAATAGGAAGATGGTGAACATTTATGAATTGGTATTCATGATTGAAGGTGGAATTATGCATAAAAATAGGAAGGAATTATTTAAGTCAGTTTAAAATTAGGTCAGGTCAAGATGAAGTTATAATGATAATATTGTGTATATATGATACACACACACACACACACACACACACACACATATATATATATATATATATATATATATATATATATATATATATATATATATATATATTATATATATATATATATATATATATATATATATATATATATATATATATATATATATATATATATAAATATATTTATATCTGTATATATATGTATATGTATATCTGTACATATGTGTATATATATGCATATAAATGATATATTATATATATATATATATATATATATATATATATATATATATATATATATATATATATATATATATATATATATAATATATATAGAAATAATCAACAAACAATCACATGTGGAACAGAAATAAATTTCTGACTCACATCAGGATCGAATCCAGGTCTTTCTATTAAAAGACCTGGGTTTGCTCCTGATGTGAGTCAGAATATATATATATATATATATATATATATATATATATATATATATATATATATATATATATATATATATCTATATATATATATATATATATATATATATATATATCTATATATATATATATATCTATATATCTATATATATATATATATATATATATATATATATATATATATATATATATATATGTATTTTATATACATATATATATATATATATATATATATATATATATGTATTTTATACACACACACACATATATATATATATATATATATATATATATATATATATATATATATATATATATATTATATATATATATGTATATGTATTTAATATACATATATATATATATATATATATATATATATATATATATATATATATATATATATATATATTATATATATATAATATTATATGTATGTATGTATGTTTGTATGTATGTATGCAAAAGGCGCTGAAGGCCTCAGAAAAGCAACAAACCTGTAAATTTTCGCATTCATAAATAATAAAATTGATTTTCTCTTTTTTATATATAGACGTTTCTTGGTAGATTTTTTTCAAGGCCGACTTCTTCAGCCGTATACCAAATGTCACTCCACTGTGGATCGAGTCTCATCTTCAAGAAGAAGAAGGAGAAGAAGAAGAAGAAGAAGAAGAAGAAGAAGAAGAAGAAAAAGAAGAAGAACCTAACCACAGATCCTTACTTCCTTCTGCGAACTCCTGACGAAGACCTCCTGACAAAGACCTGATGAAGACTTCCAAAGGATCCAGGGACACCTTCTGATTTTGGTTCGCCTTCTCTCCGTCTCTGCCTTCGTCTCCTCCTGCTTTCTCCGTCCATTTTCGCTCTTCCCTTCCTCTTCCTCTCATTTCTCAAAGAGATTCCTGGATTCTTCAATGAAGTCTACAGAAACCTTCGAGGAAGTGCCGAGGAAGTGCCGAAGGAAGGAAGGACTGACTGGTGATGTCATCACTCTGAAGAAGAAAGGAGGAAAAACCCAGTGGCCTTTCTTCAAACTGAGGATAGCAGAGGTTCATACAAAAGCCAAGAGAGCTTCCTAGTTCCAGAAGGGAAAGGAAAGAGGCAGAAGGTCCCGCGCGCTTTTCCGAGGACGAGACTGGACGTTTGCAAGCGTCTGAAGAGAGGTGTGCGGAAGGAAGAGGACTGGACGGAAACGCGGAAAAAGAAGCCTCGCCAATGGACGGCTCTCTCGCGCTGGAGAACGCCTTGTTGAAGGAGGCCCTCGAAAGGGAGAGGAGAGAACGAGAAGAAGAGAAGAAGGAGCTCCTCTTGGCCCAAGAAGATTTGGAAGCAGCTCAAGTGGGACTGCGGCTGGATCGGAGCCTGATAGACAATCTGAAGGAAGAAATTGCCGGTCTGCACGAAGCGGTTGAAAGGCTTTGAAATTTGAGGAAAAGCTGAGGAGAGAAAACAGAGAGTTGATGGATCCCTGTCTCAAGCAGCAGGAAGGAAGAGCAAGACAGAAGAGGACTCATGCCCTCAGAAGGACGATTTCAAGAGGAGGACAGTCTCCAGTCTTGGAACTGATGAGGCGAGTGGGCCTCCCGAGGAATCTGTTGACCTAACAGACGAGGTCAGCTCCAATGTGGGAGAAGAGCCTGAACACAATGCAGATTGCAGGTCACAAAACAAGTGAGTCACAAGACAAGAAACCCTCTAATTGACGACGATGGTAGGGCGAAGGACAAACACACTCCGGAAGAATTGATGGCTGTGCTTTCCCCACCCCCGGCAGGCGGATGAACTCTCCCAGAGGGAGTCAACGACTGGCGAGTTTCCCCCAACTCGTCAGGCGGTGGAACTCTCACTGGCTAGAGTCAACCGCTGCTCGGAGGCGGAAGGCATAAGAGCCCTCGGAAAGAGAGCTGACGGCTGTTCAGTCGGCAGTCAAACTCTCCCGGCGAGAGTCAGTGGCTGGCAAGATTGCCCCATCTTGTCAGGCAGAAGAACTTTCTCTGGGAGAGTCAATGGCTGTTTAGCGGGCAGGCGGACGAGCTCTCAGGGCAAGCGTCAACATCTTGAGAGGCCCCTACCACTCCAGCAGGCTCACAAGAGTCAACTCGTCAGGCTGAGGAACTCTCACTGGCTAGAGTCAACCGCTGCTCGGAGGCGGAAGGCATAAGAGCCCTCGGAAAGAGAGCTGACGGCTGTTCAGTCGGCAGTCAAACTCTCCCGGCGAGAGTCAGTGGCTGGCAAGATTGCCCCATCTTGTCAGGCAGAAGAACTTTCTCTGGGAGAGTCAATGGCTGTTTAGCGGGCAGGCGGACGAGCTCTCAGGGCAAGCGTCAACATCTTGAGAGGCCCCTACCACTCCAGCAGGCTCACAAGAGTCAACTCGTCAGGCGGAGGAACTCTCACTGGCTAGAGTCAACCGCTGCTCGGAGGCGGAAGGCATAAGAGCCCTCGGAAAGAGAGCTGACGGCTGTTCAGTCGGCAGTCAAACTCTCCCGGCGAGAGTCAGTGGCTGGCAAGATTGCCCCATCTTGTCAGGCAGAAGAACTTTCTCTGGGAGAGTCAATGGCTGTTTAGCGGGCAGGCGGACGAGCTCTCAGGGCAAGCGTCAACATCTTGAGAGGCCCCTACCACTCCAGCAGGCTCACAAGAGTCAACTCGTCAGGCGGTGGAACTCTCACTGGCTAGAGTCAACCGCTGCTCGGAGGCGGAAGGCATAAGAGCCCTCGGAAAGAGAGCTGACGGCTGTTCAGTCGGCAGTCAAACTCTCCCGGCGAGAGTCAGTGGCTGGCAAGATTGCCCCATCTTGTCAGGCAGAAGAACTTTCTCTGGGAGAGTCAATGGCTGTTTAGCGGGCAGGCGGACGAGCTCTCAGGGCAAGCGCCAACATCTGGAAAGGCCCCTACCACTCCAGCAGGCTCACAAGAGTCAACTCGTCAGGCGGAGGAACTCTCACTGGCTAGAATCAACAGCTGCTCAGAGGCGGGAGGCGTAGGAGCCCTCAGGAAGAGAGCTGACGGCTGTTCAGTCGGCAGTCGAACTCTCCCGGCGAGAGTCAGCAGCTGGCAAGATTGCCCCATCTTGTCAGGCAGAAGAACTTTCTCTGGGAGAGTCAACGGCTGTTTAGCGGGCAGGCGGACAAGCTCTCAGGGCAAGCGTCAACATCTGGAAAGGTCCCTACCACTCCAGCAGGCTCACAAGAGTCAGCGGCTGTTCTGTGGTTAGACGAACTCTCCCGGCGAGAGTCAACGGCTGGCGAGATCCCTCCATCTTGTCAGGCGGATGAGCTCCTAGAGCGAGACTCAACGGCTGGCAAGGGTCCCTACCACTCCAGAAGGTGCACGAAGTCTCCCAATAAAAGACACAAGAAGACCTCCAGAGGGACACCAGAGGGCTTCCAGAGGGACACCAGAAGGCCTCCAGAGGGACACCAGAAGGCCTCCAGAGGGACACCAGAAGATAATTCTGTTGGAATAATCTAGAAGACTGGCTGTGCAGAAAGAAGGAACTCAATTCCTTCAAGTATGCTATGTCCCTTGATGGAGAATCTTCTAATACAAGGTCTCTGTCAAAGCGGGCAAATAGTCAGATATCTGGATCTATTCTTGCAGATGTCTCCCGTCTGGTAATTCTGTTGGAATAATCTAGAAGACTGGCTGTGCAGAAAGAAGGAACTCATTTCCTTCAAGTATGCTATGTCCCTTGATGGAGAATCTTCTAACAGAAGATCTCTGTCAAAGCGGGCAAACAGTCAGATATCTAGATCTATTCTTGCAGATGTCTCCCGTCTGGTAATTCTGTTGGAATAATCTAGAAGACTGGCTGTGCAGAAAGAAGGAACTCATTTCCTTCAAGTATGCTATGTCCCTTGATGGAGAATCTTCTAATAGAAGATCTCTGTCAAAGCGGGCAAATAGTCAGATATCTGGATCTATTCTTGCAGATGTCTCCCGTCTGGTAATTCTGTTGGAATAATCTAGAAGACTGGCTGTGCAGAAAGAAGGAATTCATTTCCTTCAAGTATGCTATGTCCCTTGATGGAGAATCTTCTAACAGAAGATCTCTGTCAAAGCGGGCAAACAGTCAGATATCTAGATCTATTCTTGCAGATGTCTCCCCTCTGGTAATTCTGTTGGAATAATCTAGAAGACTGGCCGTGCAGAAAGAAGGAACTCATTTCCTTCAAGTATGCTATGTCCCTTGATGGAGAATCTTCTAACAGAAGATCTCTGTCAAAGCGGGCAAATAGTCAGATATCTAGATCTATTCTTGCAGATGTCTCCCGTCTGGTAATTCTGTTGGAATAATCTAGAAGACTGGCTGTGCAGAAAGAAGGAACTCATTTCCTTCAAGTATGCTATGTCCCTTGATGGAGAATCTTCTAATAGAAGATCTCTGTCAAAGCGGGCAAATAGTCAGATATCTGGATCTATTCTTGCAGATGTCTCCCGTCTGGTAATTCTGTTGGAATAATCTAGAAGACTGGCTGTGCAGAAAGAAGGAATTCATTTCCTTCAAGTATGCTATGTCCCTTGATGGAGAATCTTCTAACAGAAGATCTCTGTCAAAGCGGGCAAACAGTCAGATATCTAGATCTATTCTTGCAGATGTCTCCCGTCTGGTAATTCTGTTGGAATAATCTAGAAGACTGGCTGTGCAGAAAGAAGGAACTCATTTCCTTCAAGTATGCTATGTCCCTTGATGGAGAATCTTCTAACAGAAGATCTCTGTCAAAGCGGGCAAACAGTCAGATATCTAGATCTATTCTTGCAGATGTCTCCCGTCTGGTAATTCTGTTGGAATAATCTAGAAGACTGGCTGTGCAGAAAGAAGGAACTCATTTCCTTCAAGTATGCTATGTCCCTTGATGGAGAATCTTCTAATAGAAGATCTCTGTCAAAGCGGGCAAATAGTCAGATATCTAGATCTATTCTTGCAGATGTCTCCCCTCTGGTAATTCTGTTGGAATAATCTAGAAGACTGGCTGTGCAGAAAGAAGGAACTCATTTCCTTCAAGTATGCTATGTCCCTTGATGGAGAATCTTCTAATAGAAGATCTCTGTCAAAGCGGGCAAATAGTCAGATATCTGGATCTATTCTTGCAGATGTCTCCCGTCTGGTAATTCTGTTGGAATAATCTAGAAGACTGGCTGTGCAGAAAGAAGGAACTCATTTCCTTCAAGTATGCTATGTCCCTTGATGGAGAATCTTCTAACAGAAGATCTCTGTCAAAGCGGGCAAACAGTCAGATATCTAGATCTATTCTTGCAGATGTCTCCCCTCTGGTAATTCTGTTGGAATAATCTAGAAGACTGGCTGTGCAGAAAGAAGGAACTCATTTCCTTCAAGTATGCTATGTCCCTTGATGGAGAATCTTCTAACAGAAGATCTCTGTCAAAGCGGGCAAATAGTCAGATATCTAGATCTATTCTTGCAGATGTCTTCCCTCTGGTAATTCTGTTGGAATAATCTAGAAGACTGGCTGTGCAGAAAGAAGGAACTCATTTCCTTCAAGTATGCTATGTCCCTTGATGGAGAATCTTCTAATAGAAGATCTCTGTCAAAGCGGGCAAATAGTCAGATATCTGGATCTATTCTTGCAGATGTCTCCCGTCTGGTAATTCTGTTGGAATAATCTAGAAGACTGGCTGTGCAGAAAGAAGGAACTCATTTCCTTCAAGTATGCTATGTCCCTTGATGGAGAATCTTCTAATAGAAGATCTCTGTCAAAGCGGGCAAACAGTCAGATATCTAGATCTATTCTTGCAGATGTCTCCCGTCTGGTAATTCTGTTGGAATAATCTAGAAGACTGGCTGTGCAGAAAGAAGGAACTCATTTCCTTCAAGTATGCTATGTCCCTTGATGGAGAATCTTCTAACAGAAGATCTCTGTCAAAGCGGGCAAACAGTCAGATATCTAGATCTATTCTTGCAGATGTCTCCCGTCTGGTAATTCTGTTGGAATAATCTAGAAGACTGGCTGTGCAGAAAGAAGGAACTCATTTCCTTCAAGTATGCTATGTCCCTTGATGGAGAATCTTCTAATAGAAGATCTCTGTCAAAGCGGGCAAATAGTCAGATATCTAGATCTATTCTTGCAGATGTCTCCCCTCTGGTAATTCTGTTGGAATAATCTAGAAGACTGGCTGTGCAGAAAGAAGGAACTCATTTCCTTCAAGTATGCTATGTCCCTTGATGGAGAATCTTCTAATAGAAGATCTCTGTCAAAGCGGGCAAATAGTCAGATATCTGGATCTATTCTTGCAGATGTCTCCCGTCTGGTAATTCTGTTGGAATAATCTAGAAGACTGGCTGTGCAGAAAGAAGGAACTCATTTCCTTCAAGTATGCTATGTCCCTTGATGGAGAATCTTCTAACAGAAGATCTCTGTCAAAGCGGGCAAACAGTCAGATATCTAGATCTATTCTTGCAGATGTCTCCCGTCTGGTAATTCTGTTGGAATAATCTAGAAGACTGGCTGTGCAGAAAGAAGGAACTCATTTCCTTCAAGTATGCTATGTCCCTTGATGGAGAATCTTCTAACAGAAGATCTCTGTCAAAGCGGGCAAATAGTCAGATATCTAGATCTATTCTTGCAGATGTCTCCCGTCTGGTAATTCTGTTGGAATAATCTAGAAGACTGGCTGTGCAGAAAGAAGGAACTCATTTCCTTCAAGTATGCTATGTCCCTTGATGGAGAATCTTCTAACAGAAGATCTCTGTCAAAGCGGGCAAACAGTCAGATATCTAGATCTATTCTTGCAGATGTCTCCCGTCTGGTAATTCTGTTGGAATAATCTAGAAGACTGGCTGTGCAGAAAGAAGGAACTCATTTCCTTCAAGTATGCTCTGTCCCTTGATGGAGAATCTTCTAATAGAAGATCTCTGTCAAGGTGGGCAAATAGTCAGATATCTAGATCTATTCTTGCAGATGTCTTCCCTCTGGTAATTCTGTTGGGTGTTTAAGTATATCTTAGTTTAACCAGACCACTGAGCTGATTAACAGCTCTCCTAGGGCTGGCTCGAAGGATTAGATTTATTTTACATGACTAAAAACCAAATGGTTACCTAACAACAGGACCTACAACTTACTGTGGAATCCGAACCACATTATACCGAGAAATGAATTTCTATCACCTGAAATAAATTCCTCTATTTCTTCTTTGGCTGGTCGGAGATTCGAACGCGGGCCCAGCAGTGTGCTAGCCGAGAACTATACCGACCTGTCCAACGAGGAACTGTAATTCTGTTGGAATAATCTAGAAGACTGGCTGTGCAGAAAGAAGGAACTCAGTTCCTTCAAGTATGCTATGTCCCTTGACGAAGACTCTTCTTCAAGAAGATCTCTGTCAAAGCGGGCAAACAGTCGGATACCTAGATCTATTCTTGCAGATGTCTTCCTTCTGTTAATTCTGTTGGAATAATCTAGAAGACTGGCTGTTCAGAAAGAAGGAACTCAGTTCCTGCAAGTAGGGTGCGGGTTAGGCTATATACAGGGTCGTGGACGAGGAAGATTCGTTCAAAGAGGGAACAAGGTTCTTGATCGCTAACGATTCAAGAATATGGAGGTGATGTTCGTGTTCGCTGGTTAGGATAATCTTAAACTCATCATAGTTTATTTGAGTTTTGCACAGTTTCATATGATTTCTAATACTTGATGAGTCAGGATTGGACAACCTGCACCCAGGGCGAAAGCTAACGCCAACATGTAGCATCACATCTGACTTTAAGCAGTCAGCGTGTTTCTCATGTATGTCTGACAATGGCATTGGCAGTAAGTGGATAAACAGACAAAACTGGACTCCTTTAAAGGGCCAGTTTTTCTTTGTGATGAAACACCACCAATACTTCTTGGGTTCTTCAATGGTGGCCTGTGTTGTTGGCACCTACAGCAGTGCCAAATGCACGATCACGGCTAACTTGAATCTCAAATAAAATAAAAACTACAGAGGCTAGAGGGCTGCAAATTGGTATGTTGATCGTCCACCCTCCAATCATCAAGCATACCCAATTGCAGCCCTCTAGCCTACATGTGCCACCATTGGGCTATGGTTAGAGTTTAATGGGCTGCGGCTCATACAGCATTATACTGAGACCACTGAAAGATAGATCTATTTTCGGTGGTCTTGATTATACGCTCTACAGACAATTTCGGCGCACTTTTTACTCCTTTTATCTGTATTTCTGTAGCCTCAGTGTCAATATTATAATAATATTTTTATCTTTTTGACGTATTTAGAGAAAGCTCATCATCATCATCATTATGAAATCATGAAACATGAAAGCAAAAAAAAAAAAAAAACCTATGTAACTTGGATCATAATTATTTTCAGCCCAGAGGAATATTCACACATGGCTTTTCTAACTCCCCAGATTTTAAGCCATCTGTCTCATGCCTTGCTTACGGTGGCTACTACTAGCCCCTGGGGCATCATGCCTTGCTTACGGTGGCTACTACTAGCCCTTGGGGCATCATGCATTGCTCATGATGGCTGCCGCTAATAGCACCTGGGGCATCATGTCTTGCTTACGGTGGCTGCTGCTACTAGCTCTTGGGGCATCATGGCTTGCTTACGGTGGCTACTACTTGCCCCTGGGGCATCAAATGTCTGGTCCCGAAGTGTCCATGCCCAGAGCAGCGAACAAGATTATTCCTGTGTAAGGAACAATGAACCCAAAAATCTTCTTGTAAAGAAGAGCAAACCCTGCTGGGAGTGGGTGCGCTAATCTTGACATGGTCCAGAATTTGAACAATTTTGGTTCTCGTATGAGTTTCATTTTGATTTTATTCCATTATATATCATAAAGAAAGATCAGATTTCAATCAGCCTGTAAGTACACCTGCCTACGGTCCTCCTCTCGCAGTTACGTAGCGAGTTAATGACAGGTAGCGAAGGTATTTAGTTTTTATATGTCATTTCTTTAGTTTTTATGTTTTTATGTAATTTCTTTAGTTTTACCGTAATTTCATTAGGTTTTATGTCATTTCTTTAGTTTTTATGTGATTTGCTTTTATGTAATTTCTTTAGTTTTTATGTAATTTCTTTGGTTTTTAGGTCATTTCTTTAGTTTTTAGGTAATTTAGTTTTTATGACATTTCTTTAGTTTCTGTGTAATTTCTTTGGTTTTTATGTAATTTCTTTAGTTTTTATGTAATTTCTTTGGTGTTTAGGTAATTTCTTTAGTTTTTAGGTAATTTCTTTAGTTTTTATGTAATTTCTTTGGTTTTTATGTAATTTCTTTAGTTTTATGTAATTTCTTTAGTATTTATGTAATTTCTTTAGCTTTTATATAATTTCTTTAGTTTTTATGTAATTTCTTTGGTTTTTATGTCATTTCTTTAGTTTTTATGTAATTTCTTTGGTGTTTAGGTCATTTCTTTAGTTTTTAGGTAATTTCTTTAGTTTTTATGTAATTTCTTTGGTTTTTATGTAATTTCTTTAGTTTTATGTAATTTCTTTAGTATTTATGTAATTTCTTTAGTTTTTATATAATTTCTTTAGTTTTTATGTAATTTCTTTGGTTTTTATGTCATTTCTTTAGTTTTTATGTAATTTCTTTGGTTTTTATGTCATTTCTTTAGTTTTTATGTAATTTCTTTGGTTTTTATGCAATTTCTTGTCGTACCGGCAGATACGTTTGTTTGTTGCGTTGAAATCTCTACCACTGTATTTCATATGGGTTAATTTAATTGCTGGATACTTTCATAACTCCTTTTTTTCAGTTTACGTAACCTTTTGTGGTGGTGTAATGTGACACTTGTCATTATGTTCAAAGTGAATAGCCAGGGAAACCAGACAAAATGCACTACTCCCTGAATGCACCACCAGCCAGGTCTAAATGCACCAACCACTTGGTCTGAATGCACCAATTTGTGAATAGTCCGAATGCACCATTTTGTCAATAGTCTGAATGCACCAGTTTGTCAATAGTCTGAATGCACCAGTTTGTCAATAGTCTGAATGCACTAGTTTGTCAATAGTTTGAATGCACCAGTTTGTCAATAGTCTGAATGCACCAGTTTGTCAATAGTATGAATGCACCAGTTTGTCAACAGTCTGAATGCACCAGTTTGTCAATAGTCCGAATGCACCGTTTTGTCAATAGTCTGAATGGACTGTTTTGTCAATAGTCTGAATGCACCGTTTTGTCAATAGTATGAATGGACCGTTTTGTCAATAGTCTGAATGGACTGTTTTGTCAATAGTCTGAATGCACCATTTTGTCAATAGCCTGAATGCACCATTTTGTCAATTGCCTGAATGCACTGTTTTGTCTATAGTCTGAATGCACCATTTTGTCAATAGCCTGAATGCACCATTTTGTCAATAGCCTGAATGCACCATTTTGTCAATTGCCTGAATGCACTGTTTTGTCAATAGTCTGAATGCACCATTTTGTCAATAACCTGAATGCACCATTTTGTCAATAGTCTGAATGCACCAGTTTGTCAATAGTCTGAATGCACCATTTTGTCAATAGCCTGAATGCACCATTTTGTCAATAGTCTGAATGCACCATTTTGTCAATAGCCTGAATGCACCATTTTGTCAATAGTCCGAATGCACCAATTTGTGAATAGTCCGAATGCACCATTTTGTCAATAGCCTGAATGCACCGTTTTGTCAATATTCTGAATGCACCATTTTGTCAATAGTCTGAATGCACCAGTTTGTCAATAGTCCGAACGCACCATTTTGTCAATAGTCTGAATGCACCAGTTTGTCAATAGTCCAAATGCACCATTTTGTCAATAGTCTGAATGCACCAGTTTGTCAATAGTCCAAATGCACCATTTTGTCAATAGTCTGAATGCACCATTTTGTCAATAGTCCGAATGCACCATTTTGTCAATAGCCTGAATGCACTGTTTTGTCAATAGTCTGAATGCACCATTTTGTCAATAACCTGAATGCACCATTTTGTCAATAGTCTGAATGCACCAGTTTGTCAATAGTCTGAATGCACCATTTTGTCAATAGCCTGAATGCACCATTTTGTCAATAGTCTGAATGCACCATTTTATCAATAGCCTGAATGCACCATTTTGTCAATAGTCTAAATGCACCAATTTGTGAATAGTCCGAATGCACCATTTTGTCAATTGCCTGAATGCACCGTTTTGTCAATAGTCTGAATGCACCATTTTGTCAATAGTCTGAATGCATCAGTTTGTCAATAGTCCGAACACACCATTTTGTCAATAGTCTGAATGCACCAGTTTGTCAATAGTCCAAATGCACCATTTTGTCAATAGTCTGAATGCACCAGTTTGTCAATAGTCCAAATGCACCATTTTGTCAATAGTCTGAATGCACCATTTTGTCAATAGTCCGAATGCACCATTTTGTCAAGAGTCTGAATGCACCATTTTGTCAATGGTCCGAATGCACCATTTTGTCAATAGTCCGAATGCACCGTTTTGTCAATAGTCTGAATGCACCATTTTGTCAATAGTCCGAATGCACCATTTTGTCAATAGTCTGAATGCACCATTTTGTCAATAGTCTGAATGCACCATTTTGTCAATAGTCCGAATGCACCATTTTGTCAATAGTCTGAATGCACCATTTTGTCAATAGTCCGAATGCACCATTTTGTCAAGAGTCTGAATGCACCATTTTGTCAATAGTCTGAATGCACCATTTTGTCAACAGTCCGAATGCACCGTTTTGTCAATAGTCTGAATGCACCATTTTGTCAATAGTCCAAATGCACCATTTTGTCAATAGTCTGAATGCACCATTTTGTCAACAGTCCGAATGCATTTTGTCAATAGTCTGAATGCACCATTTTGTCAATAGTCCGAATGCACCATTTTGTCAATAGTCCGAATGCACCATTTTGTCAATAGTCCGAATGCACTGTTTTGTCAATAGTCTGAATGCACCATTTTGTCAATAGTCCGAATGCACCGTTTTGTCAATAGTCTGAATGCACCATTTTGTCAATAGTCCGAATGCACCGTTTTGTCAATAGTCTGAATGCACCATTTTGTCAATAGTCCGAATGCACCATTTTGTCAATAGTCTGAATGCATCATTTTGTCAATAGTCCGAATGCACCATTTTGTCACTAGTCCGAATGCATCATTTTGTCAATAGTCCAAATGCACCATTTTGTCAATAGTCTGAAAGCACCATTTTGTGAATTGTCTACATGCACCATTTTGTCAATAGTCTGAATGCACAGTTTTGTCAATAGTCTGAATGCACCAGTTTGTAAATAGTCCAAATGCACCAATCTGTAAATACTCTGAATGCACCAATTTGTAAATAGTCTGAATGCACCAATTTATAAATAGTCTGAATGCACCATTTAGTATGAATGCACCGTTTTGTCAATAGTCTGAATGCACCAATTTGTAAATAATCTGAATGCACCATTTTGTAAATAGTATGAATGCACTATTTAGTAAATAGTTTGAATGCACCATTTTGTGAATAGTCCAAATGCACCAATTTGTCAATAGCCCGAATGTACCACACTGCATAAAAATGTGCTTGTTGTGTGGTTGACTCAGGTACCATCAAATTTTTGTCATTCTTACAAGAAACTGGTGAAATCTTAAAGTTTTTAGCTTGTGAAAAGTAGTTGTTAGGCGATTTAAAGAATAGAGAGTCTCATTTCTTTACTAAAGCATTGATACCATCCATCCTTTTATCATACTGTATTTGATATCATTATTTATTTTCTTTTATGTACCCCAGCTTAGTTTATAGACTATGAATTTTTTTGTCAGAAGCCTTAAAGTGTCTTGTTGGTTTTGTAATGTTCTATTTGTATTCAGATTTTTTAAATTATTTACTTTATCAAAGAGAATAATCCTGCAAAGTATGGATATATATAGTTACCTACTGTATGTAGTTACCCAAAGAGCAGGTGTTGAGTGAATTAAGTTGGTGCCTCGGGACCAGAAGGAATAGTGCATTTTTTTACAGATTAGTTTTAATTTTCTTCTCATAGCATAATGTATTTGTTGGTTTTATAATATTCTTAAATAAGTATCACTAACACATAATTAGTGATACTTATTTTACGTTTGAGGGACAAGTATACAAACAGAAATATGGAGTAGCTGTGGGGTCCTCATTGTCACCAATACTTGCTATTATATATATGGAATATTTTGAGACTAATCTAGTTCCTAATATTAATGTCCCTAACTTAAAATTGAAAGGTTGGTGGAGATATGTGGATGATATTTTTGCCATTCTGCAGGGTGATGAAAATGAAATAGAAACTTTTCTAGACGAACTCAGTAGTTTTGATAACAACATCCAATTCACTCTAGAAAAAAGTAGCAATAATAAACTGCCCTTTTTAGACATCTTGATAGAAAGGAAACAAATAGGATATGAATTCAGCACATTTAGAAAGCCCACACACACAAACTCGTATATTCATTTCTTCTCTTTTCACAGTCATGATATAAAAATGGGTGTTCTAGCAGGTTTATTTCTTAGGGCAATGAGAACGTGTGACCCTTGTAAGATAGATCAAGAAATAAATTACATTGGTTCAGAAAAAGGGCATTCAACAAAGCTAGGAGGATTTTTTACAGGGAAAATGCAGAGAGTACATGGAATACAGAAAACAAGAAAATAGTTTCCCTCCCTTATATGCCTAAAATGAAACAAATTACATCAAAAATGAAAGAAATTAAATATAAATTTGTGTATACCTTTGACAACACCGTAAAAAACAAAGTATGTAAAAATAAATTGGAAGGAGAAGATAGTAATGCAGATGATGTAGGGGGAGTATACATAATTAATTGCAACAATTGTGGAGACAAATATGTGGGTGAAACAGGTAGGGGAATAAGGACTAGAATCCAAGAACACAGGAGGGCAGTTCAGCTCGACTCACAGGGGAGTGCTATAGCTAGGCATTGTTGGGAAAAGGACCATAGGATGGATTTTAAAAACAGTAGGCTTATATACAAAAGCAATAACATCAGTCATGGGAGGGTAGTGGAAGGGGCACTCATCAGAGCGATTAAAGTGATAGAAGGAAACAAAGGATTTACCTCAGAAGATCCCATAAGCTGATCTTTAATATTAAAAGAAACTAAGATCGACCCTTCTGACCTGGAGTTTAGGTCTCCTGCCCAACAGACCGATGGTGACTACTCACATACCACAAGGATTAATACCACTGACCATCAGATCAGGATATCAGACTGACAGGAGGAGATTAACAACTCTCAAGAGAATGGAAACCAGGACAGCCAACATATAAATGACAGCACGGGGAGAAGAAGTTCCGGAAGATTGCTGGGCCTTGAACCAGCCTGACTACCTTCACATCTCTTGAAAAAGGGTCACAGTTAGGACCTCAAAGTACTCGAGATTAAAAGTAATATGTAAATATCAAGTAAAGAAGTTATACACAGGAATCTTGTGGGTTTCTCTTTCCATCTTCAGAAGAAAACTGAAAGAAGTTTTTGTTTGGTTTAATAATAATAATAATAATAATAATAATAATAATAATAATAATAATAATAATAATAATAATAATAATAATAATAATAATAATAATACAGTTGACAGAATGCATCAGTATGTCATTAATTTGTACCAGCTCAAACTCTAAGTGGGTCCTGTATGTTGATACGAATGTCATGTACTCTCCCTGTGGTAAAATTACCCTTGTGTAAGACAGGCTTGCAAGCATGACTGTCTGTGGTCTTGTTAAGTGTCAGTTGGCAATCCAAAATACTTGGGTTGAAAGGCTGTACAGTAAACCCCCCGTATTCGTGTTCTAACGATTCGCGGACTCACGCATTCGCGGGTTTCACTGTGGAACATATCTAACTATTATTCATGGAAAATTCCCCCATTCGTGGTATTTTTCACTGAGAAATAGTCACTAATTACTGTATTTTCATATCATTTTCATGAATAAATGCACTTTTTGTGATAAAACTATCAAAATACACAAGTATAAGCATTTTTAGAGGGTTTTTCTTGTGTTTAAACTATCAAAATAGGCAGTTCTAAGTGTTTTTAGAGGGGTTTTAAGTATTCGTGGATTTTTGCTATTTGTGGGGGGGGGGGGGCGGTACGCATCCCCTGCGAATACTGGGAGTTCACTGTACAGTAATAGGAAGACTTATCACTTAGATTATACAAGCTGCCTCGGTAACTTGAATAGAGCCATTTAAGACATTCTGTTTACTATTTACAGATGAATACATTGGTGATTGGTGCATTATGCTGTGTCAAGATGTAACAGCAGTGTCTTCTGATAACTGGACCTGGTGAATCAGGGACCATTGGTTGGACGTCTAGTAACAGGTCTTCTTCAGGGACAGGTGAAAGAAAGGTAGGTGTCGCAGATTAGCAGGTGTAGAAGAACCTCTCCTTAACAGACTCAGAGGGCATTTATTTACAGTGGCTTTGTGTGGAAAATTTGAATGAGGTTCCTTGTGTATCCTAAGGTATTATGCTTACGCTGGCAACAGACTCCTCCAGTAAACTAAGGGCACTAGGAACAGCATTGTGTACACTATAAAAATTGCTTTTAACAGATATAACCTTTTCGTGAGGTTTGGTATACGACCGACAATGAATACACATATGAAAAATGTATGCGTACACTGTAATCACAAAGGCTAGTGGTAAATACTCCGTATTACTAAGAGAGCTAACATGGAACGCAACCAACCGATTATCACAGAAAGCCCTGTGGTAGTCTAGAAGCATACCGAAGTGTCCTGTAAAAGTAATTTATAGTCGTAATTCCCCAGCTTATCAGATGTCTCTGAGGCTTGTCCCTTTTGCAAGTGACGAAAAAACCTACAGGCAACAGTTATGCCATATAATTTCTAGCCTAAGGTAAACTGTTTGACAGTGACACTCATCCAGTTAGAATGATTCATCGCACTTGAAAGGCAGTTTAGCAAAATCATCTTAATGATGTAGCTGATAAATAATAAATTATGTGTAACGATTATTCCAGCACAGCTGCAATGTCTGCATAAGAGAAGGGTCACTGATCAATGGCACTCCATCCTGACATTCCTTAGGACAAAATTATCTCCTGATGTGACTGTCTCAGCCAGATCAGTTCAGTCTTTTACCTTAACACAGCTTCTGTTGATTCTTCAGAGAAGTGTGCTAATGAGTAATGCTTCAGGATTTCCCTGTGTCATTGCTTAGACTTAGATTGTGAAGCCAGATGTTCAAGAGGGACTAGTTGAGTCTGATTCGTAGGTCCCTTCTGCCATTTGTTAGAATCATTCCTTCTAGTATCGCATACGTCTTGTATAGAGAGACCATTGCTTGCAGAGACCTATGGGTAACATTTTCCAGTTACTCAGGTGTCCTTTAAGAGTGAAGTACAACTGTGTGGAAGGTTATGCTCTGTGTATGAGCAGTTTATGACAGAGGTAAGCTTTGTTGGATAAACAGTACTCTTGTGTTTTCAATGTTCTCTAGGTAGTTAAAAACATAACAGGAGTTTTCATCCCCTAGTGGTATTGTATAACTTCTAGGAAAATGCAAAGTGAACTGAATTTATATAAATGCCAGGTGGCTGGAGATATCTTTGTAATTGTAGGCCAGTAAATTCAAGCAAAATATTTTTGCACAGTGTGTTACAAGGATGTATAAATTGGCCCAGATGTCCATTCCCAGTTAGACAGTACGCAGAAATAATTATCCTTTTGTAATGCTGCAGTTTGCTCTGAATTTGTTTTAGCTACCTCCAAATTGGACTGTGCAGCATGCAATTTGTATAACCAAATCAGGCACAACCATTTCGTTTAATGATCACTTAACATCACGTAAACCCGTGATCTTGAATTTCAAGGTTTATGGAATATTGAACCTGACAACAAAAAGCAGATCCAACCCCTGGTTGAATTGTGTGTTTCTGAATTAAAAAAAAAGCTTGTGAAGTCATTTAATCTCTTATCAGATTTGCCACTCTTGTATGACCCGTGTATACTTAAGTGGTCCACGTGGCTGGCCCAATCCTTGTGTCACAAGAAAGCTGGTCAACACCAAGTTATACATCTTTTATGTGAATGTCAAAATTTCAACAGCAAATGTCAAGTTTTGGAAATAAATCCTTTGGGCCAGCCCAATCAGTTAGAATGTTTTGGTCTGGTTAAATTGCTAAATGATAATACAGTACCTTTATTAACAATTGCAAGAATATTCTTACTCAGTGGTCTGGTTAAATTGCTAAATAATACAGTACCTGTATTAACAATTGCAAGAATATTCTTACTCAGTGGTCTGGTTAAATTGCTAAATGATAATACAGTACCTGTATTAACAATTGCAAGAATATTCTTACTCAGCGGTCTGGTCAAATTGCTAAATGATAATACAGTACCTTTATTAACAATTGCAAGAATATTCTTACTCAGTGGTCTGGTTAAATTGCTAAATGATAATACAGTACCTTTATTAACAATTGCAAGAATATTCTTACTCAGTGGTCTGGTCAAATTGCTAAATGATAATACAGTACCTTTATTAACAATTGCAAGAATATTCTTACTCAGTGGTCTGGTCAAATTGCTAAATGATAATACAGTACCTGTATTAACAATTGCAAGAATATTCTTACTCAGTGGTCTGGTTAAATTGCTAAATGATAATACAGTACCTTTATTAACAATTGCAAGAATATTCTTACTCAGTGGTCTGGTTAAATTGCTAAATGATAATACAGTACCTTTATTAACAATTGCAAGAATATTCTTACTCAGTGGTCTGGTCAAATTGCTAAATGATAATACAGTACCTGTATTAACAATTGCAAGAATATTCTTACTCAGTGGTCTGGTTAAATTGCTAAATGATAATACAGTACCTGTATTAACAATTGCAAGAATATTCTTACTCAGCGGTCTGGTCAAATTGCTAAATGATAATACAGTACCTGTATTAACAATTGCAAGAATATTCTTACTCAGCGGTCTGGTCAAATTGCTAAATGATAATACAGTACCTGTATTAACAATTGCAAGAATATTCTTACTCAGTGGTCTGGTTAAATTGCTAAATGATAATACAGTACCTTTATTAACAATTGCAAGAATATTCTTACTCAGTGGTATGGTTAAATTGCTAAATAATACAGTACCTGTATTAACAATTGCAAGAATATTCTTACTCAGTGGTCTGGTTAAATTGCTAAATGATAATACAGTACCTGTATTAACAATTGCAAGAATATTCTTACTCAGTGGTATGGTTAAATTGCTAAATAATACAGTACCTGTATTAACAATTGCAAGAATATTCTTACTCAGTGGTCTGGTTAAATTGCTAAATGATAATACAGTACCTGTATTAACAATTGCAAGAATATTCTTACTCAGTGGTCTGGTTAAATTGCTAAATAATACAGTACCTGTATTAACAATTGCAAGAATATTCTTACTCAGTGGTCTGGTTAAATTGCTAAATGATAATACAGTACCTGTATTAACAATTGCAAGAATATTCTTACTCAGTGGTCTGGTTAAATTGCTAAATAATACAGTACCTGTATTAACAATTGCAAGAATATTCTTACTCAGTGGTCTGGTTAAATTGCTAAATGATAATACAGTACCTGTATTAACAATTGCAAGAATATTCTTACTCAGTGGTCTGGTTAAATTGCTAAATGATAATACAGTACCTGTATTAACAATTGCAAGAATATTCTTACTCAGTGGTCTGGTTAAATTGCTAAATGATAATACAGTACCTTTATTAACAATTGCAAGAATATTCTTACTCAGTGGTATGGTTAAATTGCTAAATAATACAGTACCTGTATTAACAATTGCAAGAATATTCTTACTCAGTGGTCTGGTTAAATTGCTAAATGATAATACAGTACCTGTATTAACAATTGCAAGAATATTCTTACTCAGTGGTCTGGTTAAATTGCTAAATAATACAGTACCTGTATTAACAATTGCAAGAATATTCTTACTCAGTGGTCTGGTTAAATTGCTAAATGATAATACAGTACCTGTATTAACAATTGCAAGAATATTCTTACTCAGCGGTCTGGTCAAATTGCTAAATGATAATACAGTACCTGTATTAACAATTGCAAGAATATTCTTACTCAGTGGTCTGGTTAAATTGCTAAATGATAATACAGTACCTGTATTAACAATTGCAAGAATATTCTTACTCAGCGGTCTGGTCAAATTGCTAAATGATAATACAGTACCTTTATTAACAATTGCAAGAATATTCTTACTCAGTGGTCTGGTTAAATTGCTAAATGATAATACAGTACCTTTATTAACAATTGCAAGAATATTCTTACTCAGTGGTCTGGTCAAATTGCTAAATGATAATACAGTACCTTTATTAACAATTGCAAGAATATTCTTACTCAGTGGTCTGGTTAAATTGCTAAATGATAATACAGTACCTGTATTAACAATTGCAAGAATATTCTTACTCAGTGGTCTGGTCAAATTGCTAAATGATAATACAGTACCTGTATTAACAATTGCAAGAATATTCTTACTCAGTGGTCTGGTTAAATTGCTAAATGATAATACAGTACCTGTATTAACAATTGCAAGAATATTCTTACTCAGCGGTCTGGTCAAATTGCTAAATGATAATACAGTACCTTTATTAACAATTGCAAGAATATTCTTACTCAGTGGTATGGTTAAATTGCTAAATAATACAGTACCTGTATTAACAATTGCAAGAATATTCTTACTCAGTGGTCTGGTTAAATTGCTAAATGATAATACAGTACCTGTATTAACAATTGCAAGAATATTCTTACTCAGTGGTCTGGTTAAATTGCTAAATGATAATACAGTACCTTTATTAACAATTGCAAGAATATTCTTACTCAGTGGTATGGTTAAATTGCTAAATAATACAGTACCTGTATTAACAATTGCAAGAATATTCTTACTCAGTGGTCTGGTTAAATTGCTAAATGATAATACAGTACCTTTATTAACAATTGCAAGAATATTCTTACTCAGTGGTCTGGTTAAATTGCTAAATGATAATACAGTACCTTTATTAACAATTGCAAGAATATTCTTACTCAGTGGTCTGGTTAAATTGCTAAATGATAATACAGTACCTTTATTAACAATTGCAAGAATATTCTTACTCAGTGGTCTGGTTAAATTGCTAAATGATAATACAGTACCTGTATTAACAATTGCAAGAATATTCTTACTCAGTGGTCTGGTTAAATTGCTAAATGATAATACAGTACCTGTATTAACAATTGCAAGAATATTCTTACTCAGTGGTCTGGTTAAATTGCTAAATAATACAGTACCTGTATTAACAATTGCAAGAATATTCTTACTCAGTGGTCTGGTTAAATTGCTAAATGATAATACAGTACCTGTATTAACAATTGCAAGAATATTCTTACTCAGTGGTCTGGTTAAATTGCTAAATAATACAGTACCTGTATTAACAATTGCAAGAATATTCTTACTCAGTGGTCTGGTTAAATTGCTAAATGATAATACAGTACCTGTATTAACAATTGCAAGAATATTCTTACTCAGTGGTCTGGTTAAATTGCTAAATGATAATACAGTACCTGTATTAACAATTGCAAGAATATTCTTACTCAGTGGTCTGGTTAAATTGCTAAATGATAATACAGTACCTTTATTAACAATTGCAAGAATATTCTTACTCAGTGGTATGGTTAAATTGCTAAATAATACAGTACCTGTATTAACAATTGCAAGAATATTCTTACTCAGTGGTCTGGTTAAATTGCTAAATGATAATACAGTACCTGTATTAACAATTGCAAGAATATTCTTACTCAGTGGTCTGGTTAAATTGCTAAATAATACAGTACCTGTATTAACAATTGCAAGAATATTCTTACTCAGTGGTCTGGTTAAATTGCTAAATGATAATACAGTACCTGTATTAACAATTGCAAGAATATTCTTACTCAGCGGTCTGGTCAAATTGCTAAATGATAATACAGTACCTGTATTAACAATTGCAAGAATATTCTTACTCAGTGGTCTGGTTAAATTGCTAAATGATAATACAGTACCTGTATTAACAATTGCAAGAATATTCTTACTCAGCGGTCTGGTCAAATTGCTAAATGATAATACAGTACCTTTATTAACAATTGCAAGAATATTCTTACTCAGTGGTCTGGTTAAATTGCTAAATGATAATACAGTACCTTTATTAACAATTGCAAGAATATTCTTACTCAGTGGTCTGGTCAAATTGCTAAATGATAATACAGTACCTTTATTAACAATTGCAAGAATATTCTTACTCAGTGGTCTGGTTAAATTGCTAAATGATAATACAGTACCTGTATTAACAATTGCAAGAATATTCTTACTCAGTGGTCTGGTCAAATTGCTAAATGATAATACAGTACCTGTATTAACAATTGCAAGAATATTCTTACTCAGTGGTCTGGTTAAATTGCTAAATGATAATACAGTACCTGTATTAACAATTGCAAGAATATTCTTACTCAGCGGTCTGGTCAAATTGCTAAATGATAATACAGTACCTTTATTAACAATTGCAAGAATATTCTTACTCAGTGGTATGGTTAAATTGCTAAATAATACAGTACCTGTATTAACAATTGCAAGAATATTCTTACTCAGTGGTCTGGTTAAATTGCTAAATGATAATACAGTACCTGTATTAACAATTGCAAGAATATTCTTACTCAGTGGTCTGGTTAAATTGCTAAATGATAATACAGTACCTTTATTAACAATTGCAAGAATATTCTTACTCAGTGGTATGGTTAAATTGCTAAATAATACAGTACCTGTATTAACAATTGCAAGAATATTCTTACTCAGTGGTCTGGTTAAATTGCTAAATGATAATACAGTACCTGTATTAACAATTGCAAGAATATTCTTACTCAGTGGTCTGGTTAAATTGCTAAATGATAATACAGTACCTGTATTAACAATTGCAAGAATATTCTTACTCAGCGGTCTGGTCAAATTGCTAAATGATAATACAGTACCTGTATTAACAATTGCAAGAATATTCTTACTCAGCGGTCTGGTCAAATTGCTAAATGATAATACAGTACCTGTATTAACAATTGCAAGAATATTCTTACTCAGCGGTCTGGTCAAATTGCTAAATGATAATACAGTACCTGTAGTAACAGTTGCAAGAATATTTTGACGCAGTGGTATGATTAAATTGCTAAATGATAATACAGTATCTGTATTAACAATTGCAGGAATATTTTGACTCATGGTATGGTTAAATTGCTAAATGATAATACAGTACCTGTATTAACAATTGCAAGAATATTTTGACTCAGTGGTCTGGTTAAATCGCTCAATAATAATATAGTACCTTGTAGTAACAATTGCATTAGTTTGTTTTGGGGGTCAATATTTTGTAACCAAGCCTAGAATGCTGCCATACTTCTGCACCATAAGTTTATGGTCAAGACATCACGTACAGTAATACCATACCTCTCTATTCTAAGCAGTGTACTGTATAGGTAAACTGTCAAAACTAAAGCTTTAGACTAATTTTGCTATCCAGTTTGATTTTTCTCATTCTGCAAATACTAAAAGTTCACACTTTGTAGTTATTTTTGTTGCAGTACCCACAACATAAACAGGACTGAAAGTTATCCTGTGCAAAACTTGTAAATCAAGCATTTTGTAGCGTTTGATAAGTCAAACAGAAGTACCTGAGCTCAACAGATGCTTTTGGGCATCTGGCTTTCTGAGGTGCACTGTAGGCATTACTTAAGTTCTTGCAGCATCCCTTCGGCCCCTAGTTGCTGCAACCCCTTTCATTTCCTTGACTGCTTCATAGTGTAAATGCGAGGCTTCCCTTCTGTTACACCTTTAAAGCCGTTTACTCTTAACTTTCCCTTTCAGTACTGAATGACCTCAGGTGTCACAGCACTTGGCCTTTGGCTACATTTTATATTCCATTCCATTTCTGATAAGTAACAAAAATCCTATATTGCATCTTGCAATTGACTTTTCTAGTTAATGTAAAACTAACAGCACTTCCTCGTGGTTCCTAGCCTAAACTAACTTGAACTTAATGGTCAATATTCAGTTTAAAAGATTTACTTAAAAATGTATCACACCTGAGAAGGTAGCCTAGCAAAAAATAGCAATGGTGCTGATAAGTACAGAATTTGAGGTTTTACTGTATTAAATCTTCGCATCATTAAGTGACACACTTACGATGTCTATCCAAACCACCCTGAAAGTCATTCATGATACACATTTTTCTCAGTTGTCTGAGTGTGCAGTTCGTCAGAGCATTTTTCTCATGCTAGTTGAGGTTTGCCTTTTTCAGATGATGTAGTGTGTATTTTACCAAAGTCTGATTCGTTGTTGTGTCTTATTTTTGGATTTTCCATTTTTAATCATACTACTTTTAAGTTACAAGTATATACAGTATTCATATTCAAAATGACACCATAAACAGCCTTGCATCATGAAAAATAAATTGACGAGACAGATTAGAAAAATAATAACATAGCCATAAGCAGTCTGTGTTTGATTTGACACACACAAGTTTTTGAACTCCCCAGTTTTCTCAGAAGGGTTCATAGATCCCTAACCTGCTGCAGATCTATAAATAAAGCTCTGTTAAAGGTTTAGAGTATGGAAAGAACGATTTTTGAATGAAAAAAGGTGTACCTTCTAAAGCCTTGGATTTCTCAGCTTAGCAACTGTCTGTTTCCTTCGGTTGTAGAGGTTTTTAATTCCCTCAACTGCCTCTGCTAGACGATTCATATACAAGTGATCACTTTCCAATTGTTTTGAATTATTTGAACAACAAAAAACAATCATTTCCCATAAAATATAACTTAATGAAAGCTGATTGGGATTAATACAATTTACAAATTAGAAATATCCCCCCCTTCCCACTAAATCAAAACAATAATGTCACAAATGATTTCTTTTCCAGTTTTGTAATCAGTGCTACAGATAAATGCACCCCAAAACTTCTTCAACCCCTAATATATCCCCCGTTCCATGGTGGTCTAACAATTTATCTCTCCTAAATCAAACCAAACACGCACTAGCACATAATTTGTGTAGACTAAAGTCTAGATAAAACATCCTTAATAAAGGTCCTTGTAATATAAACAAACTAAACAAGATAATAGTTATAAGTATAATTATTGATCACATTAAACCACTTTACAATAAATATAATGCAAAATTTCAAAAACAATAATTCAAAAAAGCTCAGTTGTGGAAAAATTATATTTCGGAGTCGTCACCAAATACTTCAATGAAGGAAATATGGCACAAAATTCGTCAAATCAGTGGTAAACATATAAGACCACCTAGAAGCCCAATAACCTACAAGATATTTCAAATTTATTAGCCAAACATATAGAAGGTATCAGTGCTTATTCTAATTTAGAGGAACACTTCAAAAGAATTAGGACACAAAAAATGAATCGTACACATAATTTTGAAACTGATGAGGACCTTGATTATAACCAAGAATTCAACATGAATGAACTTAATTTTGCCCTAAAATCATGTCGATCATCAGCTCCGGGCCATGATATGATTTCTTTTGAAATGATCCAGAATTTAGCTACACTAGCTAAAGAATTCTTGTTAAAATTATATGATAACACATGGCTAACGCATGTCTTCCCAACCAAGTGGAGACATGCAATAATCATACCCATCAGTAAACCAGGAGAAGACCCTAGCAACCCCACTAATTATAGGCCAATATCTCTAACAAGTTGCTTGTGCGAACTGTTGGAGAAAATGGTTAGTTTGAGATTAACAAGTGTCATAACAAAACACTCAGTTTTATCACCTACCCAATCGGGATCAATAGCTGGTAGATCTACACTAGACCCATTAACTCATACAGAAGATCATATTAAAAAAGGATTTGAAAAGAAAAAGCTGACAGTGGCTATTTTCTCTGATATAGAAAAAAGCATATGATACCACATGGAGATACAATATTATGCACAAACTCCACAAATCTGATATTCGAGGTCACCTTCCAATATTTATCAATAATTTTCTAACAAATCGTACATTTCAAGTACGCATAGAAAATACATATTCAAATTGCTACATACAAGAGGAGGGTATCCCTCAAGGCAGTGTTTTGAGCTGCATCTTATTTGCCCTGGCAATAGATGACATTACTGTGAACCTGCCTGAGGGTGTACAAAATAGTTTGTGTGTGGATGATTTTGTTATATATTATTCAAGTTATTCTCTGAGACATGCTCAAAGAATACTTAATACAGCAACAAACAATATAACCACTTGGACTAACTCAGTAGGTTTCAAGTTGTCGATAAATAAAACAAATGGCATTGCCTTCTACAAAGACAAAAGATGGTTGAAACAACAAACCATTAAGTTATATCTTTATAATGAAGAGATGAACATCTGCAATAGTGCTAAGTATTTGGGTATAATTTTTGACCAAAATTTAAATTGGAAAGATCATATCAAATATATCAAATCCAAAGGATCTAAAGCCCTTACATTATTAAAGAAAATCTCTCGCACCAAATGGGGTGCAGGACGAGACACAATGTTAATGTTGTACAATGCAACAGTACTATCAGTTATAAATTATAGCTGTCCAATTTATTCAACTGCCTCAGAAGCAACTCTAAAATCTCTAGATGCTTTACATCACAAGGGAGTGCGTATATGTACAGGAGCCTTCCGCTCGTCTCCAACTGTCTCCATCCTAGCAGAAGCAGGCCAACTTCCTCTAAAATATCACAGAGATCTAATTACTTTAAGAAGAGGCTTATCCCTTCAAGCAGGCACGTCTCCTGTATCAAATAAATTTCTCAACAATCAAAATACAAATAATAACCCAAATCAAAACTCATTTACTAAAAAAAACTAATCATCTATTGAATTTACATAAGATGATACCCAAATTTACCCAAGAAATAAATCGTATCACACCATGGACACTAAAAGGGGCAAAAATATGCACATATTTATCATGTCTTTCAAAGAAATATATGTTCAACACAGAAATGTACCAGCAACATGCCATGGAACACATAAGACGGGAGGGTAATCCCTTCATAATCTTCACAGGTGGATCCAAAAATGAAGCTGGAGTGGGCTCATCAGCCTATTCAAGTGATAAAACTATCCAAATGGGCCTTCCTCTAATATCATCAGTATTTACAGCAGAATTAACAGCCATACAATTGGCTCTCCAGATTATATCCAAAAAAGGAATTCCTTCAGCACTCATATTGACCGACTCAAGAAGTGCAATTGAAGCAATAGGATCATTTAAATCAAATAATCACCTTGTCCAAAATATCCAACGGGAAATTCGTCAGTTAATTACAAAAGGCCTTCAAGTTCATATTTGTTGGATCCCAGCCCATGTAGGCATTGAGGGTAATGAGAAAGCAGATAAAGCTGCTAAATTGGCTTGTACAATCCCCCCAACTACTACGAAAGCTCCCATATCAGACTGGCTAGCATCAGTTGAACCTTTAATTTATAGGGATTGGCAAAATGACTGGACAAATATACCCCCTCAAAACAAACTATGACAAATTAAGAACGAAGTTAAAAAGTGGCATTCTTCTACCCAAAAACGAAGCATTAATGAAGTAATTTTAACAAGACTCAGAATAGGACATTCCAGACTCACACATGGTCATCTGATGTCAACTCCGCACACAAATACAATAACTTGTGAAAGATGTAACATCCCAATAACAATCAAACATACCTTGATTGACTGTCCCAGATGGCAGCATGAAAGAAATACTTATTTACAAAATAAATCAATAAAGGATATTCTAGCTGAAAGTAATAGCTTTTCAATGAATAATATCACTCTCTTCTTAAACAAAATTAAATCGATCCTTTTTTTTCTTTCCCTCTCAATTTTCATTTTATTTTAATTTTTTCCCCTTTTTTATTATTTATTTATTTATTTATTTATTTAATTTTTGAAGTATTCTTTCCCCCCTTTTTTTTTTCTTCCAGCCCGAGAAGAAGCCTAAAAGAGTTCAGAGGTCTGGTTAAACAAATCACTGACAACTAACTAACTTTCTTGTACCAATTTCAGAATGAGAGCAACTTTAGTTTGCAAGCAGCAGGAAGTGATACAGCATTCCATATATATTTTCCTGGATAAAAGGTTATTTGCTTCATCTAAATATTAATCTCCTAATTAAAAAGAAAATATTTAAATATGCTACATTTATCGCACATTGCAGTGTGTGCGAAAATGGTCCACAACACCTGTTTTGGGAGAGACATGAATGCCATGTCTAAAGTTGACTTTGCCTTTGCTCATTCAGCCATTACACGTCATGTGCGGCTTCACCAATTCCCTTCCTTGTCTAGATAATTATATACCAGTGTCTTGTCCACTACAGACCTCAATTTATGCCCTAAGTATGGTCAGGTGAGTGGGCATTTGGATCCAGAATTTGTAGGGGTTAAATCAGAATTGTCTGTGTAATATCAGTGTCACAATAGGTGTTCTGATACCATTTATCAACTTGAAGTAGATTTGTCTGTCTTTGTCTGTGGTAATCCAAGAACTGCACATAATATCAGGTGAGTCTTCTGAATAGTTAGCTCAATGATCACAGGTCAGTTGGGTCAAAATGATTTGATTTTTAGACGTAGATTTTTGTTGGACAAATTAGAAAATTGGTGGAGATGCTGGCTAGAAGAAATATGATTATCAATTTGACTGTGTGCTGGGGGGAGATTATAAAGACTTTATAGTGACATGGAGAAATATGAATGAATTCTGGCGGGATGGAACTGAAACCAGACTCTGAATGAAGTATGCATTCTGTTCAAAGAGGACATGGCTGAAGATGTGAGAGGTGGGGTGAATGAATTAAGAATAGTGAAATTCCTTCCTAGACTTTACATCAGCTTTCCCTGCCATTGGGTCAGATGTGAAAGTCTCTCTCCTTTCTCCTCTGCTCTGTGGTCTTTCTGCCTGAACTCCTATTAAAGTTGTCTTTATCTATCCCATTTTTCCAGGATTTCCTGGGCCTCCCTATAGCATTTAGCCCTCATATTGACATATCTACTCTTTTTCTAGAATTAATTTGGTGAGAGAAGGCAGCCCAGGTGATCTCTGAGTGATCTCTCCATGAACAGACACCACAAGAACATCAAAGGAATTTTGGGAAATAACGTCCCAGATGATTTAAGCCATTCAGTGCTAAAGACCGTGTCTAGAGGAAGGTGGAATGGGTGAACAGTACGATGGAAGAAAGAAGCAGGTACAAAGGTCAAGTAAAAGGCCAAAGGGTTAATTACCTAGGGGCAGAAGGAATTGTGGGATGTGTAGAATTTAGGCCAAAGGCCAAGCACTGGAACCTAGGAGGTCATTCAGCACTGAAAGGAAAACTGAGAGTAAATGTTTACAAAGGTGTAACGGGGGGAAACCTCACAGTTGCACTATGAAACAATTGTTAGATGAGGGTGGAAAGATGGAAGAAAGAATATGAAAGGAGGTACAGTAAAAAGAATGAAAGGGGCTGCAGCTAGGGGCCTAAGGGACGCTGCAAAGAACCTTAAGTAATGCCTACAGTGCACCACTAGAGGTTCACACACCAACTGACAGGGTTTTTTGAGGGAGATATAAATAATTGTACTTAACACACATTTTACTTATCAAAAACCTAGATAATATTCAAGCACAGGTTATGATAAGGGGTTTTTATTCCTTAACACACTTTGTTACTTACCAGAAAGCTGGATCCTAAAGTGTTTGTCTAGTATAGGTGCTAATTCCTATCCTAAGTGGAAAATTATAAGCAAAGAAAAAAAAAAGGAAAACATGAAAAATACACGAGGATGTCTACAAAAGAAAGAATTTAAAACAATACAGTAAACTGAACACTCACCACATCTTCTTTGGGGGTCCAGTCAGTGGTGCATCTGCAAAGTAAAAGACAGGGAATTGAGTTTTTCACTGTCAATTATAAATCTTAACAACGAAAAACTTTTACTGAGGTATTTCTAACAAAAAGAGCAAAAACACATAGTTCACATAAGGATAATGTACATTTTGTACCAGTCGATAAATTTTGAAATCCTAAAACCTTCCAGTTTAGTCACTGATTAAGCACTGAGGCAATCACTGTTGAACAAAAAAGAATTAAAATGATAAAAAAGGGTATTAATTGCTATATCTTATCTTTAACCTCAAGCACAGCGTAATATCATAATTACGAACCACAATACATACAGCTACTTAGCAATCTACTACTAATACTGTACTAATATCATTCTTTTTTATTTGTTATGTGGAAAACCTATTGGGCATGGCAAGCTAATGCCCTTTCCCTTGCCCAGTACAGTACTGAAGAAAATAAGAACAAATGAATGTAGTATTCATGAGCATACCATACAGAGTATATGGTCACTGTGATAAGGAAGTGTCAATAGACTCAAGTCAGTCCCAAGCACAACATGGCCCTACGTTCGAGGACCTGAGGATTTGGAAACCTTGCAAATAAACGAAGGAGTCAGGTGGAAAGGGCAATGATTCATGGCACCTGTTAGCCAATGGAGTCAGTCACTGTTACAGAGAAATGAAAAAATATGCTCTAAAGAAATTGATGAAAAGGTTGAGGCAGATAAGAGAAAAGAGTGAAATTGAAGTATGAAGAAGAAAAGTGCAGGACAGACCCACCTGCCAATTTGTTCAACAACTAAAGACCTTTGCTCTGTAACTGTAGAGGAAAGAGTTGGGTAGAAAATGGTGTGTTCTGAAGAATCCTTTTCACTAGAGACTCAGTACTGTATTTCTTTTATCAGGGTGAAAAAGGTGGGGAAAGGGAAGGGGGTAAGAGAAGGAATAATGGAGATTATATACATCTGCAGAAGGACCAGATTTCAAAACCTGAAAGAAAGATAGAGACTTAGAAGGAATACAGAGGTATATACAGGGAGATGAAAGGCTAAAGTGGATGAGGAAAGAGGGGAAAAAGACATGGAAATGAGCGGATTAAACTGGAAAAGAGAGGAATAAAGGAAAGATGGAGGATGCTGACTTGACAAGAAGCTCCAATGAACATTGTAGTACAATTGCACTCGCTAGAAATGGACAAGAAACTACATAAAGGCTTCAAGACAGACTGGGATGCAAATTGGAAATCTAAAGTTAAGACCACTTTCAACAAAGTTACGCTTGTGCCCAGGTTACGCAGAAGGGGGGAAAAGAGACACCATGTCTGTGGCCATGTCTGTGAAGACACAGGGAAGGTAGGAACCTTATACAGTGTTGTGAAATAACCTTCAAAAACTACAACACAATAACAGTTGTGAATTCAACCTATATTGTGAACTTTGCTCTGGCTCAGACAAGTGTACTGAACACTGTAAATTATTTCCTGCTGAAAAAGGTGTGAAAAAAAGTTAACCAAAAGTTAACTTAACCTAACCCATATCTCTTTCTTGCTGTCAGATCTCAGCCATACTTAATTATGGGGGGCATTAAGAACAAAATTATGACCTGAGGATGTAAAAGAAAGCTTTTTCCTATCATTTCTCCATTGGTTGAGAGCCAATAGATAGTGAAAGTGATAAAGTTACAGGAAGGAATTATAGAGCACGGATTCACTTCCTGGCAATGTCTTCCATCTATAGTTTCTACAAGTTGTGACTTTTCATCTATTGATCAATTTATTCATTTATTTTTCTTTTTTAATAAGTGAGATCTCTTCATTCTGTATTTCCCCTTACCTCATCTTACGTCTTCCTAATGAACACCTTAATAATCTTTGGAAGCTTCTGGAATTTCAAGTTAGTGGCCTCTTTGATGGGCTTGTTCCATATGAATAGGGTTCATCTTCTGAATAATAATAATAATAATAATAATAATAATAATAATAATAATAATAATAATAATAATAATATTAATAATAATAATAATAATAATAATAATAATAATAATAATAATAATAATCAAGATGATACCAGCTCACCTGGAACTGAAGATATTGAAGGCTCCAGAGCAGATCCCTTCTTCCAGTCTGATATGTGAAATAACAAGAACAATTATTATCAGTCTTGGCATCAACTACGTATGATAAAATAACTTTTTTAACTTTACTTTCATTCAAATCTCAAGGGTGTTCAAGGAGGGAGTTTAACATTGAATTCAAAGCCTTTGTGTGACCGGATGACTTTGGATCAAATGTAGTTTTTCATCTTAGCAGACTTGGAATATGTGACTATTCTATGTCAGATGCGTTCAGAAATAAGGCCGGAACAAATGGACTTTTCGGTAATGGGGAACAAGGCCCACTTGTAATTATGCCTGAAATATGCTCTTCTTTTTTATTATTATTTATAAGCTTTCATTTTGCGTACAGACATTTATTTTTACACTTCCAATAATCAGATTCATTTGAACAGGTCAGTTTTGCAATACTGGGATGTCATTAAATGCATATTACTTTGAAGACATAAAGAGCATAAATTGAGACATTCCAGTCCTCTGTCTATTGATTATTCATATCGGTGGCTAGACCCAGATGTCTTCTAAAACCTCAAACTGCCTATTTTAAGAAAAAATGTCCTTCATAGGCATATGTTTCATTCCTAAAATATGTTTTTTAATGGCAGAAATTGATTTATATAGATCTAGTGATCTATATTTGTCTAGTTATCTTTGTTTCAGTGAAGCTAAAATCCCCCTTGGGAGGATGTAGGCTAGGCCTTAGGATAATCTTTAGATTCCAAATCTTTCATATTTTTGTGAACATTTCATTTATTAGTGTCTCTCTAGGCCCTATTTACGGCCTTCAAACCATTATGGGAAGTCAAGCCTACCTTTGCTTGATCATCTCGAACATTTCTAACCTACCCTAGGTGAGGATAGGTTTGGAGAAATTCCCATCCCCTAGTCTGGTCTATAATTAAGTCTAGCACCTCACTTGGCCTATCTCAGATGTTTAAAGCCTAATATATGTCATTTTAAACCAGCTGGAATTTATCCACACGTTACTTGCAAAGGTGCAGGTAATTCCCCACTGCTGTAAAGTAATAGATTCCCCACACTTCTGTGTAGAAGGCAATGCTAATCTGAGGGGATTATTTACTGTATTCGTGTGATGCTGTCTATGATAGGTACTAAATGCTTGCTAGACAAAACTAGACTAGGAACATTTGTCCTGGTTCAAGGGCATCTACAGAAGGCAGTTTGGTTGTATGCCCGGGAAGAGCAGCAGATGCCCTTTATTGCAAGATGGGGCAGGAAAATTTTGTGGCAGGTGAAAGGAGGGTATGCTGGTATTGAAGACCTCATCAGAGTCATACAGTGTCTTGAATTGCAAGCTAACAGAGTCTTATAGTGCCTTTTTTTGCTAGCCATATGGATAGTGAATTCTGTCATTCACTACACTGAATATTTACTAATTTTAAAAAATAAGTATTTATGAAAAATACCTCAGATTCACAGTTAACATTATAGAAAATACTCATATAATACAATAATTCATAATAGCATACTTGTCCCAGTGTAGGATATATAGACTTATCTTTTCCTTTCTTGAAATGATTTCAGAATAACAGCAATTTTGCTGTGCAAGCAGCAGGAGGAAGTGATACAGCACTGTATACTTATTTTCAGGAATAAAAGGTTAATTGCTTTATCTTAATAATAATCTAATTTTTAAAAAATCTATTTGAATATGCCACAGTTACCCGACATTACAATATTTTAATGTCTTGTCCACTACAGACCTATCTTTATGCCCTGGGCACAGTCATGAGAGTGGGCATTTGGATCCAGATTTTGCAAGGGTTCAATCAGAATTGTCTGTGTAATGTCAGTGTCGCAATAGGTGTTCTGATACCATTTATCAACTTGAAACAGATTTGTCTGTCTTTGTCTGTGGTAATCCAAGAATTGCACAAATCAAGTGTGTCTTTTGAATAGTTAGCTCAATCATCACAGGTCAGTTGGGTCAAAATGATTTTATGTTTAGACATAAAAAGTTGGATAAATGAAGGAATTAGTGGAGATGCAGACTAGAAAAATTATGATTATTAATTTTGCTGTTTGCTACAAGTTTATAAAGATGCAGGTACAAAAAACTGATAGTGACACGGAGAAATATTAATGAATTCTGGTAGGATGGAAGCGGAACCACACTCCGAATGAAGTAGGCATTCTGTTCAAAGAGGAAATGGATGAAGAGGTGACAGAGGTGGGGTGAATAAATGAAGAATAATGCAGTCCCTTCTAAGATTTCAGCATCATCTTTCTCTTCCACTGGGTTAGAGGTGAAAGTCTCTCTCCTTCCTCCTCTGCTCTGTGGTCTTTCTGCCTGAACTCCTGTCAGATTTGTGTTCATCTCCCCCATTTTATTTTCAGGATTTCCTGGGCCATCCTACAGGATTTTTTGGGTCATCCTACATGATTTTTTGGGTCATCCTACAGGATTTTTTGGGTCATCCTACAGGATTTTGTGGGCAATCCTACAGGATTTTATGGGCCATCCTACAAGATTTTTTGGACCATCCTACAAGATTTTTTGGGTCATCCTACATGATTTTTTGGGTCATCCTACATGATTTTTTGGGTCATCCTACAGGATTTTTTGGGCCATCCTACAGGATTTTGCCCTCCTGTTTCCATCTCTACTTTCTATAAATTTGTGTAAAACAGATTCCATTAAACGAAAAAATCGAAGGAAAACAAAAAGAAACTTTGAAAAAGGTTATCACAAATATTCTCAGCCATTCAGCGCTAAAGACAGTGTCTAGAGGAAGTTAGAGTGGATGGACAGCAAGATGGAAGAAAAGAAGCCGGTACAGAGGTCAAGTAAAAGGCCAAAGGGTTAAGTACCTAGGGGCAGGAGGAATTGTGGACTGTATAGATTTAGGCCAAAGGCCAAGCGAAGGAATCTACGAGGTCATTCAGCACTGAAAGGAAAACTGAGAGTAAACGGTTACAAAGGTGTAACAGGAGGGAAACCCCACAGTTGCACTATGAAACAACTGTTAGCTGAGGGTGGAAAGTAATATGGAAGAGAGAATACGAAAGGAGGTACAGTAAAAAGAATGAAAGGGGCTGCAATTAGGGCCGAAGGGACGCTGCAAAGAACCTTAAGTAATGCCTACAGTGCACCACTAGAGGTTAACACACTAACTGACAGGGTTTTTTCAGGGAGATATAAATAGTTGTACTTTTATGTCATGTGACGTCTCATTAACACAAAATACTGCTTGCTGCAAGCATATATGATAGAGAAAGGATAGTCACAAGAATATGAATATTAAAACTAACAAATGAAGGTGGTTTAGAATTAATAGAAGAAGAATGGAAAACAGATTTAAAAGGGGAACTTATACACAAATTAAAAGGTTGATATTAAGCTTAAAGAAAAAGGAATAATGGAATGATGGAGGCAGGACTTTAATCTGAAAAGCTTCATGATTGAGAGAAAAATAATTTGTGTGTGTGTTTTTTATAATTTCTCACCAAACACATGAACCATGAATTGTAAATTTTCATAGCCGGTCACCTTCTATTTTACACACTTTGATAATTACTGCGTCCTCAAACCAGTCACTTTAGTTCTTAAACTGTCCAGAATTGAAAATCTAGCATCACTAGGTGCAAGCTAGGTTAAATCTAGATTCTAGCTTAATTATTTGTGAATTAGCTGCACTTTGAAGGCATAGCCAGCAGAGTGACTGTTTGATAAATATCCACCAATTATGGATGGAACCCCTGTGGGCAAACATTTGATCCTCAGTACCCATGGGCCTCTGCTGATCTATTTTGTCAGTAACGACAATAATTCAGCTAAGAAAGTGTGCCCTAATTCTAATTAAGTAAAGGGAAAGGCTTACTAAGACATTTAATAATTTCTGTAAATGACTGATAGTGTTATAGACCAACGTAAAACCTTTGATTAATGGGGGCTTCATCAGAAAAGGAAAAACCGATGGAAGGAGACATGATGTTGGATCAATGCATACCAGCGGCAATTGAGGTAAAGTGTCTCTTTAGTACACGACAGGCAGTGAAGAGGATGAGTAGCTTATATTGGGAAAAGAGAAAGGCTTAATGGGCGAGGAAGAAGGTTTGGAAGGAAAGAAATCAATCAAAATGGATAAGTTGTGAAAGAGGAGAAATATATACATATTAAAAGGTTGGCATCACATTTAAAGAGAGAGGAATGGCAGATTGATGGAAGTAGTGCTACTCTACTTTGAAACTCTTCCTGATGTATGGAAAAATATTTTTTGTCTTCCCTCTCCAATATATAATAGTTATGGGACCATTACGTGGTAATACATTTACAAGGGTTTATCTCTCATTCACAAAGATTTCAGTGAGTGTCTATCTTTCAGATATAGATTTACTTAATCTGATAATGGTAAATGGTACAAAATGAAATGGTATTATTAACAGACATATACATAGCTTCAAGGGTCTCTCTCTCTCTTTCTCTCTCTCTCTCATGAAAATTTTCATTATACATCATTCTGATATAATTCTATCTAATCTGAGGATAATAAAAAGGACAAAAAGTAAGTTTTATAAAGAGACCTTCGTTTAGATTCCAGGGGGTCTCTCTCTCTCTCTCTCTCTCTCTCTCTCTCTCTCTCTCTCTCTCTCTCTCTCTCTCTCTCTCTCTCTCTCTCTCTCTCTCATGAAAACTTTCATTTCATTATATATCATTCTGATACAATTTTATTTAATCTGATAATAGTAAAAGGGACAAAATAGATTCAACACTGATAAAATACCAATGTGCCCTTCAAACCAAAAGTACCCTTATAGAGCAGTAAAGGAATACTGTACATACATTTAATAACTGAAGCCATGCTGCAACTATCAGTTATCCAATGCTACACAATTCCTATCATCCACTCAAACTTGTAAAATTCAAGCTCTGAAAGCTGTTCGTACAATACCTAGCAAGAGGAAAGACTAGCTAGATGGTACAAAGGAGGTACAAGCTGCATTTAAAAACCAAGAAGACCTTTGCCAGCCTTTTAAACAGTCACAGAATGACTCCACTTTCTTAGATTCAAAGACAGACCTTCCTCAACCTACAATACTATAATAAATCACTCGTGCACTTGCAACTTTCACACTTGATGGCTGACATTCAAAGGAATCATACTAGGACCTGGGAACTCAATGTGACTCAGGTCAAACAAATTCACTCCATCCTCAAACAGGAAGGCCACAATTAATGACACCTCATATGAAATCCTGACAAGAATTCAGACAAAATGCACAAGACAGAACACAGTAGAACTCATTTCCTGTATTAACTCAGAAAGGGAGACCCTACAACTTATGTTCAGACAGAAAGTGCACAAGATTGGATAAAAGCGGTGAAACTCAATTCACATCTAACCCAAAGAAGATTGACTGATTGATTGATTGAATATAGAATTTAGGCCAAATGCCACGCACTGGGACCTGTGAGGTCATTCAGCACTGAAATGGAAATTGACAGTAAAAGATTTGAAAGGTGTAACATGAGGAAACCCTCGCTGTTGCACTATGAATCAAGTGTTAGGAGAGGGTGGAAAGTAAGATGGAAGAAAGTGAATATTAAAGGAGGTACAGTATAAAGAACGAAAAGGGTTGCAGATAGGGGCCGAAGGCATGCTGCAAAGAACCTTATATAATGCCTACAGTGCACCGCATGAAGTGCAAAAAGTGACAAAATTTACAGATATGAAAGCCCACAAATTCCTCAAGGACCTGAGAGTAAACCCTTGTTTTTTCTACACTCACTTTTCAGCACAATATATTTTGAGCAGAGATTGGTGTTTGAGCAGCAAAATGCTTTGTGCAGCAATGAAGGTCTCAGCAAAGACCTCAACGCTGATGCACTTAAATGCAACAGTCTAATGCAGACGCACACTACACAGGGACTCTAAATGTCATTAGTCTTTTGTCCTAATATCACATTTATTAAAAAGTAAAATGCATTTTTCCTAACATACAAACCTGAGGTCCTTTACTTATATGGGGAATACTTTCGGTAAAGCTGAACTGGCCGCTAAAGACTTAACAAGGCATGTGTTGGTATTACTACCAGCCAGGTAGTTGGTTGGTAACAGTGGGAAACGCACGGTACCAACCTCCTTGCTTCACGCCTTCACTTTACTTTCCGGTCTAGGGCAGACTGTGGGGAGGCTGAGGTGGGTAACCTGAGTAAAGGACCTCGGGTTTGTAAGGAAAAATGCATTTTACTTTTTAAAAAATGCGATTTGTTCCTACAGAAATACAAACCCTTGGTCCTTTACTTATATGGGGACTCATGATTCAGTGGGAGGAATTTGAGTGAAGGTCTCTGAACGACTGGAAGTTCAACCGCACCTTATGTTCTCCTGGGGTAAGAGCCAGGAGAACATGGCCACCGGACCGTGATCACTGTTATGAGAACTGTAGTGTCAAGGACCAGTCTACTAGACCGCCCTTGCTGTGACGAGGTTACGTTAGGTAAGCGAACACACAGCGAGGTGAAAGCCAGAGAGAACCTTTCCTAGCCACAGAAGGGGTGACCGGAGGATGTCGGGGACTATAGACCAAAATGAAAAATGGGTTTGGTAGTTAGTCCGCAATCCCTTCCTCGCCTTGTAGGGGAGAGAGGGGACATTACATCTAATGTGTACCAGAAAGGCAACAAAGATTAGGATACCCAAGAAATGAAACTCACCTGCGTCTGACGTCTGGTTCAGCTTGTACGGCCCAAACTCTCTGCCCGAAGGTAAAAAGTCGGATGACAGGAGGGAAGAGGGAGCCAGTCACTCACCTTTCCCGCCCAATAATGCACGTACAACAGACGAGACACAACACTGTCCTGTACAGGAGCTGGGTAAGTTACACAACTTGTTGAGCAGCCACCACTGGCCCCAAGAAGAAGGTATCCAAACCCCGCTCTCAGTACCTGCTGAACCGACAGGTTCTTCTTGAATGTCAAAGTGGGCACAATCCCTCTGATTTCATGAGTGCGGGGACTCAGAGTGCTGGTGTCGTCCTCTCCGGCTGCTGCATACGCTTTCTTGATAACCTCACAAAGCCAGAAGGAGGCCGTGTTCTTGGACACCTCCTTCTTAGGGGTCCTGGTGCTAACAAAGAGTCGTCGACACTCAGGCCGGAGATGCAGAGTTCTCTTCAGATAGTGCCGTAGTGCCCGTACAGGACAGACTAGCAACTCGACAAGGTCATTATCTATGAAGTCACTCAGGGATGGGATTGTGAAAGACTCAAACCGAGCGTCAGGGACCGCTGGGTTCTGTGTCTTCGCTACGAACTCCGGGACAAATTCGAGTGTCACCGATGCCCACCCCTTGAGTGTTTAACTGCAAAAGAAAGTCCCTGTTACTCGCTAATCCTCTTTGCCGATGCCAGGGCTAGCAAGAAGACGGTCTTGAGAGTCAGATCCCTGTCTGTGGCTTCTCGCAGTGGCTCGTATGGGGCATGAGTCAGGCTCCACAAAACAAGAGACACATCCCACTCAGGAGGCCTGAGTTCCCTGGGAGGGCAAGACAGTTCGAAGCTCCTCATCAGCAACGATATTCCCAGGGAGGACGAGATATTGATGCCTTTCAACTTCAGGACCAGGGCCAGAGCAGCCCTGTATCCTTTTACCACTGAAACTGACAGGAGCTTCTCCCGACGAAGATAGACGAGAAAATCCGCTACCTGCTGAAGAGTGGCTCCGACCGGAGAGTAACCCCGTCTACGACACCAACCACAGAAGACGGCCCACTTACCCTGGTAAAATGCTGCTGAAGACTTCCTGAGGTATCCTGCCATCTCTATTGCTGCTCGGCGAGAAAAGCCTCTCGCTTGCAAGAGATGGTGGATAACCTCCAGGCGAGAGGAGACAGGGAGGCCACGGCCTGGTGGTACCGTTCTACATGCGGCTGACGTAAAAGGTTGTGCCAGAGGGGAAGCTCTCTCGGAACCTCGGAGAGTAGAGCCAGCAGGTCTGGGTACCAAGCGGCCTCTGGATGCTTGGGAGCCACCAGGATCATTCGAAGGTTTTTCGACACCAGAACTCGACTGAGAACTGGGCGAAGGAGATAGAACGGGGGTAAGGCATACACCTCGAGGTTGTCCCACGAGTGCTGGAAGGCGTCTTCTGCAGCTGCCCATGGGTCCGGTATGACGGAGAAGAAGGTTGGAAGCTTCCTGTCGTACTGGGTGGCGAACAGATCCACTACTGGACGCCCCCACAGGTCAAAGAGCCTGTCTGCCACGCTCTGGTGAAGGGACCACTTGGACCAAACTACCTGATCCCCACGGCTGAGCGTGTCCACCAAAACGTTCCTCTTGCCTGGAATGTATCTGGCCGACAGCTCCAAGGAGTGGGCTACTGCCCACTGGTGAACCTGCAACGTCAATGTGTGGAGAGCACGGGAGACAAGACCCCCTTGCTTGTTGACGTATGCCACTACGGTCGTGTTGTCGCTCATCAATGCCACCGAGTGTCCCATCAGGCGGTCCTGGAAGCACTGAAGACCTAAGAACGCTGCTTTCATCTCTAGGACGTTGATATGAAGGTGCTTGTCATGATGGTCCCACATGCCTGAAGTCAGCAACTCCTCCAGGTGTGCACCCCAGCCCTCCCTTGATGCGTCTGAGAAGAGCAGCATGTCCGGAGGGCGAGAGGACAGAGGTGTCCCTAGGCAGAGGTTCCTGTCGTCCATCCACCAGTTGAGATCGTCCCTCGCCTCCTGAGAGATGGGAATGAGAACCAACTGGGGCTCCCGAGACTGATCCCAGAAGTCCCTCAGTCTCCACTGGAGACTGAAGGTGGAGCCGACCGTGTGGAATGAGCTTCTCCAATGACGACAGGTGACCGATCACGACTTGCCACTGTTGAGCTGGCTGGTTCTGTTTCGCTAGGAACTGCCTTGCCACCTTCCTGAACATGCTGATCTGAGCCTGAGAAGGAAAGACTGCTTGCTGCCGTGTCGATCAGCATGCCCAGATACACTGAGTCCTCTGTTGGGGATGAGATCCAACTTCCGGAAGTTGATCACGACACCTAGTTCGTGACACAACTCGAGGAGGCGATCTCCGTCCTGTAGCAACTGCCAGCGGGAGCTTGCCAGGATCAACCAATCGTTGAGATACCTCAGCAGACGTATCCCGTGCGAATGGGCCCAAACTGAAATCAGGGTGAACACTTGTGAACACCTGCGGAGCTGTCGACAGTCCGAAACACAGTACCTGGAATCAGTAGACCACTCCGTTGAGGACAAAGCAAAGGTACCAACGAGACGATGGATGGACCAGTACCTGGAAGTATGCGTCCATCAAATTGATCATCAGCATGAAGTCGCCCTCCCTGATGGCTGACAGTACTGTTCGCACCGTCTCCATCTTGAACCGTGTCTGGCGAACGAAACGATTCAGGGGAGAGAGGTCGATCACTGGCCTCCACCTGCCGGAAGCTTTCTCCTTGAGAAAGATCCTGCTGTAGAAGCCCGGGGACCGATCCTCGACGACTTCGATGGCTCCCTTGCTCAACATAGTTTCAACCTCCTGAAGTAGGGCCTGTTTCTTCTGGGGGTCTTGAAGATATGATGGGAACTGGACCAGGGTGTCGTGTAGGGGAGGTGGTGACTCGAAGGGTACAGAATATCCATCCTGGAGGATATACACTACCCAGGTCTCCGCTCCATATCGCTGCCAAGTTGCCCAATGACTTGATAGGCATGTGAGCTCCTCCCCTCTTCTTCTTCGCCTTACCTTTCCTCTTGGGGGCAACAGGTTGGTGAAAGGGACCCTGCGGTTCCTTCCGCGGAGGCAAAGAAGCAGAGGTCTGAACTTTACCCCGAGCGCCCACCAAAGCACCAGACTTCTTTGGGGCTGGGGTGCTACCCTGGTTCACAATCCAGAGCCCTTTGTTGGCTGAGTCGGTTGAGCTTCAGACTGTCACTTGATGGGCCGGAGTTCAATTCCCCGGGCCGGCTGATGAAGAGTTAGAGGAATTTATTTCTGGTGATAGAAATTCATTTCTCGCTATAATGTGGTTCGGATTCCACAATAAGCTGTAGGTCCCATTGCTAAGTAACCAATTGGTTCTTAGCCACGTAAAATATGTCTAATCCTTTGGGCCAGCCCTAGGAGAGCTGTTAATCAGCTCAGTGGTCTGGTAAAACTAAGGTATACATGACTTTTTTCACAATCCAGGCCGCATGACGAGAAGGCTGCGCGAAGGCTGCGCGACGCCTTTTGCCACTGCCTGGTGGACAAGACGGTCGCGTTCGTCGGCCTTCCTCTTGTCCACCCCAGCATCCACCTCTCCCCTGGGGAAGAGGGAGGTGGCGTCCAGAATGTGTTCATTGCACAGGGAGACTGCAGCTTCAGTGCCCACTGGTCTGTAGATCCGGGATAACACCGCATCCCTTCTCTTCAGTACTAGGTTTGCCCAGAGGTTTGCTGTCTGGTGTGTTATAAAGGAAATGGCTTTCCCCCCCAGACTGGCAAAGACTCCTGGAGGTCAGGTCTTCGCTCTGAGCACCAGACGAAGACGCGATTCTCGACAATGCGAAGGCCCAGTTGTCGAGCCAGGAGACTGCTTGGAGGGCAGACAGAGCCGTACCCTCCAAGGCATTCAGCTCAGCTCACGTGAGAAGCGTGGGCTCCCCCGTTAGCTGAGCTGAAGTGGCTAGACAAGTTAGCCCTGGTTCCACGACCTTATGCTGCAGTGCTCCCTCCGAAGGCATGTAGTATCTCTTCTGTCTCAGGAGAGAGGGAGGCAACAGCTTGGTGGAGCGAGTCGAGCGAAGCAAAGACGATGGCCCGGAGACCAAGTCGTTCACCTGCTTGAGGACGCTATCCGCCAAGGGAGACCACGGCAGGCCAAAGGAGGGTTTGGGCTCCCTCTTGGAAGCGTAAAACTCCTCCAACCTGGACGACCGTTCTTCCAAGGGAGTTGGAAGTGGTTCCTCCAGACTGTTGTGCTGACGGATCAGCGCAACGACCTTGACAAAAGCCCTCTGTATTTCCGGAGTGTCTGGATCTCTCGGAAGAGGACCTTCCAAGAGACGGTCATCCAGAAAGGCCCAACCTGCAGGAGAGCCTGAGAGAGACCCCGTCTCTCTGCCCCGTACAACAGAGGTGTATGACCTCTCACTCACCTGGAGCGAGGAAGGACCAGACGCCCCTGATGTTGACTGCACAAGGGCCTCAGCCCCAGCAATCCTACCGACCCCGTTTCCTTCCAGAGAATCCCGAGGAGGTTGAGGGGGTGGGAGAGGCAGAGCAAACAATACCGTCGTGTCCGCTGGTATAACCAGTGGAGGTCACGGACCCCTCATGATCTCCAACCCGCGGTAGAGCTTCACGAGAGGGCCTAGATGGACTTACATGTCTGAGCAAGCGACCGTCTTGACAATCAGGGGACGGTCTCCTCACAGCCGATCCATGCTCCGACGCTGGACGATCCTCCACACTGGAGTGTGCAGAGGAGACCAACGCAGGGGCGCGGGCTGCCGATTGAAGACTGCTGTCCTCATCGTCTGGGCGTGTTCCAGCCTTCTTCAATGCCAAAACAGACGAAGAAGGCTGCGGGGACCCCTTCTTGGTTCCTCCCGACGTCTTCGGAGTCGAGACGTCCTTGGGCACCTTCCCCGCCGATCCTTTGTCCGACTTGGGCAAGGATGACGGTTTGTGTGGAGAAGAGGCCCGTAGGCTCTTCCCCTTCTCCCGTTCCATGCTCAAGCTCGCTACAGAAGTTGAGACTGCACGGTCTCCCATAGGAGACCGTGCCTTTGCTGACGCTCGCTTAGAGGGCGCCGAAACAGTACCAGTCCAGGAGGACGAAGCTCCCGAACCGTCTGAGGAGGGTACCGAGGTACCCCTTCCAGCGAGAGACCCAGCAGTCTTCCCCCGAGGAGAGGACTGCGCCCCCTTAGAAGAGCGAGTCTTCTTAGGGGGAGGAGGGACCACCCTGTCCTTCTTAGACTGGACTTAGAAGAGCGGGGGGGAAGAGGCAGACGAAGACGAGGACGACGATGAAGAGGAAGACAAAGATGGGGATGGCTGGCGTGCTAGGTTCTTCTCAAGCAACAACAACACCGCATCCCCCAGCTTACCGAAGACAGACCAGGGGTTGATGGGGGCTGGGGCAGGAACAGCAGATGGTACAAGAGTCCAAGGGGACTCATGCTGTGGGCATACAATGGCAGGAACAGCTGGAGTCGCAGGAAACATTGGATGGTCCAGCTCAGGCACGGGCAACGGTGGAAACGAGGTAGGAGGCGTGGGAGAGTAACCAGGTGGCGGCGGAGTGACCGAGCAGACCGGTCCAGCAAGCGTCAGCACTGAGATGGCTGGGGTCAGAACCGCACCACAGGCATGGTGCGTTCCCACCAAGGTCATCACGTTCCTCGGCAGCACAGTGGTGACGGTGGTGGTTGTGAGAGCGTCAACCATGTGGGTAGTGGGGGGAGGGAGCAGTACTCTCCCCCCCCGCGCAGCAGAGTTGATATGCTTGAGGAACGAAGGAAGATCAGGGTTGCCAACCATCCCAAGCAACTCCCATGCCTGACTCAAACCCGGCACAGAAACCAACCCTGTGGAAGACAAAGGTGGGTATGGGGCTCCCACTAACCCAGGGATCAGCGACTCTGGGTGAGGGGGAGAACTGAGAGGAGTGTAGGCTAGGTCCACCGATCTCACCTCCTTTGTGACTGCGGATGCAGACACGGGACAGGCTGACAGATTCAGCGCTATGAATAGGCAGCAAGGGAGGACCTTGGGGCTCAGATACGATTGTGAAGGATTAGCAACTGTCAGAGTCGAAGGAGCCGAAGACAGCCCTTCCGACGCCTTAGTCTCCTTACGTTTGTATCTAGGCCTCCGAGAGTACCTATCCCACTGCTCGGGGGACCAAAGCCTACACTCATCGCAGGGATCAACAGTACAATCAGGGGGACCCTTGCTCCCTTTCCTACATTTTAAGCAAAGGGAGTGGGGGTCAGAATCCGCACTACAGCGGAAAGCGCCACATTTCTTATCCCTACCAGGACATACCCGGCCCACAGCCTTCTCCAAATCATGGGTTTTTAACAGATCGTCCATAATTATAAACACACAGTTATGCTGAAATAACAAGCCAAAAGTAAAATAGGAACAAACACACCCCATGAAAAAGTTGAAGCTTTAGCATCCAGGAAGGTCCGGTGAAGCCAGGAAGTTGGTACCGTGGGTTTCCCACTGTTACCAACCAACTACCCGGCTGGTAGTAATACCAACACATGCCTTGTTAAGTCTTTAGCAGCCAGTTCAGCTTTGCCGAAAGTATTCCCCATATAAGTAAAGGACCAGGGTTTGTATTTGTGTAGGAACAAATCTGGATTTCATTCTCATCCCACCTAGCAGTACAAACTCCAGTTTGACACGTGGTGGGATAACTCAAACTGTCTAACTGTCATAGTTCAGATCATTTCCCATGAACGGGCAGGAATGGAAAGTTTCGAGTTGTTTATAGTACAGATTACTGCCTGTGCCTGAAGCTGGGATGGTTTTCATCATACATATGTTCTTTAGAGCAAAATGTGCCACAGATCATAACTAGACCTGAACCATCCTTTCATATCCTGATGGTAAAATGGCAGACTTCAGTAGTGATAAGTGTTTACACTAATAAGAATACAGGCGACTCCCGGGATTCACAGGGGATGCATACCACTACCCCCTGCGAATAGCTCAAATCCACAGATACTTAAAATCCCTCTAAAAACGCTTATAACTGCCTATTTTGATAGTTCAACACACCAAAGCCTCTAAACATGCTTATACCTGAAAATTTTAATAGTTTTATCACAAAAAGTAGTTCTCCATTGGATGGGTTGATATTGTACTAGGCTAGCACTCTCCTAGGCCCGCATTCGATTCTCTGGCCGGCCCATGAAGAATTAGAGGAATTTATTTCTGATGATAGAGATTCATTTCTCGGTACAATGTGGTTCAGATTCCACAATAAGCTGTAGGTCCCGTTGCTAGGTAACCAGTTAGTTTTTAGCCACGTAAAATAAGTCTAATCCTTCGGGTCAGCCCTCTCTAGGAGAGCTATTAATCAGCTCAGTGGTCTGGTTAAACTAAGGTATACTTAATTTATCAGAAAAAGTACATTTAGTCACATAAATTATATGAAAATACAGTAAATTGTGAATATTTCTCTATGAAAAATACTGCAAGTAATGTGTACGTATGCTCCACTGACTCTCCGAGCCGCCAATGAATTTATTTCTGGTGACAGAATTTATTTCTGGTGATAGAAATTCATTTCTCGTCATAATGTGGTTCGGATTCCACAATAAGCTGTAGGTCCTGTTGCTAGGTAACCAGTTGGTTCTTAGCCACGTAAAAATAAGTCTAATCCTTCGGGCCAGCCCTCTCTAGGAGAGCTGTTAACCAGCTCAGTGGTCTGGTTAAGCTAAGATATACTTAACTTAGCTCCACTGAAAAATCCACAAATAAGTGAAGCTGCGAATTCAGAACAGCAAATAGGCGTTTGCTCGTCATTTGTTTGTTCGTGCTGTGATGGGGGACCGAGCAAAGGGTCACGATGTAAGCACTTGGCAGGTCGGATCTCCAAGGCATTTTGTCTGCCTTTGATTTCTCCTGCCACACTGGTATACACAATCAACAAATGGTAGCAGACCGTGGTTGTGGCAGGAAGGAGGAGATTAACAATTGATTTGGAAGAAAAGTGTTAGTGAATGTGGTGGGTGGCTGGTGTTAATAGTTTGCGGGGCTGATGAAGGTTATAACCGCCGGAAACAAGAGCTGAAAGCATGGCAGCTTGTCGCAAGTATCAAGAAAAAGAAAGAAGCTGTGGTTGTCCCCAGAAGGAAGCAAGCGAGGTGAGGAGCAAGATTTTCAAGGAAGCGAATATTGAAGAGTTGACAGTCGAAGATGGAATGAAAGTTTTGCTTCGAGACTTGAACAAGTGGTACAAGAAGGATGAGCCCTCAGCAGCGTAAGAGGCATGGACAAGGTTTGACAACTACAAAGAGGAAAAGGAACATACGATGGAGAAGTACATTTTGGAATTTGTGAAAAGAAGTGCAGTTCTGGAGAGGTGCAACGTAAGTATACCAAGATGTATTTTAGCATTTCAGCCACTAGATGGTGCAGGGCTACAGGTTAAAGACAAACAAATATTGTCGACAGCAATGTCCTTTGGTGAAACAGATAAAATGTTTGATTCTATGCAGCAAGCCCTTAGGAAATCTTTTGGAAGTCAAGAAGAGTTGATTTACAGATTTTAGGCATACATGCCAAGCACCGGGGCAACTAAGGCCATTCAGCGCTGAAACGGATATTGACAGTAAAAGGATTGAAAGGTGTAACAGGAGGAAAACCTCAAAGCAGTTGCACTGTGAATCAGTTGTTAGGAAAGGGTGGACAGTAACATGGAAGAAAGAGAACATGAATGAAGGTACAGTAAAAAGAATGAAAGCAGTTGCAGCTAGGGGCCAAAGGGATGTTGCAAAGACCCTTAAGTAATGCCTACATTACACCACATGAGATGCACCGGCGGCAATACCCACCAACAGGGGTCAAGAAGTGTTATCAATGGGTGCTGTGTCAAACAGGAGTGAGAGTGAGACTCCTGCTGTAGTGATAAAGTCCGAACCAGTATTTGGCATGGAAGAGGTAAATGCCATGACACGTGGAAGAGGACATGGAAGTGAAACAAATAGGCTGAGAAACTCGGCTAACACATATGCTATGGTTCACAAAATGTTATATGTGTGGATCCGAGTATCATCTGTCTCCAGCATGTCCAAAAATGTGCATGTTAGTCGTGTAAAGGAGGAAGAGTTAAAAAATGTGTCAGTAGTGTAAAGGAGAAAGAGTTAAAAATGTGTATGTTAGTAGCGTAAAGGAGGAAGAGTTAAAAATGTGTATGTTAGTAGCGTGAGGGAGAAAGAGTTAAAAATGTGTATGTTAGTAGCGTAAAGGAGGAAGAGTTAAAAATGTGTATGTTAGTAGCGTGAGGGAGAAAGAGTTAAAAATGTGTATGTTATTAGCGTAAAGGAGGAAGAGTTAAAAATGTGTATGTTAGTAGCGCGAGGGAGAAAGAGTTAAAAATGTGTATGTTAGTAGCGTAAAGGAGGAAGAGTTAAAAAATGTGTATGTTAGTAGCGTGAGGGAGAAAGAGTTAAAAATGTGTATGTTAGTAGCGTAAAGGAGGAAGAGTTAAAAATGTGTATGTTAGTAGCGTGAGGGAGAAAGAGTTAAAAATGTGTATGTTAGTAGCGTGAGGGAGAAAGAGTTAAAAATGTGTATGTTAGTAGCGTGAGGGAGAAAGAGTTAAAAATGTGTATGTTATTAGCGTAAAGGAGGAAGAGTTAAAAATGTGTATGTTAGTAGCGTGAGGGAGAAAGAGTTAAAAATGTGTATGTTAGTAGCGTAAAGGAGGAAGAGTTAAAAATGTGTATGTTAGTAGCGTAAAGGAGGAAGAGTTAAAAATGTGTATGTTAGTAGCGTGAGGGAGAAAGAGTTAAAAATGTGTATGTTAGTAGCGTGAGGGAGAAAGAGTTAAAAATGTGTATGTTAGTAGCGTGAGGGAGAAAGAGTTAAAAATGTGTATGTTAGTAGCGTGAGGGAGAAAGAGTTAAAAATGTGTATGTTATTAGCGTAAAGGAGGAAGAGTTAAAAAATGTGTATGTTAGTAGCGTGAGGGAGAAAGAGTTAAAAATGTGTATGTTAGTAGCGTGAGGGAGAAAGAGTTAAAAATGTGTATGTTATTAGCGTAAAGGAGGAAGAGTTAAAAAATGTGTATGTTAGTAGCGTGAGGGAGAAAGAGTTAAAAATGTGTATGTTAGTAGCGTGAGGGAGAAAGAGTTAAAAATGTGTATGTTAGTAGCGTGAGGGAGAAAGAGTTAAAAATGTGTATGTTAGTAGCGTAAAGGAGGAAGAGTTAAAAATGTGTATGTTAGTAGCGTGAGGGAGAAAGAGTTAAAAATGTGTATGTTATTAGCGTAAAGGAGGAAGAGTTAAAAAATGTGTATGTTAGTAGCGTAAAGGAGGAAGAGTTAAAAAATGTGTATGTTAGTAGCGTAAAGGAGGAAGAGTTAAAAATGTGTATGTTAGTAGCGTGAGGGAGAAAGAGTTAAAAATGTGTATGTTAGTAGCGTAAAGGAGGAAGAGTTAAAAATGTGTATGTTAGTAGCGTGAGGGAGAAAGAGTTAAAAATGTGTATGTTAGTAGCGTGAGGGAGAAAGAGTTAAAAATGTGTATGTTAGTAGCGTGAGGGAGAAAGAGTTAAAAATGTGTATGTTAGTAGCATGAGGGAGAAAGCGTTAAAAATGTGTATGTTATTAGCGTAAAGGAGGAAGAGTTAAAAATGTGTATGTTAGTAGCGTGAGGGAGAAATAGTTAAAAATGTGTATGTTAGTAGCGTAAAGGAGGAAGAGTTAAAAATGTGTATGTTAGTAGCGTGAGGGAGAAAGAGTTAAAAATGTGTATGTTAGTAGCGTGAGGGAGAAAGAGTTAAAAATGTGTATGTTAGTAGCGTGAGGGAGAAAGAGTTAAAAATGTGTATGTTAGTAGCATGAGGGAGAAAGCGTTAAAAATGTGTATGTTATTAGCGTAAAGGAGGAAGAGTTAAAAATGTGTATGTTAGTAGCGTGAGGGAGAAATAGTAAAAAAAATGTGTATGTTAGTAGCGTGAGGGAGAAATAGTTAAAAATGTGTATGTTAGTAGCATAAAGGAGGAAGAGTTAAAAATGTGTATGTTAGTAGCGTGAGGGAGAAAGAGTTAAAAATGTGTATGTTAGTAGCGTGAGGGAGAAAGAGTTAAAAATGTGTATGTTAGTAGCGTGAGGGAGAAAGAGTTAAAAATGTGTATGTTAGTAGCATGAGGGAGAAAGCGTTAAAAATGTGTATGTTATTAGCGTAAAGGAGGAAGAGTTAAAAATGTGTATGTTAGTAGCGTGAGGGAGAAATAGTTAAAAATGTGTATGTTAGTAGCGTAAAGGAGGAAGAGTTAAAAATGTGTATGTTAGTAGCGTGAGGGAGAAAGAGTTAAAAATGTGTATGTTAGTAGCGTGAGGGAGAAAGAGTTAAAAATGTGTATGTTAGTAGCGTGAGGGAGAAAGAGTTAAAAATGTGTATGTTAGTAGCGTGAGGGAGAAAGAGTTAAAAATGTGTTTGTTAGTAGCGTAAAGGAGGAAGAGTTAAAAATGTGTATGTTAGTAGCGTGAGGGAGAAGGAGTTAAAAATGTGTATGTTAGTAGCGTAAAGGAGGAAGAGTTAAAAAATGTGTATGTTAGTAGCGTGAGGGAGAAAGAGTTAAAAATGTGTATGTTAGTAGCGTAAAGGAGGAAGAGTTAAAAAATGTGTATGTTAGTAGCGTGAGGGAGAAAGAGTTAAAAATGTGTATGTTAGTAGCGTAAAGGAGGAAGAGTTAAAAATGTGTATGTTAGTAGCGTAAAGGAGGAAGAGTTAAAAAATGTGTATGTTAGTAGCGTGAGGGAGGAAGAGTTAAAAATGTGTATGTTAGTAGCGTGAGGGAGAAAGAGTTAAAAATGTGTATGTTAGTAGCGTGAGGGAGGAAGAGTTAAAAATGTGTATGTTAGTAGCGTAAAGGAGGAAGAGTTAAAAAATGTGTATGTTAGTAGCGTGAGGGAGAAAGAGTTAAAAATGTGTATGTTAGTAGCGTGAGGGAGAAAGAGTTAAAAATGTGTATGTTAGTAGCGTGAGGGAGAAAGAGTTAAAAATGTGTATGTTATTAGCGTAAAGGAGGAAGAGTTAAAAAATGTGTATGTTAGTAGCGTGAGGGAGAAAGAGTTAAAAATGTGTATGTTAGTAGCGTGAGGGAGAAAGAGTTAAAAATGTGTATGTTATTAGCGTAAAGGAGGAAGAGTTAAAAAATGTGTATGTTAGTAGCGTGAGGGAGAAAGAGTTAAAAATGTGTATGTTAGTAGCGTGAGGGAGAAAGAGTTAAAAATGTGTATGTTAGTAGCGTGAGGGAGAAAGAGTTAAAAATGTGTATGTTAGTAGCGTGAGGGAGAAAGAGTTAAAAATGTGTATGTTATTAGCGTAAAGGAGGAAGAGTTAAAAAATGTGTATGTTAGTAGCGTGAGGGAGAAAGAGTTAAAAATGTGTATGTTAGTAGCGTGAGGGAGAAAGAGTTAAAAATGTGTATGTTATTAGCGTAAAGGAGGAAGAGTTAAAAAATGTGTATGTTAGTAGCGTGAGGGAGAAAGAGTTAAAAATGTGTATGTTAGTAGCGTAAAGGAGGAAGAGTTAAAAAATGTGTATGTTAGTAGCGTGAGGGAGAAAGAGTTAAAAATGTGTATGTTAGTAGCGTGAGGGAGAAAGAGTTAAAAATGTGTATGTTAGTAGCGTAAAGGAGGAAGAGTTAAAAATGTGTATGTTAGTAGCGTGAGGGAGAAAGAGTTAAAAATGTGTATGTTAGTAGCGTAAAGGAGGAAGAGTTAAAAATGTGTATGTTAGTAGCGTGAGGGAGGAAGAGTTAAAAAATGTGTATGTTAGTAGCGTGAGGGAGAAAGAGTTAAAAATGTGTATGTTAGCAGCGTAAAGGAGGAAGAGTTAAAAATGTGTATGTTAGTAGCGTGAGGGAGAAAGAGTTAAAAATGTGTATGTTAGTAGCGTAAAGGAGGAAGAGTTAAAAATGTGTATGTTAGTAGCGTAAAGGAGGAAGAGTTAAAAAATGTGTATGTTAGTAGCGTGAGGGAGAAAGAGTTAAAAATGTGTATGTTAGTAGCGTAAAGGAGGAAGAGTTAAAAATGTGTATGTTAGTAGCGTGAGGGAGAAAGAGTTAAAAATGTGTATGTTAGTAGCGTAAAGGAGGAAGAGTTAAAAATGTGTATGTTAGTAGCGTAAAGGAGGAAGAGTTAAAAAATGTGTATGTTAGTAGCGTGAGGGAGAAAGAGTTAAAAATGTGTATGTTAGTAGCGTAAAGGAGGAAGAGTTAAAAAATGTGTATGTTAGTAGCGTGAGGGAGAAAGAGTTAAAAATGTGTATGTTAGTAGCGTAAAGGAGGAAGAGTTAAAAATGTGTATGTTAGTAGCGTAAAGGAGGAAGAGTTAAAAATGTGTATGTTAGTAGCGTAAAGGAGGAAGAATTAAAAATGTGTATGTTAGTAGCGTAAAGGAGGAAGAGTTAAAAAATGTGTATGTTAGTAGCGTGAGGGAGGAAGAGTTAAAAATGTGTATGTTAGTAGCGTGAGGGAGAAAGAGTTAAAAATGTGTATGTTAGTAGCGTGAGGGAGGAAGAGTTAAAAATGTGTTAGTAGCGTGAGGGAGAAAGAGTTAAAAATGTGTATGTTAGTAGCGTAAAGGAGGAAGAGTTAAAAAATGTGTATGTTAGTAGCGTGAGGGAGAAAGAGTTAAAAATGTGTATGTTAGTAGCGTGAGGGAGAAAGAGTTAAAAATGTGTATGTTAGTAGCGTAAAGGAGGAAGAGTTAAAAATGTGTATGTTAGTAGCGTGAGGGAGAAAGAGTTAAAAATGTGTATGTTAGTAGCGTAAAGGAGGAAGTGTTAAAAATGTGTATGTTAGTAGCGTAAATGAGGAAGAGTTAAAAAATGTGTATGTTAGTAGCGTGAGGGAGAAAGAGTTAAAAATGTGTATGTTAGTAGCGTAAAGGAGGAAGAGTTAAAAATGTGTATGTTAGTAGCGTGAGGGAGAAAGAGTTAAAAATGTGTATGTTAGTAGCGTAAAGGAGGAAGAGTTAAAAATGTGTATGTTAGTAGCATAAAGGAGGAAGAGTTAAAAAATGTGTATGTTAGTAGCGTGAGGGAGAAAGAGTTAAAAATGTGTATGTTAGTAGCATAAAGGAGGAAGAGTTAAAAATGTGTATGTTAGTAGCGTGAGGGAGAAAGAGTTAAAAATGTGTATGTTAGTAGCGTGAGGGAGGAAGAGTTAAAAATGTGTATGTTAGTAGCGTAAAGGAGGAAGAGTTAAAAATGTGTATGTTAGTAGCGTGAGGGAGAAAGAGTTAAAAATGTGTATGTTAGTAGCGTAAAGGAGGAAGAGTTAAAAATGTGTATGTTAGTAGCGTAAAGGAGGAAGAGTTAAAAAATGTGTATGTTAGTAGCGTGAGGGAGAAAGAGTTAAAAATGTGTATGTTAGTAGCGTAAAGGAGGAAGAGTTAAAAATGTGTATGTTAGTAGCGTGAGGGAGAAAGAGTTAAAAATGTGTATGTTAGTAGCGTAAAGGAGGAAGAGTTAAAAATGTGTATGTTAGTAGCGTAAAGGAGGAAGAGTTAAAAATGTGTATGTTAGTAGCGTAAAGGAGGAAGAGTTAAAAATGTGTATGTTAGTAGCGTAAAGGAGGAAGAGTTAAAAATGTGTATGTTAGTAGCGTAAAGGAGGAAGAGTTAAAAATGTGTATGTTAGTAGCGTAAAGGAGGAAGAGTTAAAAATGTGTATGTTAGTAGCGTGAGGGAGAAAGAGTTAAAAATGTGTATGTTAGTAGCGTAAAGGAGGAAGAGTTAAAAATGTGTATGTTAGTAGCATAAAGGAGGAAGAGTTAAAAAATGTGTATGTTAGTAGCGTGAGGGAGAAAGAGTTAAAAATGTGTATGTTAGTAGCGTAAAGGAGGAAGAGTTAAAAATGTGTATGTTAGTAGCGTGAGGGAGAAAGAGTTAAAAATGTGTAAGTTAGTAGCGTAAAGGAGGAAGAGTTAAAAATGTGTATGTTAGTAGCGTAAAGGAGGAAGAGTTAAAAATGTGTATGTTAGTAGCGTGAGGGAGAAAGAGTTAAAAATGTGTATGTTAGTAGCATAAAGGAGGAAGAGTTAAAAATGTGTATGTTAGTAGCGTGAGGGAGAAAGAGTTAAAAATGTTTATGTTAGTAGCGTGAGGGAGGAAGAGTTAAAAATGTGTATGTTAGTAGCGTAAAGGAGGAAGAGTTAAAAATGTGTATGTTAGTAGCGTGAGGGAGAAAGAGTTAAAAATGTGTATGTTAGTAGCGTAAAGGAGGAAGAGTTAAAAATGTGTATGTTAGTAGCGTAAAGGAGGAAGAGTTAAAAAATGTGTATGTTAGTAGCGTGATGGAGAAAGAGTTAAAAATGTGTATGTTAGTAGCGTAAAGGAGGAAGAGTTAAAAATGTGTATGTTAGTAGCGTGAGGGAGAAAGAGTTAAAAATGTGTATGTTAGTAGCGTAAAGGAGGAAGAGTTAAAAATGTGTATGTTAGTAGCGTAAAGGAGGAAGAGTTAAAAATGTGTATGTTAGTAGTGTAAAGGAGGAAGAGTTAAAAATGTGTATGTTAGTAGCGTAAAGGAGGAAGAGTTAAAAATGTGTATGTTAGTAGCGTAAAGGAGGAAGAGTTAAAAATGTGTATGTTAGTAGCGTAAAGGAGGAAGAGTTAAAAATGTGTATGTTAGTAGCGTAAAGGAGGAAGAGTTAAAAATGTGTATGTTAGTAGCGTAAAGGAGGAAGAGTTAAAAATGTGTATGTTAGTAGCGTGAGGGAGAAAGAGTTAAAAATGTGTATGTTAGTAGCGTAAAGGAGGAAGAGTTAAAAAATGTGTAAGTAGTGTACAGGAGGAAAAGTTATATTCTGTTACTGAAAATCTTAAAATAATGTCAGTGTTGATGACAGAATCTATTAATTATGCTATCCTGGACACAACCTGTAGTTCTAAAGTGTGTGGTAGTGATTGGTTAAAAGCATACACTGAGTCTTTGTCAGATGAGGAAAAAAGTGAAACAACCTTTAAGTTTGGTGATGGTAATGTATATAAATCAATGACGAAAGTAAAATTTCCAGTGAACATTATACGTGACAGAGCAAGCGTGACAGCAGATGTGGTGAACTGCTCTATTCCCCCTGGATTCAGCAAAATATCAATGAAGAGTGCCAATGAAATTGGACTTAGAAAATGACACAGCAGAAATTCATGGAAAAAATTTGAAACTGAAGTGCACTTCCTCAGGACACTTTTGCCTTTTGCTAAGGGATGAGAAAGCAGCCCGGAAGAAAACCCAAGAAATAATGATGACCTTGGAGGAAAAGAAGACTGGAACATTGCACCAACAATTCAGTCATCCCACACCTACGAGACTGATTCAGCTGTAGAAGGATGAAATGTGATAAATGTATGCGGAAGAAGTGTCAGATAGCTGTGAGATATGCATGAAATATAAAAAAAACACCATCAAGGCCAATTGTTAGTGTGAATGTGGCAAAGGAGTTCAACGAAGTACTGGCACTAGACCTCAAGGAGTACAAAAAAGGGGATATATATATTCACTGCACATATTAGATATAGCAACAAGATTCTCAAAATCTTGTGTGACAAGAAGTCAAGAACCCAGGGAGATCATAGAGAAAATTATGGAGACATGGTTGGGAACTGGTTGGGGACCCCCTGCAAATTTCACAGCACACTTCTGGAAATGTGTGATGCATACAGTAACACATTCTCCCTTCAGTAATAGCCTGCGAGCACGTAATCATGCAGTTATGGACGAAATGGAAAACGACGGCAGAGCAACCAGAACTGTCTTTAAAAGCGGCTTTGGCATGGGCAGTCAATGCTAACTATTGTCTTCAGGTGGTAGGGGGTTTTAGCCCTTATCAACTAGTGTATGGGCAGAATCCTAACATACCATGTACCATGAATGAGGAACTTCCTGCACTGGAGGGTAGAACATCTAGTGAAATGGTTGCCAAACATCTCAGTGCTAGCCACTCTGCAAGAAAAGCCTCACTGCTGCTGAAACTTCTGAGAAAATACGACGGGCACTAAGACACAAAGTAAGAACCACTGGAGGAGATCAAGTCTATTTGAAGAGGGAAGAGCAAAGGAATGGAAAGGACCAGCTACATTCGCTGATCAAGATGGCAAAACAGCGACCTTGAAATATGGTTCAAATACTGTAAGAGGACATGAAACACGCACTCAGAAGATACCATAAGGTTTTGATAGAAACACTAAAGAAGGAAGAAATGGACGTGGCAAGAAGAATGAGATAGAACCAGTTATACATCCAGTGGAAAATGAAAAAATGAGGAGGAAGAAAAAGAGAACCACACCAAAGTTGAGGACGCTTCATCTGAAGATAATTCCAAAGACTGGACGGAGTAAGATTCCTGCCAAAAGAGTCTGATGAATGGCAGACGGGAACTGTTCACAGCCGTGCTGGAAAATCTACACGAAAATATAGCAGTTGGAGGAATATTGAACACAAAAATGGACACATAACAGCCACTGACTGGAGCAGAGATGTGGATAAATGGCTACCAGTTTTAGATGATGGGAAATTGCAATGGATTGTGAAAACAAAGAAAATCAGGAACTTGATCAAGCAAAACAAGAAGAACTAACAACCTGGAGGAATTTTGGCGTATATGAGGAAATTCCTAACTTAGTCAAGAGGCTTTGGGTGGTCACAGAAGAGGAAAACAGTGATGGGACAAAGAAAATTAAAGTACAGCTTTTTGCCACAGGTTTTGAGGGAAAAAAAAAGGGTGTATATGGTCTTAATGATACCGCAAGAAAATGGTACCTCACAGTGAAGACCTTCCTGTTGAAGATGGGGTGTAATCAGTTGCAAACTGACCCTGCAATTCTACTGATGTTGCAAAGGAGATTTGTCTGGAACGTTCCTGATGCATTAGACGATTTCTTGTGGGGAGGAATAAAGACATTTGAAAGTCACTGCCCAAATCACAGATCATTTTCAGATGCAATGCCCGGATATTGTGCAGAACGAGAATGGTGTCAAACTTCATCAAAACAAGTACAGTGTTGTGAATCTCTGGAATCTATAAATGTAAGTGCCGAGAGAGGATTAAATAAGAATACAGTGTAATGAAGAAGAAAAGGAGAAGTGTAGGAGCCTAGTGGGCCAACTAGGACGGTTATTATGTACTAATTCAAGACCTGATATTGGAACTTAGCTGTAAAATAAATAAGCCTGAAGTAAAAGATCTAATTGAGGCAAACAAATATCTAGGAAAAGCCTATACCTTTGAGAGCCGTACATACTTCCCAGGACTGGGTGACTGTTTTAAGTTGACTGTATCCAGTGATGCTTTATGTCAATCTCCCCAATGGATTTAGCAGTGCTGGGGGCTTTCTGATTTTCTAAGTGGGTGAAAACGGCAATAGTTGTCCTTTATACTGGGAATCAAAGAAAATAAGTGTTGTAAAAAGCACTCTTGCAGCAGAAACACCAGCAAAGAACACTTATTTGAAGGACGCATACAACTGTAGGCACCCTAAAAAGTTAAGTATAGCTTAGTTTTACCAGACCACTGAGCTGATTAACAGCTCTCCTAGAGAGGGCTGGCCCGAAGGATTAGACTTATTTTACGTGGCTAAGAACCAATTGGTTACTTAGCAACGGGACCTACAGCTCCTAACAGTCTGCAGACGTTTCTTAGACATTTACTACGAATGACCTACACAAATGCGTCAAGAATCCTTCAAAACCAAGCGACTCAAAGATCAGTCCTCGATAAACCTGGAGCCCCTCAGAGCAGCTGCCCAACACCAGAGGCGGTACTCGGACCAGTCTCTGGTCGTGGGATCTTCCCAGGCCGCGTGCATCCTCTCGGACGAGCAAGCATGAAAGGGCCGGACAGTGGACCAGCCTTCACATACGACGGGGTGATTAGTGTACCCTAAGCATGGCCACAGCTGGACACTAACAAGCGCAAGAGAAAACTGTATGAAAATGCTGAAAAAGTTTCGTACGACAAACTAGATCCATGTATATTAAAAGCATTAGCAATCTAATAACTCCCTTCGATGACAATCACCTGTTACCAAGAATGATCATTTTTTTTAGGTTCAGTTTTCTAGAAAACATGGAGCTTTCACGAAACTGTTAATATGTAAGCTTGCACCGAATACATAGAATCCTGCAAACACTAACACTTCCTTTGAACTTTGTGAAGGAATGTGCCATCATATGGCATGCAGATGAATAAAAACTATTTATCTACTATATTTTGGCAAAGTTTGAGCTAAAAGCTGTCACAGCAGTTCTAACAGACCTAAAACCCACATTCTTCAACGAGAGGTCCGAAATTTCAAAGAAAAAGGAGCAAAATAATAAAGGGACACAGTAATAAACAATATCCTGATTTTTAAAAAACGTTAATGAATTAATGTGATTTGATTTATTTGCAGCAACTAGCCATCATTCACGACTCTTGTTTAATAACGGACTTCTCTCCACAGGGATGTTCTGAGGAAGTCTGCCCCTTGTCCCTTGTTAAATGAATTGACTGAAGCTTGGTGAATTGATGTCTTTGAGTATGCAAAAGTGAAAAAAAAAACTTGACAAAATTCAGATTGGGTAAGAGTGTCACATTCTTTGGGATAACCAGTCAATGTACAATGAGCTGGTTAAACACATACATATATACAAAGACAAGTTCTTGCTGTGCTCAAGCTCAAATTGAGCAAATAGTCAAGTGATTTGATTGACTCACAAGCAGAGCTTTGGATTTGCCTTGGGTGTAATAGTTATTGTACTGACTGTATTGTGTAGGATTAGGGTTAACGAAAAAAAGTGTTTGTGCATTCATAATTGTCAAATTAACTGCGTGTGTGTGTTCTCTGGATTGAGGGCAGGTAGGGTTCCATCCAAAAACAGCACTGTACACAGGAATTACATACATAGTAGCTCCCTGTTTGTAAGTAAGACAATTTGTAGATTAAATTAGGTTAAGTAGCATTGTGTGACTGACTTCCCCTCAAGATTGTTTGACATATCACCACTCTTTTGTGGTACCTCCTAACAAATTCAACGCAGGTTCCCAAGAAAAAGAAACCACGACAGGCCTAGAGCCCTACATGCAAGACAAACTGCCAAAGACGACCCCAAGCAAAGTAGGAGCAGTTGAGAGACGTAAGCTACAGACATCACCACAAATTACTGACAGTCTGAACGGCCTACAAGAATTAATAACTATAGTGCTTTTGCTCCAAAAATATATAGGTTAAACGTCCACCTTTTAAAAACTAGTAAGGTAAACTATGTCAGCCGGATTAAAGGAGGGCCTGGTTGCTTAATTTTAACCAAGCCTCTTGCCACACTATGCTTACAAAACCACAAAAAATCATATTACTTATCTAATAATTACTTTTAAAACCAAAGTATGACAAATGCCTGCTTGTCTATAATGCCTAAAAACCCCTTGGAAAGTATGTGCTATGCCCCCAAAAACCATCATTAGGTAGGTTCCGTTTTATTGTATAATAAAGCAGAACCTACCTAATTCGACCGGCACATTTTCCAACCTGAGAAGCAATTTCGTAATGTATTTCTTCAGGAAAATCATTGAACTATGCAATACAAAAATACAATCAAACACAATCAGAGGAAGGCAGCGTCTAAAATGATCGAGGATAATCCTACAGTCGTTTAGCCCGGCCAAAAATTGCTGTCTGCGAAAACAATCTTGTGGAAGTCTTTGAAAATTGCAGTACGGTATCCCCTGGGGACGAGGTATGGCATACGTCACTGTCTAAGCTTAACGCCTTTGGGGCTATCGTCACCCATGCCTAACCCCTGACGGGTAATCCCTAAACTCAAGATAACCTTTAACTAGCATCCAATTGGAAAGTAATCTCCAGTCCAAATTACTACAACTGTATTGACAATCACACTTACCTAAAAGGTGTGAAATCTGGACGGTCCCCTGTTAACGGCCATGCGGAATAAGGTCGGGGGTAGAACGAGGTCACTTTAACAGCTTTTCTTGACCTGATCCACCATCTGTTGAAGAAAAGGAAAACCTTAGTCATTCAAGTCATTACAGGTAGTCGTCGCCTTACGACCGCATTAGGTTCCGACAGAGCAGTCGTAAGTCGATTTCGTCGTAAGTCGACCAACCACATATGAACATGTATTCTGTACCTACTGCATATTATCCATCATATATTATAGCCTAAGTATGTACTGTATACTGTACTGTCTTTTTTTAGCATATTGAATACTGTAAATTTAATCATGTTTGAGCTGTCTTTTTATCCTTTTTACCATGTTCAAACACACATACATATATTACATATACATGTATGTATTTTTTTGTTTACATTTTCATAGACAACTGACTAGCCTACATATACATTTTATATTATCCCAAAAATGTGCATGTATAGTACCTATTATTACATTTAGAATATGAAATCTTATCATGCTTGAATTCCTTGATTAATACTTACTTTTATTACTGTATTTAACGTTTTTATTGTAGGCATTCAAACCATCTGTCTGGTTTGTTTACATTTTCTTATCCACCATTTGCATTGCCAATTGGCTACACGTATGACGTATTATATACTTTTATTTATTTATAGGTTTGAATTAAATACATAATTTATTACATTTGATTTATTTGCAAAAAATTGAAATACAAAATACATTACAAAAATATGAATCTTTTACCATTTTCAAACAAAATTTTACTTCTGAAAACATTTGTACTGTTGCCAACACGTCTATGAACACAGTTTTATTTTACGGTAAATTATTTTTTCTTTATAAATTTCAGGCAAACTACAGTAATGCAGAGATAGATTTGATTTACAGTACAGCAAAAACATGAACACACAAAATAGAAATAAAAATTACGTAACATTTTAAATTTGAACACAAAAAAAAAAAGAAATTATTGTCCACTGGTGGATGGCTGGGGATCGTCGGGGTCGTCCGTGGTCGTACCGGTAGATGGGGCCGGGGTAGACGGAGGTGTTATTTTCATAAACATGCTTAGTTTTGTCTGAATGGTTCGTTTTTTTTTCTCTTCATAAATTTCCCGGTATGGACGAAAAGCATCAAGGACCATGCGTTCAATTCTTGAAAATCTTTCAATATTTGGATCCATTCCTTCAAAATGAGCTAGAAGTTTATTTAACTGTGATAAACCTTCTGCTAAGCCTTTGGTCGTGAACATTCTTTGTGGTTCCTCCTCCTCATCCGCCATTTCTGCTGCTGCTTCTCTCCTTTCTTCTTCTGCCACCTTTTCCTCTTCCAGCGCAATCAGATCTTCAGTTGTTAGTTCTTCCGACTCTTTGTCAAGCAATTCCTCGATTTCTTCCATTTCACATTCTAACGATAGATCTTTGGCTAATTTCACAATTTTTTTACGAATCATTTCTAGTTCATTCTCACTATCAAACCCATCAAAAGTATTCACATAGCGTTTAGCGCAATTCTTCCAAACACCGTTCATACATTTCTTCGTCACAGCTTCCCATGCCGCAGCGATGTTCTTGATGCATTTAAGAACATCGTATTTTTTCCAAAAATCGCGTAAAGATACATCAGGATCAGCATCTGTAGCAGATATTGCTTGGGAAAAGGTGGTTTTTAGATAATTTGCCTTAAAGGCAGCAATAGCTCCTTGGTCCATAGGTTGGATGAGAGGAGTTGTATTGGGTGGTAAAAATACCACTTTCACGTTGGGATGGAGATCGGCTAGATGAGGTGGATGCCCGGGTGCGTTATCCAAAAGAAGTAACACCTTGAATGGAACAGTGTTTTCCAAACAATATTCACGAACCTGGGGAATAAAGCAGTTTAAGAACCAGTCTTCGAAAAGTGCTTGAGTCATCCATGCCTTTTTGTTAGACCGATAGTAGACTGGTAGCGTATGCCTATTCACATTTTTGAAGGCTCGCGGGTTTTCGGAATGGTAAATCAAAAATGGCTTAAGCTTAAACCCGGCGATGTTACCACCAAGCAACAAAGTCAGCCTATCTTTAGAGGCCTTAAATCCTGGCATAGATTTCTCCTCTTGGTAAATGTAGGAGCGTTCTGGCATTCGCTTCCAAAATAAGCCACTCTCATCAACATTAAAAATTTGTTCTGGTAAATAGCCTTCTTCTACAATGATTTCATCCAAACTTTCAACGAACTTTTTCGCACCTTCCTCATCTGCACTCGCTGCTTCCCCAGTGATTCTGACATTATGCAATTGAAATCTGTTCTTAAACCGTTTGAACCAACCTGTACTTGCTGAAAATTCTTGATTATATTCTTCTCCAGCACGCTCCTTCAACGTCTTAAAAATACTTAAAGCTTTCATTTGAAGTATGTGAAGGCTTAATGGGACACGTTTCTGGAGTTGGCTTTCAATCCACACATTTAATAGTTTTTCCATTTCGTGTATGGGTCCACTTCGTTGTTTCGTTATCACTGTTGATCTCATAGGTGCTGAACCCTTCACTGCTTCACGAATCCGTTCTTTATCCTTCAAAATTGTCGACACAGTAGAATGCGATAATTGAAGATCACGCGCTATTACATTCACTTTCTTCCCCCCTTCAAACTGCTTTATCACTTTCAGTTTCGTGTCCAGATCAATAGCTTTTCTTGCTTTCTTAGCAGGATTGGAAATTGAGGAAGATTTTCTTTTTGAAGACATCTTTGATTGGGGTTTGGAGCACACAAACAATGTCTTTCGGTAATAATGTGTAGTATGTAACGACACAAACACACTGAATGCTGCCGAGAGCTGAGCATCTCTCGGAGATGAGTGCGCTGCCGGTAGTGGGAAAAAGTATCGTACGCGCGCTCGACGTATTTTAGCAAAATATAAAATTAAATATTAATATATATTATTATATTGTCGTAGCCGTCGTAAAGTCGATCAGTCGTAAGTCGCACAGGTCGTAAGTCGACGACTACCTGTATTGTCAAACTCTGGCAACAGTTCACAATTCTTATCATATTACGAAAACTAAATGTAAGTCAAATATTCAAGCTTTGACAAACGTGCATTGCACGGGCTCGGAACTTTCTCAAAATTAACCGTTGCAATAGTCGATAAACCACATGCAATGATAACTGTGTTTCTTACAGATTTCATTGACCTTCCTCAGCCTAGAAAATTTCACACATCTAACAATTATTGTAGATTCTTACATATTCTTATTTTACTGAAACATTCATGGCACTGAAAATATCTTCTTCAACCCATTTAATGTTTTGTGCTTTGTTACACAAAAGTCTAATAAAAAATTTGTGCGGATAAGATTGCAAACTGCCCAGATGTACTGCAATTTACTGCAAAGATCATATTCCGCACAGAAAAGTGGCTGAGAGACGCAGGGTCCAGAGGCTGAGAAATTAACAACCAAGAACTTGACAATAGAAATGATGGAAATTAGCAATCAATACAATTAAATGAAAAACATTTACAGTAATGTCAAATTCACTATAACTTCCACTCACAGGAAATTATAACTTAGAAATGCTTCATTTTTCTATATCAATTATATTCTTCTTTGGACTTATTTCCAAAATAGTGACGTTATTAATTATATTTCTCCTCAGATAAATTAATCGCAAGGTGCCGTGAATTCCATACTAAAACGACGTTTGCGGCTTTATGGCGGATTCGATCTTACAGTGCTTTTTCAGTGCCGTTAACAGCGTTTTACAGCGCCGTAACTTGACGCTGCATCAAGTACGGGGCTAACAGCAGGAATAGACATCCAGTTAATGGTGCTTACACCACTGTGATGAACCAAAGTTAGATCCTCAAGTGACCCCAATGTTACGTCCTTAAATGACCCCAAAGTTACGTCCGAAGGTCAGTGACAATTAGGTACTGAGGGGGTGTCTTTTCATGGCTTCTTTATCATTGTAAAAATCAAAATGAAAAGTAGTAATATACATGAAAGTACAGTAAAGTAATCCCTCGTTCATTAGAAATAGGTCAAAGGAGGTGAGAGTATGACTGCAGCACAGTCATGACAATAGTGAATAGGCTGGCCTGACCTATGCTAGATGAAGGCTCGCCCAAAAATCCTAACATAATCCTGGCCAGTCTATAAAAAATTCATTAAAATTTCTATAAATTGTGACGAATCTGAAGAAATATGATTTTTCTTGCATTTTATAGAAGGATTTAATTGAAAAATATATAGGAACAGTGAATAGGCTGGCCTAACCTATGCTAGATGAAGGCTCGCCCAAAAATCCTAACATAATCCTGGCCAGTCTATAAAAAATTCATTAAAATTTCTATAAATTGTGACGAATCTGAAGAAATATGATTTTTCTTGCATTTTATAGAAGGATTTAATTAAAAATATATAGGAACAGTGAATAGGCTGGCCTAACCTATGCTAGATGAAGGCTCGCCCAAAAATCCTAACATAATCCTGGCCAGTCTATAAAAAATTCATTAAAATTTCTATAAATTGTGACGAATCTGAAGAAATATGATTTTTCTTGCATTTTATAGAAGGATTTAATTAAAAATATATAGGAACAGTGAATAGGCTGGCCTAACCTATGCTAGATGAAGGCTCGCCCAAAAATCCTAACATAATCCTGGCCAGTCTATAAAAAATTCATTAAAATTTCTATAAATTGTGACGAATCTGAAGAAATATGATTTTTCTTGCATTTTATAGAAGGATTTAATTGAAAAATATATAGGAACAGTGAATAGGCTGGCCTGACCTATGCTAGACGAAGGGTCACCCAAAAATCCTAACCTAATCCTGGCCAGTCTATAAAAAATTCATTAAAATTTCTATAAATTGTGACGAATCTGAAGAAATATGATTTTTCTTGCATTTTATAGAAGGATTTAATTAAAAATATATAGGAACAGTGAATAGGCTGGCCTAACCTATGCTAGATGAAGGCTCGCCCAAAAATCCTAACATAATCCTGGCCAGTCTATAAAAAATTCATTAAAATTTCTATAAATTGTGACGAATCTGAAGAAATATGATTTTTCTTGCATTTTATAGAAGGATTTAATTAAAAATATATAGGAACAGTGAATAGGCTGGCCTAACCTATGCTAGATGAAGGCTCGCCCAAAAATCCTAACATAATCCTGGCCAGTCTATAAAAAATTCATTAAAATTTCTATAAATTGTGACGAATCTGAAGAAATATGATTTTTCTTGCATTTTATAGAAGGATTTAATTGAAAAATATATAGGAACAGTGAATAGGCTGGCCTGACCTATGCTAGACGAAGGGTCACCCAAAAATCCTAACCTAATCCTGGCCAGTCTATAAAAAATTCATTAAAATTTCTATAAATTGTGACGAATCTGAAGAAATATGATTTTTCTTGCATTTTATAGAAGGATTTAATTAAAAATATATAGGAACAGTGAATAGGCTGGCCTAACCTATGCTAGATGAAGGCTCGCCCAAAAATCCTAACATAATCCTGGCCAGTCTATAAAAAATTCATTAAAATTTCTATAAATTGTGACGAATCTGAAGAAATATGATTTTTCTTGCATTTTATAGAAGGATTTAATTGAAAAATATATAGGAACAGTGAATAGGCTGGCCTGACCTATGCTAGACGAAGGCTCGCCCAAAAATCCTAACCTAATCCTGGCCAGCCTATAAAAAATTCATTAAAATTTCTATAAATTGTGACGAATCTGAAGAAATATGATTTTTCTTGCATTTTATAGAAGGATTTAATTGAAAAATATATAGGAACGGTGAATAGGCTGGCCTAACCTATGCTAGATGGAGGCTCACCCAAAAATCATAACCTAGTCTATAAAAAATTAATTAAAATGCCTATAAACTGTGACAAATCCAAAGAAAAATGGATTTTCTTGCATTTTATAGATACAAAATTAATCAAAATTTCTATGAATTGTGACAAATCCAAAGAAATATGATTTTTCTTGCATTTTATAGAAGAGGTTCATTCAAAATATATAGGAATAGTGAATAGGCTGGCCTGACCTATGCTAGATGAAGGCTCGCCCAAAAATCCTAACCTAATCCTGGCCAGCCTATTAAAATTTCATTCAAATTTAAAGAAATTGTGAAAGATCCAAAATTGAAATTTCCTTCTAACTTGACTTTTTCCTAGAGGTATGGGTACTCCCGCCCCCGGGCCAGTACTAAACACGGCGCAGGGGCATTCCATTTGGCCAACAACAAACAGATGCACCGCCAGTATCAGCAGTCCTAAAAGTGAAGAAAAAACCAGTTGCCAAGGTAAAAACAGGCGTGGAGCTAGTACTTAGAATTACCCTGTGTTCCCACACCCCCGGGCCAGTACTAAACACGGCGATGGGACATTCCATTTGGCCAACAACAAACAGATGCACCGCCAGTATCAGAACCCCTAGAAGTGTATACAAAAACCAGTTTCCAAGGTAAGAACAGGCGTGGAGCTAGTACTTAGAATTACCCTGTGTCACCCACCCCAAAAAAACCCGAATTCCCACAGTCCCCCTTTACTGTTGAGCAGAGTTAAGGGGCAAATAACAGTTGGCCGACAATAAGCAAACTCACCTCCATTACCAGCAGCCCTACAAGTGTAGAAGAAAACAGCCAGTACTTAAAAACAACAGCTAGTACTTAAAATTACTGGTTACAATAGTTAGGTATAGAGGCAAGTGGGGGCCAGTATTGTCTGACCTTGTAAGTCATATTTTGAAGAAATTTTTATCATTTGGGTAGAAGAAAACAGCTGGTACTTAAAAAAAACAGCTAGTACTTAAAATTACTGGTTACAATTTCGCCCTATTAGGTATAGAGGCAGGTAATGTCTGACCTAGTGAGTCATATTTTGAAGAACTTTTTATCATTTGGGTATAAGAAAACAGCTGGTACTTAAAAAAAAAACAGCTAGTACTTAAAATTACCGGTTACAATTTCGCCCTATGAGGTATAGAGGCAGATTGAGGGACCCTATTGTCTGACCTTGTGACTCCTATTTTGGAGAACTTTCTATCATTTGGGCCGTATTTACTCATTAAATTTAATGACAGCAACGTAATTAACAACTTGGAATGTAATTACAGTTAAAATTTAATTACTTACCTATTAATTACACTCAAATAGACATTAATTACACTCAAATATGACATTCCCGAGTCCACGTGGTGGAAGGTTACGACCGTTAGTAGTAGTGTGCGAGATTTGCCTCTGTAAAGGCTCACCCCTTTTCCTCGTTTTATTCCTCGTTTGTTCGTGTTTGTTGCGTTTGTTGAGTTTGTTTTCGGTTCTGAGTGTGTTTTTGCCTGCGTTTGTTTACGGTTGTTGTGTCCGTGTTCGTTTTGAAGTTGATTTCGTTTACATTTGTCCGTGTTTTATTGGAAATCGGGGTCAGAGTTGGCTGCACTTTCCCAGTTCTCCAGGATCAAGTGTTTTGGATCAATCTCTCTCTCTCTCTCTCTCTCTCTCTCTCTCTCTCTCTCTCTCTCTCTCTCTGTCCACACTCCCAACTCTCTCTCTTTTTCTGTTCCCACTCCTCAACTCTCTCTCTCTCTCTCTCTCTCTCTCTCTCTCTCTCTCTCTCTCTCTCTCTCTCTCTCTCTCTCTCTCTCTCCTCCCACCACCCCCAACTCTCTCTCTCTCTCTCTCTCTCTCTCTGTTCCCATTACCAACTCTCTCTCTCTCTCTCTCTCTCTCTCTCTCTCTCTCTCTCTCTGTGTCTTTCTCTCTCTCTCTCACTCTCTGTCCCCATTACCAACTCTCTCTCTCTCTCTCTCTCTCTCTCTCTCTCTCTCACTCTGTCCCCATTACCAACTCTCTCTCTCTCTCTCTCTCTCTCCTCCTCAACTCTGTGTCTTTTTCTCTCTCTCTCACTCTGTCCCCATTACCAACTCTCTCTCTCTCTCTCTCTCTCTCTCTCTCTCGGGTTGATTTTCAGGCATTAGAAGGCTTGGGTGTTTGTGTTGGTGGGGTAATGGTTCCCCCGGGGCCTCTAGGGGTGGGGGTTGGGTGGGCAGGAGGCTTGCATGAGCAGCTGCCTTTAGTTCGTAATACTTAAATAGCTTTGACTTCGTCTCCCGATGTCGTCCCATAACTGTAAGCTAAGGTAATCCTCACTCTGATAATTATTCATATTCAATTTAAGTAATTTAGTTACTTTTAATCACAAATATTGCAATGATAGTTACAATAATGACATGACTAAAGCTTAAGTCAGGATCAAAGACGTTACGTACGAACGCAGTGGATCTAAAAATAACTTTACTGACTGCTCTCTCTCTCCAACTCTCTCTCTCTCTCTCTCTCTCTCTCTCTCTCTCTCTCTCTCTCCAAGAGGACATTTATACCAGATCTCCTTTGCAATGGTTGAAATGATGAGAAATATGAACTAATGAACTGTACTCTGCTCAATGACGTCACATTTGTTTCTGAAAGCTTCGATAAGGCGCCAAAAAATTTCATTTCCACTTGTTTTAAATTAAAAGTTAAATTACATAATTATGATTTCGAATGAGTGGAAGGTATGAGAAATGAATGTGTATTTATATTGATAAGGCTTGAAAAAGCTAATCAACTTACTCATGAATTTTTGCCTTTAAGTAACAATCAGTTTTAATCTAATATTTTTGCTTAAATTTTGATGGTTCTTCATGTATTCAGTCAAACCTTTGCCATGTCTGAATTTCTCCATCTATAGTTATCCTGTGTAAAAAGAATCTAAAATCACAATACTTAATTAGCATTTAATAACTTAGACTTGTGTTCTGACTCGAAACTTACATCATACTGTAGTTCCAATTAACATTCAGGATATGAAACTCATTTCAAGTTATGATTCACTTTATAAAAACGTGACAACTACAGCTGAGGCCACTTATTGTTCTTGTAAAAATATAATGCAAACTTAACCATTAACTTAAAAATTCAATGGAAGGTATAGTAGTTGTGTCAACTAACCTGTATTCATAGTCAGTTGAACATTTAAGCTCAGGTATGGTAATATAGGGGTTTGAGGAACAACTTTCCTACCCCTTATACTTACAAACCTTAACCACAAATAATAAACTAGTTAGATTTGTCAGCTTTCAAAGGAAACCCTTCCTTCATACATACTACACCTACAGGGCATAGCTGTATACTGTCTTGAGCTAAAATTTGATTTTAAGAAAAGCTCTATACAAAACCTAAGTGAAGCTTATTTCTCTCAACGGGTTGAGCTATGCATGTGAATACAAAGTTAAGGAATCTCTTGAAAGATTAAACTTTTCTAGTAGTAAAAGATTTTTGTTAAGATTAATTCTCTTCTTTCGGTACTTTTAGACAATTGAGCAAGGTGATTCTGGCTTTTCTGCACCTTATATAAAATGTAATTTTCCTGGCTTTTCTACACCTTATATAAAAGGCCCTTTTTCCATCAGTTTCTTGCAAGATTTAGCTAATTTTTCTTTTCTGTACATTTAGACCTAGCAAGGCGATTCAGGCTTCTCTGTACCTTATATAGAAAGTATTTTTCCATCAATCGCCTTTCTATTACGCCTTTGTGAAAATCTTCACAAGTAAACTAGTCTTAGGCCATTCACAAAATACGGTCCTTTTCCCAGGATCAACCTTTTAACCCTGTGGTAGATATTCTTTGACAGCATGGTTTAGGCTACTCATTGGATGACACACAAGGGTAAAAACAGTAAATAAAAATTCAAATCCAAATAACTTATTGAAATAAAGTTTTATTATAAACAAGTACAATACAATGCAAAACAGTTTGATAGCACAATACTTCAGGTTGGTTGCATAAAAGGAACTTAATATAATAAACAGTTCATAAATAAACTAAAAATATCTGGAAGTTAAGCAGCAACTATAAAACCAATTAACAGAAAATATAAACATTCAAAACATTTCAGTTTGTGAACATAAGTGCCAGTAACTCATTACTAGCAAAATACAAAAGCTAAGAATTAAAGCACCTTTCAGATAGTTCATACATTTAACCACTTAAACAAAATTACAATTTACAGGGTTGGGAAAAAAGTTTAAAAAATAGTTTAGTAACACCAATAATAAAAATATTAAAATAGTTAATTACAAAAGTCATTAAAGATTGTTTGGTTGTACACTTGGCAACAAGTGATTGAGATTCATATAAAATAACTAGTAATTCCAAGTGTAAGATTGTAATTTAAATAACAATATAAAAACTGAGGTAATAAGTTCTTTGGATAAAGATATTTAAAAAGTGAATATATCAGAGATTATTACAATGGTCATTAAAGATTCAGTTTTGCTATACAATTAAAAGGCAACTGAGATTCACAAATAAAAGTTCCCTTCAATAATTGCATTATGGAAAATTAAAAGATTGCTATTGAGAGAAAGGGGAAAACTTCAAATCAAAAAGGAAAATGAGGGAATTAAATATGAAATATTTAGGATCCAGTTATAAAACTTAAAGTTACCATGAGACTGGGCACTTGCTGGACACTTATCTAACTTTCCCCACTCCCAAAAACACTTTTCTAACTTTCCCCACTTCCAGAAACTGGAAAACTTGGAAGTGCAGAACTTCCTATAAGTACAAACTAAATCGAACACTGAACGGCTACACAGCAACAAAGCAAAGGGGAATTATGAAAATATTAGATTAAACCAAGTTAATTACCTCTAGGAAAGTTAAGCATAGTAAACTATATGCTTTATACAATGCAGTTCCACAAATCCTTGCAATTCCTTAAGTATGGAAGCCCCAAGGCAAAACTTAAGCTTCTTAAGGAAATTGTTGATTCAGTCCACCAGCATTACTGTAGTAATATCAAGCAGTCATTGTCCATATTCTACCAGCACAGGCAAGCTTGAATTCTTCACAAACAGCAGCCAAGAAGAATCAGCCATCACCACTTGAAACAGCACAAACACTTGCAAGGCACAGCAGACACCAGTCTTGTCACAAAGCTTCCATAAAACAGCAGAAATTGAACTTCCAAGAGATTTAACTTCCAGAGGATGAGATGTTTTCCATGAGAGGATCCAGGCCAGACCACAAGAGAACTGGTTCCTTCAAAATTTCTGGTCCTTCTCTTCACCTCTGAATAATGGTCCCAAGGGCTGTGAAAAAGAACAAAGTAAGCTTTATAAAGCTGAGTTCCATCATCACACCACTAGGTGGTGGGATAGTCACAAAGTCCCCTCTTACCCTGAATTTAGGGAAAAAAAGTCTTGATGTCAGATTAAATCTAATTAATTTTAATGTTAATTATTGCTCAAGTTAAAGTTAAAGTTAATTCAGTGGGTTACATCCCATCCATGGGTCAGTCATGAAATATATGAATATATATACTTTATAATTTAAATTTTCCCATAAAAAACAATTACCATTTATTTGCTGCCAAATATACCTTTGCATTAATTTTACAATTATCTTAAGAAGCCATTAAGAATATGTGTTTAAATACAAATATGCATTTTAATAAGACCAATTTAAAAGCCATCGATCGATTCCCAGCTGTCAAAATTGACCTTGAAAATGTAGTTGACCTTGAAAATATAGAAGGGTGTCATTAGAGCACCCATTGTTGCAATCCTGGAAGATCGTAGTGATTCAAAGACTGATCAAATTTATATTTATAATTTGTCAATAAATACGTAACTCCTTTCATAAAATTTAATAAAATACATATAATAAATTAATTTAAGCTTTAAAGACTTATTATATCGCCATTAAAATTATTATAAATGGTTTTATTTATATGAAACATTATCGAAATGTTACGAAAAAAGCAAAATCTTGGGTGTCTAATAAGAGTTGGCTTTTCCTCTATATAATAGGTTGAATAATTATGTCTTCTACAAAAGTGTAGTACCTCGAAGATTCATCGAAATAACATTTATAATTTGTCAATAAATACATATTTATTATTCATTAAATAAAATAAAAAGTATAGATATTATATTTTTTCTTTTAAATACTGATTATCATTATCATTATCATTATTAATAATGTCAGATATAAAAGAAACATTATCAAAATATTACGAAAACGCATTTGAGAGGGCTGTACTGTAAACCAAGTTTAAAAACAGTCAAAAATAGGCAATTTAACGAATATTATCATGTTAAAATCCATGATATTGCATTCTATAACAATTAAAATGCGTATTTTATCGTTGGAGCGCGTCAAAGCTCGCTTACGCGCGCGCACAGCCTCAAAATAAGGGAGATTACACATGGGGGGCTGGTGTTGTGACGTCACCATCATCATCCCCAGTCCGACGGCCGTGTAAACAAACGCCTTATTTCAACGGAAACCGGGTAATATAATTAAATATTTAATACGGAATTGCCTCTCAGGGGTTCATTACGTAATTAGGGACGTTCCCGTATGAAAATATCCTTAACTACGCGTCGAGTTGAGCTTAAATCGGCGAAAGAGTTGAGCCGGCCTGAGTGGGGCCTGCCATGTCCCTCGTGGCTTTCAATTGCAGCTTCTTTATATAGTTTTATTAGCTTGGTTTTGGGTGTCCAAATTGTGTGTGGGGGCTTTTCATTGCAATTGTTGCAGTGAATTGCAAGCACAGCGGCTGTACTTAACCTTGGCCCGGTCATGTAGGAATCGGAAGCAAGTAAGATCCTGAAGATGGAGACTTCAATGCATTGAAGTCTCCATCTTTACGATGAAGATTCCAGAAATTGCAACGTTGTCGCTTGCAAGATTATTCAGCATTTTTGCTTTCCTTTTTGCAATGGTTGCTTGCACATTCCTAATTTAGCCGTGCAGGTTAATAAGGAGATGCGACACTGTCGGTTAAAACAGCCTGGCACTTGTATTTACTGAGGTTGCCTTAGTTGAGGCACTCCATTGCAAGTGCCGGTCCAGAACGGCACTTTCCTCTCTCGATTGCTCTCTTGGCGTCTGGAGTTGCTTGATTGCTCTCTTAGTGTCCGTAATCGCTTTTTGCGTCATCTCCTGCATCATTTTTCTTTAGTATTTATGTTAATTTGGTGTAATTCCTTTTATAATAGGTTTCCTTCCCAATCCCTTCTTGAACATACGGCTCCCGTAATGACTTGGGCATGTGGGGAACCATTCCATAACAATAACATGACAGTCCTGCCTTTCTCCTGCGATTTCCCCCAGCCCTGCGTTCCCACAGGGTCCCCAAACCACGTCGGATAGAAACGCGAGGTTAATGATAATTGACCAACAATAAACAACGACACCACCTTCTTCAGCAACGCTAAAAGTACGGGAAAAATCAATTTCCGAGGCAGGAATGCGTGCGGAGGTGCCCTGTAGATCGACCTTTGATCCTAACCTAACCTTGACTTAATCTAGGACGCTTTGCCTTTGGTGCGCTTTTGATCAAGCAGTGTATTGCTGATTAACAAAGACGCAGGAGGAGTCCTAATTGACGAAAAGACTCGAGGTGTGGGATTCTGAAATGCAGATTGTGAGAAAGGGGTGTGTGCTTGAATTCACAGGGGAAATCAGACCTCATTGCACAGTGGCTGTAACACAGCCGAGCTTGTGTAAGAATATTTTAGATTGCAAAGTTGAAGAGAGCAGTGGTTTGTGTACAGTTCTCGTTAACATTCGTTTAAATGAGGCGTTTGAATAGCATTCGTCAAAATGTTTCCGAAGCTTTTCCATGTGTGTGATGCTGACACCTTTTCCATTGCTCTCAGGTTAAGCGAACGGAATGGCCCAGGGGGCAGCAGGACAGGTGGCTCAGACCATTTCGTTTCCCCTGGAAGAGGAATGTCACCCCACTGCTGTTTCCCCGTTGATTGCCCCTGGGACTTCATGATGTGAGCCTTCAAGGTACTCTCATGCGTCACGCTGTCTTCCCATTCGTCACTGTCTTCTTTGTTCACAAAGTAAGTCAGGTTGGCTTGTGTTCACGTCTCGTAAATTTGGTCAGTGTTGGTCCAGAGGAAATGAGTAGTTCTGTTATTATTATTATTATTATTATTATTATTATTATTCCTCTATTGAATTTTTATACTTTTTTTCAGATCTCCTCCCATCCCCATACCTGTTTTCGGCCTTCAGTACCACAATGGAGGCTGAACGCAACCTCAGATTTGGCAGAGTTTCGAGCACAAGGAACCACCAATCGACTACTGTCCTCTGCCTCTTGGGTAAGCGATCTTTTTCTGTTCATTTCCTTTCCTCTCTTATCTCATCCACTTTTTTGGTCATTGGACAGAGCGGATGGCTGTTCCCAGGGTCATGTGGTGTCCTTGCCCTTTTAAATAGCCTGGTCCTATTTTTTTGACACCCACAATTATCTCCTATATTCTTGCTATCACCAATATATTCTTGTCTCAGTCATGCATATTTGTTACTTATAGAAAGACACATTGCATCAAGGGAGGCCATTCATCAACATTATCAGCCGTTACCCTGTAGGTTGTGGACGTTGCAACGTTTCCTTTCAATCTCCACATAATTATAACCAGTCCTTGACACCTCTTTTCGGTCTTTCATCTTTGCCACTTTTATTTCAGATGCATCTCCAGTTTATCATGACCTCTGAAGCCATAACTTTTATGAAGGCACTGTGGTAAGCCTGACTTTTTCTGTTCTGAAGGCTCATGCAATTTGCACAAGGTACATTTTCTGTTCAGGACAGCAGAAGCACCAATATGCAGTAAATGTTCCTCGCTGTAGAACTTCTCCAAAGTTCCTGAGGTCCTTTATTCCTCACACTCTTGGACTGTGGAACAGTCTCCCTGACGATGTCCTGCAATTAGAACTTCAAAAGTTCAAGTGAAGATGCAGTGCATTACTACCCTAATACTATTCTCTTGGTATTTTAATACATTTTTATCTATTTGTTAATTTATTTCCTCTTACTTCTTCCTAATGAGTGCCTTAATATTCTTTGGAAGCTCGAATTTCAAGTCAGTGGACCCTTTGGTGGGTTTGTTCCCTATGAATAGGGTTCTTCATCTTCTGAATAATAATATATAATAATAATAATAATTGTCTAACATGTAGTGGTCCGCATGGCATGAAATCTCAGTCCTTGCGAGGTGGACATAGTTGGTGAAATACATTCAGTGTATTGAATCTTAATTTCTCCTGTAGAATTTGCTAGTAGTTTTATTTAATATCCATATTTATTTATTGGTGATTGAGTGTGTCTTTTTTTTAGTATGGCCTTGGAAGTTAGTCAGAAGTCAGGGAGAAAGATGCAACATGAGTCAAGTGTTTTTCAGTAAAAAGATGGTTAACAGAGGCATTCTCATTCAGCCGATTTGATATATTCCATTTTTTCAGGTCCTTTACAATAAGAAAATGTTAACAGAAGGTGCAGTACGCAATCACCTTATGGACCCCACAGCAGACATGGAATCATTTTGTGTAAGTGCCACTGTAGGGGCTTTTTATAGTACACAATTGGGGCAGTATGATGGGAACAGTTTTGGAGGTTATTCAATGAAACTCTGACTTTCCTTAACCTAATTTATTTCCTTAATATTGCAGTGGCCTGAAGACCTTCAAACAGAACCTTATCCTAACTTAGCCAATATCTAACTTAGCCTAACTTAATATTATAGTTCATCAGAACTTATCCTGTATTCCACCTTAACACTACAAAAACCAGCAAAATACTTCAACTATAACAAAAACATATTGGGCTCAAAACCACAAAATAAACTCAATAATTCATTTAAACTCTGCAAAATTACATGAATGCACTAGCTTCATGAAAAGAAGCACATGACCACTGCAAACAGAGCCCAGATTACAGTAGATGGTTCATAATCAAACCAACCGCAATCATACGAACGTTTTTCATCATACAAACCCAAACTTAGCCTACCACACCACCACTATTCCTAATTCTGACACCATTGTTAGACAGGTGGTGGACCTATTCCCAAAAAACAAAGGCTCCAAATGGAGCTGGAATGTCAGAAACTGGAACCCATCAAGTCTTGTAGATATGAGGTCTACAGGATAGCTCTTTGTCTAATTCCAGTCAATGGTAGCAACCTGCTCATACATTGGCTTATTGGTGTTTGTGTAGGCTGTCATTTCTTTTCAGAAATATTACCTGCCATTTAGAACTTGTTCACTTATCACTTCTGCTACCTTGAAGAGAGTTCTTGGCCTCCTGTTTGACTGGTGGTATTTCAGGATTCTTTTTTGGTGTACTGGAAAGATGAAGGTCTCTTAGCAAGGTTTTGGTAGATGGGGAGGTCTGCTGTTACAGTGGTCTAGTACATTATAGACAAACATTATCATATATAGGTAGAAAAAGCTTCTAAATTCTGTAATAGAATTCTCTTGTTCATTTGCTGTTGAATTCTGCCGTTGTTCCGATGCAGTGCTTTCAAGTTTAAAAGTCTTTGATATTACTGAAAAGCATCACGAACCATTGCCCTTGTATTTTTAAGATTGTTTCTGTATGTACTGTATTCGTTACATTATTTCTTTGTAATTATTATTATTATTATTATTATTGAGATTACTTTTCTGTGTTCCCAAGTCACCGATCTGTTAGGCATCTTCCATACAAGTGTTCACGTATTTTGAATGATGATAATGGTAATCTTTGTTTACAAAGCAAATTTTTAAGGTGGCATATGTTTTCTAGTCTTTTATTTGCCACAAATTTTGGTTTGAAATAAGTGAAAAACGCCATTTTACGTTGGCGTACCTTGTACCTTATATGGTACTCTTTCATCATCATTTCCTAATGAGATACGGTATGTTAGAATGGTCTTAAGTAGAGGGGAAAGTTAGAATGTCTTTTTATATCTGTGTTGTTGCTTAAACATATCTTATTTTGTATTTGTTTTCTCATCTGCCTCTATTTAGTTTGCATAAATTGTCAGTTAGTTCCTTTTGTTAAATTTGTTAAACATTTGTTAGATTTCATATCATCTCTGGCTCCTCCTGGAAGTAGTTCAAATGTTGTGACCTCATTATTTTGTCATTATTTTTTTACTGTTTTTCATCGTCTTCTATAAATAGACATTCATGTATGGTCCCCCAAGGAATGTTTGAATGTTGATGATAAGTTTGGGAAGGGTTCGTGTAGTGGCTGTCATGTTTTTGATGAATTTTTGACAGCTATTAGCAATCTTGCCTATCTTTCATTTAGATTACAAAATTCTTATCATTAACTGTATTTGAGTTTTGAGTTGCCATGGCCATGTGTTGAAATTGAGTTAGAATCTGCACTTTCCATTCCATTCCATTCCAACAAGGAATCCTCTCCAGGGACTGTAGGAATACAGCTGTACTCCTTCTGGTTGCTAAATGTCCTTCCTCTGTTGGTCCACCTACCAGGATTGTAAGGTCTTCGCCAGTCTTGCAATTTGCAAGATGACTGGTTGCTTTGTCAACTTCTGCTGTTTTATTTGCAATATTCCAAGTATTCCCAATTGTTTTTTCCAAACTCACTGGCACTTTCTCTGAAGTAAACTGCAACGGGTCTGTGTCCCCAGTCGTCATCGTCTCGACCAAATAATTTCCCGTAGTAATTACTTTTCAGAGATGTCACAGGAACGGCAGAACCTCATTAAAGTATCTTGAGGCCTCAGAGGTCAGTTTGAGTCTACCTTGAGGAAGTTATTGGTCCTGCCTGCTGAAGAAGAAGCCTGGTGGCTTTGCCCCTGTGTACCTCGTCTCCGTAGGGGGTTCTTTGTGGTGTCCCTTCCATGGCCCCTTAGCTGCTATAACCCCTTCCATTCCCTGGACTGTACCTCCGTTCACATCCTCTCTCATCAATCTTACTTTCCTCAACTCTCTCCTGCAGAAGGTGTCCCTCTTGTTACACCTTTCAGACCTTTTCACCCTCAGTTTTCCTTCAAGCGCTGAATGACCTTGTATGTCCCAGTGCTTGGCCTTTGGCCTAAATTTTACAGTCCACTCCATTCCATTCCAGCTTCAAGAAGGCACAAGTCTTACTGCTCCACACATACAAATGTGGAAGTATTTCTCCAAGAAGTCACATGACTCCAGCCTTCCTTCAAGAAATGATGGCGGGTTTTTCAACCACTGGGCATATTAAGCCTGTCGTCTCAGTCTGATAGACACAATGATAGGTGTAATATGATTGATTGGTTTATATGAAAAACTTGTTTTATGTTTTATAAAAACAGTAGTTTTAGTCTAAGTAAATATAAGGGTTTACAAAGCCATATAACTTATAATATTAATAAGATTTCAGTGTGCTAACCCAATGAGAACTAAGATTTTTGGCTAAATCATTTTCATGACTCATTTTCATCTTGCAAGCAACTGCAATTTGTACAAAAATGGTCTGTTGATTCCGTATATATTATCTTTCTGGTTTGTTATCTGTATCTTTGGTAATATTGGTCAGTGTTTGTGCTACTCACAAACATTTAGAGGTACAAACAAACAGGACCTCAAATTGAAATTGCTTTCGGAGCGCCCCCCCCTCCCCCCTTTGCGACCCGTAAATTCAGCAAGTTCAGATTCTGTACAGCGTGCCTGTTCTGTACATACAGTGTAACACGTTTCAGGATTGGAACACGTACAGTACTTTGTTGATTTTGCAACGAGTTTATTCGTTACGTTATTTCTTGGTAATTATTATCATTACTGATATACTTTTCCGTGTTCCCATTTCACATCCTGTCGTACATTTGCAGCAAATTTCGGCTCGAAATAAGCAAAAGCCGCAACTTCACGTCGACGTACCTCGTATCTTATGTGGTACCCTTTCGTTGTCGTTTCCTAATTGTCGGCGTCGTCGTTTGAACGTTTTTCCTTTGTTTTCTCGTCTGCCTCGGTCGAGATGGGTCGTTGTGGTTCCTCTACTCAGGATGTGTTGTTGAGAGGATTGGTATCACTTCTGCTGTCAGGATTGGTATCACTTTTGCTATCAGAATTGGTATCTGGATTGGCATCACTATTTCTATCAGAATTGGTACGAGGACTGGTATCACTGTTGCTATCAGAATTGGTATCACTTTTGCCATCAGAATTGGTATCATAATTGGTATCACTCCAGCTATCAGAATTGGTATCAGGACTGGTATCACTACTGCTATCAGAATTGGTATCACTATTTCTATCAGAATTGGTATCACTATTTCTATTAGAATTGGTATCATAATTGGTATCACTTCTGCTGTTGAAAATTATCTGTTTAAAGAACGGTTTTGTTCCTTTTGTTGTTGGTAGTTGGTTAGTTAATTATATATTCAATTGTTTATTTTTCCTTTTTTGGGTAAACCTGTGTTACCCAGTGATAACTTATGCATTATAATAATTAATGGTCGTTTGCGCTTAAAGGGAAACCCAGCATATTATTTATTTTCGTTTTGACGGTAAATCCTTTGAAGCGTAAACTACTTAACAACCCTTTCGGAACTATCTGTTGGTGGTCTTGTTTTTTTTTACAGTAATACGAAATCTAAAGGAACCATCGCCAGCAGGGGAAAGAAAAAAAGGCAGTTGAAAGAAGGTTTTCGTACTGGACATACGGCTGGCTTTTATAAGAGGAATGTTATCTACCGTTTGTCGAAGTCGTTTAATGGAGGAGTAATATATCCCCTCTTTTCTCCGCCATCCGCACAAGACGAGACCAGCCATAAGTGTTTTAACATCAATACACCATCTTCGCCGAATTTCCGAGGAATAGAATTGATAAGGTACGTCATTACGAAAGATATGCTGACTTTCTAAAGTGATTCCCTGTCAATTTATTTATCGTAGATAAATATTCCATCGCACAATTTTCAAGATCTGCTATCAGAATTGGTATCACTCCAGCTATCAGAATTGGTATCAGGACTGGTATCACTATTGCTATCAGAATTGGTATCATAATTGGTATCACTATTGCTGTCAGAATTGGTATCACTATTGTTATCATAATTGGTATCACTTCTGCTATCAGAATTGGTATCACTATTGCTATCAGAATTGGTATCAGGACTGGTATCACTACTGCTATCAGAATTGGTATCACTTTTGGTATTGGAATTGGTATCATAATTGATATCACTTCTGCTATCAGAATTGGTATCACTCCAGCTATCAGAATTGGTATCAGGACTGGTATCACTATTGCTATCAGAATTGTTATCATAATTGGTATCACTTCTGGTATCAGAATTGGTGTCACTATTGCTATCAGAATTGGTATCACTATTGCTATCAGAATTGGTATCATAATTGGTATCACTTCTGCTATCAGAATTGGTATCACTCCAGCTATCAGAATTGGTATCAGGGCTGGTATCACTATTGCTATCAGAATTGGCATCATAATTGGTATATATCACTTCTGCTATCAAATTGGTATCACTATTGCTATCAGAATGGGTATCACTTCTGTTATCAGAATTGGTATCACTCCAGCTATCAGAATTGGTATCAGGACTGGTATCACTATTGCTATCAGAATTGGTATCAGGACTGGTATCACTATTGCTATCAGAATTGGTATCACTCCAGCTATCATAATTGGTATCAGGATTGGTATCACTATTGCTATCAGAACTGGTGTCGCTATTGCTATCAGAATTGGTGTCAGGATTGGTATCACTATTGCTATCAGAATTGGTATCACTATTCCTGTCATAATTGGTATCAGGACTGGTATCACAATTGCTATCAGAATTGGAATCAGGATTGGTATCACTTCTGCTAACAGAATTGGCATCACTTCCGCTATCAGAATTGGTATCAGGATTGATATCACTTCCGCTATCAGAATTGGTATCAGGATTGATATAACTTCCGCCATCAGAATTGGCATCACCTCCGCTATCAGAATTGGCATCACTTCCGCTATCAGCATTGGTATCAGGATTAGTAACACTTCAGGTTTCATCTTCTGAATAATTATAGTAATAATAATTAGGTTTTGGTGTTTGCGAAGGAAGTCGTTTCTTTTTGAATAACTTCCATACCTTTTCGTTTGGGACTTTTTCGGATATCACTTCTGCTCCTTTTAGTAAGACAGTTATTGGTCTACTCTTTACCTGAGGATATTTCAGTATTCCAGGATTATTGCAACAATGAATGCCCGTTGAAAATGTTTGGGCAATGCTGTATACTGCCGTTACATTGGCCTTCCTGTACATTGCAGACCAACATTATCACATAGAGACAGAAAGAGGAATAACAGAAAGCAATAAATGTAAGAAAATGCGAATTAGAGATTGCTTGGCGAGGCACTGACTTCTGGGAAATTGCACGGCAGAACGGAGGGTCATTTTTAGCTCTGTAAAAGTACCTATGGTTGCCCTGACTGGAAGCTTTCACTGGAAAAATAATGCAATTTATGAATAATGGGATCCGAGTGCCCAATCGGCAATCAGTTTATTGCATTTTGAATGTCTGTAAATTCTCAACTTTCTGCAGACAGTTTAGGTACTTCTGTAGACTGTAACCTGTTCTGTGGATTATCTCTTTGACCTTCAGTTATTTGTCCTCTTGCTTCGCCCTTTTCCAGCCCAGATTCTTTATCGTGACCTTGTTCTAATTGTGACCTGTGGTTTATTGACAAATCCTCTGAACAATCCCTGTCATTGCCTAGAAGCATGACTCAGTGATCTGAAACTTGTACCTCTGTTGAATAGGTTGCTAAACAAGAATCATCCCTGCCAAGTCAGGTCAAGTCAGGTTGTTGCGGGCTAAGTTTGGCTTTGCATGATGAAAGACGTTTGTATGAATTAATTGTTCCGTTTTGTTTGTTGTGATGTTTTTATTTTTGTTTGATTTTTTGTGTCCTTATTAAGTTTGTGTGTGGATATGTTGTTTATGAATGTGTCGTTGGTGTAATTCTGCAGAGTTCAAATGAATTCTTGAGTTTATTTTTGAGCCCAGTATGTTTTTGTTGTAGTGAAATGAAGATTTCATGGAAAAGGACAAATTGTTGCAGAAATGTGTCATTATTTTTGCACCAGACTACCAATTTACTCTTTTGTATTTACTGTACAAGTATTTAAAAGCTGGTTTTTGTAGTATTGAGGTGGAATACAGGGTAAGTTCTGGTGAACTATAATATTGAGTTAGGCTAAGTTAGGATAAGGTTCTGTCTGAAGGTCTTCAGGCCACCGTAATATTAAGGAAATAACTAGGTTAAGGAAAGTCAGAGTTTCATTTAATAACCTCCAAAACTGTTCCCATCATACTGCCCCAATTGTGTACTATAAAAAGCCCCTACAAGGTCACATCTGCCATTGGTTACAGCCTTAGTCTCTGATAGATCTTAGACATTCTTTAACTTGTTCTTGTGGTAGTTTAATGCATTGTTTTCCTTTTGTGTGACCTTGAAAGTTGATGCCCAAGTTTGATTTATTTGTCATTTTTATTTTGTAGTCTCTTAAAAAATTGAAAGGGCCTTCTCCCAAAATTTGTCAGACTCCATCTTTTCATTTTTCAGTTTTAAATCCATTTTTGCTTGTGATTTTATCCTGAGTGCACCTTGTATTTACACAATTTCTTTGTTGCAGATATTCCGATTGTGCTGTTGGCAACCGGTACAACGTTATTGCACGGCTAAGGTCAAGCTGCGAAGATCTTCCAGCGGTTTGCTCATTGTCAACTTGAAATTGATCGATTATCGTTGCGTAGAGGTTTTTGTGGTCTAATTATTATGTCACTTTTTCCCCAGTGTCCTTTTAATAAACCCTTGAAGTTAATCGTACTTAATAAAGATAGTGAGGTCATGTGATAGTGTGATAGTCACTGTAACCTCACTTGGTGGAGTACCAGCATCTAGATTCCATCTAGAATAGAAATCTCTCTGTTCATTTGTCTGTTAAACTCTGAAATGGTCTTTTTGTATAACTCTGAGATGGTGTTCTTGCATATACTGCTGTTTCCAATGTAGGACTTTCAAGTTTAAAATTGTCTGTGAAACTGACATAAAGTATATTATGTATAATCGCCTTTGGATTTTGTATTTTTAAAGTGTTTTTCTAAGTTCTGTATACAGTGCATTTTTAATAATTATACAGGTATTTTTGTACATTTCTGTGTTCCTATTTCGTGTGTTGGTATTTTTAGTGTGTGGAAAGTTGCTTTTGCAAATCAGTGAACTAATTTTAGGCATGTTTGATTGATGTTCACATGTTATACATTATTATAATTGTAAGAATTTTTTCAATTCAATGCCCAGTTGGCATATCTCTATAAGCCATGTGATAAGACCAAACTTTAGTTATTATATTTATAACTGATGAAAATCTTACTTTATAATCATCAATTAATCATGTTGGAATGTTTTCGAATATTAGCAAGGAGAGAGAATCATTCAAAATGATTGTATGTTACAGTGCATTCTCTCTGGGCCAGCCATTTGTGTGTAATTATAAGAGGAGAGAATTTAATCAGACCACTTAGTTAGGAGTCACAAGTGACAAAATTGGGCTAAATTGAAGGTTGGTGTATTTTACAGGGCATTAAATTATCAAAAATGCCCAAAAGTCATGAAATTTGGTAGATTTTGGGTCAGATTAGGCCAAGTTGGTTCACAATTTTGAGTTTTTTGTTGAATTAATGCCTCTGTAATGAGTTTAAAGGCTTTATTAAATTTTGGGGTCATTGAATTGTAAAAAATGGCCCAAAATTGTTAAGTTTGGTCAATCTTGGGCATGTATTGTGCCCATAAGCCTTTGGTAACACATCTGTATTGTAGTCATTTATATTTTGTTGTGTGTGATGGATTTGTAACAAATATTGCCTAGTTTTCTCTAATATGTTTTGGGGAAATGTATACAGATATGTAATTGTAATAACCATAATGCTCTCCTAACTTCTCGAATTCTTCACACTTTGTGGATGCGCTTGTCAGTGCAAAGCCTTAGATCCAAATGCAAGAGTGAAGTAATTCTGATGTCCGTAGCAAAATGTAAAACTGCGTCCAGAATAGAATGAGGTCATGGTACCAAAGGTCAGGATGGCAATGTGACCTTGTTCTTGTACTCTGGATGTGGATTGAAATCCTACCATGGACGTCAGAATTACTTTACTTCATATTCTTGCATTTGGATGTAAGGCTTTGCACTGTCAAGCACATCCAGAAGGTGTGAAGAATTAGAGAAGCGAAGAGGCCATTGCGGTTATTACAATCATGTATCTGTAGATGTTATAGCAACTGTGTTCATGTGTTTCAATGTGCTGTGCCCGTACACTTGGAAAGTGGTCGATTAAGGCGATTCCACGATTTAAGATGTGTCTGTTGTGTAAGGAAATTATTTTGTATGACATGCCTATCACAGTTGTGTATTTTGTTCTGAAGGAAAAGGTTTTATGTTGGACTTGTCAGTCTTTGGGATAGGTCAGCAAGCTCATTGGTTTCATTCTATAGAGGTCATGTAACACGGCTTAGGATTGGCCATACCCACTTCACCCATAGCTATATTTTAAAGGGAACCAGTGCCCCAGTTTGTGCTCACTGTGGTGGTCAGCTATCCGTCGAACACGTGCTGGTGCGCTGTCCTAAATCCCATCGCCTTAGGGTACAGTACTTACCAACGGGAAGACTATTTTAGAAGTTTTAAATGGTGACGTTGAGGTAGATGACCTTATGGGTTCTCTGAAAGAATCTGGTCATTTTAATGAAATATGTCAGTATCTATTTAATAAAGATTTGAGTCATATTTATTTTATATGCCAAGTATATATTTTAAATATAAAAGTTTAATATATATTTAATTAATGGAAAATGGAATTATTTTAAAAAACTTAAAGTTTAGTATATATTTCCATTTCCATTATTTTCAAAAACAAAGTCAGAATTTGACACAAAAATCAGTAAAAATGGATAACTTCTAACAGAAATTAGGCGATTACAAATTATTTCGAATGAGCTGAAGAAATCGTGAAAAATGAAAACTTTCGAAATATTTCAAAGCTTATGCAACAATATGAACGCAGATGACAGCCAGGTTATACCTTCATGGATTTAAACCCTTTATGATATGAATTCAATAACTTTCTACATTACTATAATTATGGCTTCCAAAAGGATAAATCTAAATAGGTGAGAATGTATTTATGTAAGAGAAGGCTTGAAAATAAAGCTAATCAATTTATGCATATTTTGGCCTCCAATAATTAATGAATTTCTCCATCCGTAATTGTGTAAAGCAAAGAATCTGAAAGCAAAACTTCAATTTATTTAGCATTTTATTATTGTCCCTTGATTTAAATGTTATAACATACTGCAGTTCCAATTTCATTTAAGTTCAGGATATGATGACAAACATTTCATTGTAAGTTACGACTCCCATGTCACTATAAAAAGTGTTTGTTGTACTAGTTATACTTGAAGTGTAATTGAATGTTTTCCTGACTGCATGTCAAACAAGTAACACCATTTTTGCTATAAAACTCCTTGGAAAGTTCTTTGTACATTTTCTTCTGTGTAGACTCATTCATTGTCGGTTAATCATACAAGCTCAGGTATGCTAATATATCAGGGGTGTAATTAATAGCTCATCTTCCACTTACAAACTTTGCTCACAAGTCAGAATCAATGTTGAATTTGTCAAAGTAAACCCTTAGTTTCATACATACCACAGCTACAGGGCATACCTGTATACGGTCTTTAAGAGCAAAAATTCCAAGCACTAAAATTCCAAGCGCTAAAATTCCAAGCGCTAAAATTCCAAGTTCCAAAGAGTAGCTCTGTACACAACCAAAATTCCAAAAATTAAAGATCTCACTCAAGAATTATTTTTGAAAGATTCTAACATTTAACTTTGCAGTACATTTAGACAAAGAGCAAGGTAATTCAGGCTTTAACTTAAACAAAAAATTTTTCCATCAACTTCACCTTTCTATAAAACCATTTAGAAAATCTTCCTAAGTAAAGTAGTGTCTCCAAGCCACTCCTTATGTAGGCCTAACTCCAGGATCTCACCAATGACCTTTTAACCCCGTGGTAGATTTACTTTGACAGCATGGTTTACTCATTGGATGTGACAAAGTTGGTAAAAACCACAAAACAGGGTAAAAATAGAATCAATAAATTTTTACTTATTGTAATAAGTTTTGTTACAAGTACAATATATATTGTAAAACAGTTTAGATAGGACAATACTTGACAATACTGGACAATAGAAAATTCAGTTTGGGAGCACACTTCAGAGCCAGTAACTACTAGCAAAGCGCCTCAGTGGCGTGGTCGATATGGTGTGTGCGTCCCACCTCGGTGGTCGCAGTTTCGATTCTCGGCCATTCCATTGAGGAGTGAGAGATGTGTATTTCTGGTGATAGAAGTTCACTTTCGACATGGTTCGGAAGTCACGTTAAGCCGTTGGTCCTGTTGCTGAATAACCACTGGTTCCATGCAACGTAAAAACACCATACAAACAAACTACTAGCAAAATAAAGTTAAATTATCTAAACTCATACACTGCTGCCACTTTTACAGACAAAATTAAACTACACAAAGGTATGAAAAAAAAAAGTTTCCAAAAATAGTCAGGTAACACTTCAGAAAAATATGCCAAAGGTAATACAAGTCTTCAGATAAAGATTTGTAAGTTCCACTTATGTGACTGGGGTTCATAGAGTTTCATAAAAATACACCAGAGGGAATTATAAAAGTCTTCAGATTAAGATTAAGCTGTGCACTTAACAGGTGATAAATTAACACTAATAAAATTTCCCTTCAGTTGCACTTAGCAACATGTGATAAATTAACACCAATAAAATTTCCCTTCAATTGCACTTAGCAACAGGTGATAAATTAACACTAATAAGATTTCCCTTCAATTGAATTACAGAAAACTCAAATTCCTATTTCAAGAATATAAGGAAAGGCCTCAAATCACAAAGGAAAAATAGGGAACAAACATGAAATATTCAGGACCCAGTCATAAAAAATATGTTACCATGAGACTGGGAATTTAACTGGACAAGCTAACAACTGCCTCTGAACAATTGGAAAACAAGAACACCTACTCTAAATACCCATGAAGTCAAACATTGAATGGCTACACAGCAACTAGAGAAAAATGAAAAACTAACCCCAGTTAATTACCTCAAGGAGAACTGTACAACAGTACAATTTATGCTTTATACAAAGTTCCACAAACCCTTGCAATTCCTAAAGTTTGGCAGCCCTAAGACATTAAGTTCCATAAATAAGGAAATCATTATTAGTTCATCCAATCCACCTGTACTAGTGAAATACCATTATCAAGCAGACATTGGCCAAGCTTTAACTCTTCCCACACAGCAGCCAAAGAGAGAAGTCAGCTATGAACAGCACTTGAAACAGCAGAAATCAGTACAGCAACACTTGAAAGCAGAAGAAACCAGCACTTGAAACAGCAGATATCAGTACAGCAACACTTGAAAACACAGCAGAAGTCAGTCTTGTCACAAAGCTTCCATAAAAGAGCAGAAATTGACCTTCCAGAGCTTGAACTTCCAGAGGGTAAGATGGCCTCTACCAGAGGACCCAGGCAGCAATCACAGAAGAACTGATTCTCTTAAATTTGTGGGTCCTTCTCATCACCTCTGAATAATGGTCCCAAGGGCTGTGAAAAAGCGTGTAGGAAGTTTTATAAAGCTTAGTTACATCATCACACCAATAGGTGGCGGGCTGGTCACAAAGGCCCCTCTTACCCTGAATTTAGGAAAAAAAAAGTCGATATCAGATTAAATCTAATTATTTTTAATGTTAATTATTGCCCAAGTTAAAATTAAAGCCAATTCATGGGTCAGTAATGAAATATATGAATATATACTTTAAATTTTCCCATAGAAACAATTAGCATTTATTTGCTGCCTAATATCCCTTTGCATTAATGTATAATTATCTTCAGAAGCCATTAAGAATATGTGTTCTATGCCAAATGACTTCTACAGTATATTCACATAAATATAAATATGCCTTATAATTCACTGGTTCATAAAAAGAGCTAAAGTCTCATTTAAAGTCATTTTAAAGCTCCAGTGCCTTCTAATTCATTAACATGAACCTAAAAAATAGATCGATTTAAAGGCCAATTAATGCAAAAAACCGGTTTCTTCTCAGCTGTCAAAATTGACCTTGAAAATGGAGTTGACCTTGAAAATGTAAGCTGTAGTGAATAGTGATTCCATGACTAATCAAATTTATATTTATAATTTGTCCATAAATATGTAATTTCTTTCATAAAATTTAATAAAACCCTTATAATAAATAAATTTAAGCTTTAAAGACTGATTATATCGCCATTATAGTTATCATAGGTGGTTTTATATATATGAAACATGACCGAAATATTACGAAAAGCGCCAAATCTTGGTGTCTAATGACACCTGCTGGAGCCTCCATAGAATAGGTTGAACATGTCGGCTATGAAACTGTAGTGACTCAAAGAATAATCGAAATAATATTTATACTTTGTTGATAAAAGTGTAATTTTTATTCATAAAATAAAATATAAAACTATATATACGATATTTTATCTTTTAAATACTAATTATATTATCATTATAACTATTAAAAATGTCCAATACTTAAGAAGCATTACCAAAATATTACGAAAACGCAATTAAAAGGGCTGAACTGTAAATCAAGTTGAAAAACAGAGACAAAATAGTCAATTTAACCAATATTATCATGTTAAAATCCACAAAATCACATTATATAACAAATTTAATGTATATTACATCGTTATGGATGGAAATATCTCAATTAAGCGCCAGAAAAAGGCCAAAAATAACGATAAATAAACAGGGATCCGTGACGTCATCAAGAGGCCTTGGAAGGAAGAAGGTAAACAAAAGCCTTTTCACGTCTTAAAACGGCTTAATTCACCCTAATTAAGCAGGTAATTATCCCGTAACTCATCATCCAGACTTTATTTTAGTCATTAGGGACAGTTTTGCATAGGAATCTTATGAATTATGTGTTAAATCGAGCTTAAATCAGCAAGATTTGGGTCACCTGGGTGGCCTGGCCTGTGCCATGTGGCATATCCCATGACTCGAGGCCGGTCGTTTATTTAATGATTTAATCCTAATTAAGTCATTATTGTCATCCTAGGATGGTCGTTTTAATGTAGGATGGCTTGATTAGGGTAGGATACTTGCTATTTAACATTTAAAGTCGTGTTATGTCTGTGTAGTGATTTGTGCCTTAATTAGACATTAATTAACGGCTATTTGTTTAATGGCTATTTGGGGGTATGCCCGACCTGCTCTGACCTGACCCGACCTGGGACGCTGCGGCTCTGCCCTGACCTGACTGAGAGGAGCTTGGCTGTAAAATTACTGTAGAAGGCGTTTCAGAATTTTTACGACCTGACCTGACCTTGACCTTGACCTGACCTGACCTTGGACCCTGTGCCATTACTCGGACGTAACCTCTCGGCTGCACAATACCCCATTTTAGCTGCAGGCATAGAATCGACCTGAAGGCCAATGAAAGTGTTGACTGCAGACCAGGGCCTTTGTAGCCTCACCCAGAGTACAGGCAGTCCCAGGGTTATGACGGGTCCGGTTGCGGCGTTCCGAGGTTTCGGCGTTTCCGGCGTTCCGAGGTTTCGGCGTTTCCGGCGTTCCGAGGTTTCGGCGTTTCCGGCGTTCCGAGGTTTCGGCGTTTCCGGCGTTCCGAGGTTTCGGCGTTTCCGGCGTTCCGAGGTTTCGGCGTTTCCGGCGTTCCGAGGTTTCGGCGTTTCCGGCGTTCTGAGGTTTCGGCGTTTCCGGCGTTCCGAGGTTACAATGTTCCGAGGTTATGACGCTTTTCAAATATATTCATCAGAAGTTATTTCCCGGTTTATGACACATGTTCCGGGGTTACGACACCGAACCGAAGGCAAAAATATGGCTACAAAATGGCAGAATGACCACAATCTTGAGGTTCTTGATGAAAAACCAGAAAAATGCAGTTGACATCATTTCCAGTGCACCCAAAGCATTAGAAGGAAGGTTTTCTCAGGATTCTCGGTGATTTTTCGGCTCATGATGATTTTCAGCTTACGACGCAGCGTAGGAATGGAACCCCCTTCGTAAACCGGGGACTGCCTGTACGTTAAAAAAGGGTGACAATATCTAAATTCTTTAGAGACTGGTTGAGGGGGGGGGGGGGGGCAGAGCCCCACCCTGACTGATTCAAGGCCCGGTGCCATAGGTTAGTTAAGGTGAATATATGGTTTCGAGGCTGCTCGTCATACTTACGGTGGTTGCAATGCGCACCTCGAAGTAGATGTAAGTTTTGCGCATTACCCGGCCGTAACGTTAAACCCGAGGGTGTAGCCTCACAGCCTAGATCTGTCTCATAACACTACTCTCAAGTGTATATTGAACACACACCTCTTAAGAGTCATATACACCTTAGAGCTGTGTATTTAACATACGCTCGGCAGGAGTATTAAGAGATAGATCTCGGCTGCGAGGTCATACCCTCGACTTTAATGTTACGGCAGGGCAATATACGAAACGTACAGCTGCTTTGATGTGTGTATGGCAACAGCTGTGTCCTAACTGCACCCCTGGCTAGTATGAGTAGCAGTTTGAAAACTGAATACAGTGCCGTCAGTATTGCCATAAGCACATCAACTATTTCCTGTATCTGTATGTGAAACGGCCTTGGCCAGCCGACTTGGTCTTTGAAAATAGGGTACCACTTTGTGACCCTTGTAAGTTACAGTACAGCATTTTGTACAAAGGAAGTGCTGTAAATCACAGCATTTATTTCTGCATTTGCTTGGTAAATTTGTTCAAGGAATTCTGAATTCTAACATTATTACATTTTTATTTCTTTTGATCTCGTAAATGTGAACATTTCTTGTTTTCCCTTCTGTCGTAAATGATATTTATTTTCATTTATTTTTATTGATTGATTTATTTATTTTTATTTTCCTTTTTATTTTTATTTATTTATTTTCATTTATTTTTATTTATTCATTTTTTTTTATTGGTAGCCAATAATGCCCTGGTTTTGATTGTTCCCAAGAGGATGGCTCCGTAGGTGGGTAGTGCCGTCACCGTACCTCACGCGGTGCACTGTAGACATTACTTAATAAGGTACTTTGCAGCATTGCTTCAGCCCCTGTCTTCTAACAGTTGCTTCATAGTGGAACTGCAAAAGATTGACCTCCTGTTACACCTTTCAGACCTTTCTATTCCTGTCAGGTTTCCTTTTGGCACTGAATGAGGTGTTTGAATAGCATGCTTCAAAATGCTTCTGGAGTCTTTTCATGTGTGACATGCTGATGCTTTATCCATTGCTTTCAGGTTAAGCGAACGGAATGGCCGAGGGGGCAGCGGGACAGGTGGCGCTGCCCATTTCGTTTCCCCTGGAGGAGGCAAGTCACCCTACTGCGGTTCCCTATTGGGTGCCCCTGGTTCAAGGTACTCCAGCCATGCTTGTCAGTATTTGGTAAATGTTTCAATTGGTGGGTCAATTGGTGGGCCGTCCCTGTTCACATAGGCATTAGGGGTCATTAATGTTGAATGCAGCTGTTCCTGTTGATCATTATTTTGTGGCGTCTGTAAAACCTGTCACCTTTGATAAGTGGCAGGCTTTATGGAGTGCTAAATCCCATTATCCCATTCTGAGGTGGTTTTGAACCTGTGCTGGGCTGTGGCATTCATTAAGAAAAAATAATATAATATAATAATAATAATAATAACAACAACACAGGTGTGCGCAGTTCCTCGTCCTGTGAGAACGAGCTTCCTTTTGAGGTTGCCTGCAGTGTTGACATATGATGGTGCTTGGACCTTTCGGCTTGCATCTCCTCTGTAGCATTGGGACACTGTGATTATACTGTGCGTTTCTGAAGTTGATTGGACAGTGTCTTATTATTATTATTATTATTATTATTATTATTATTATTATTATTATTATTATTATTATTATTATTATTATATTATAAATGCTATTATTCTCATCATTATTATTTTTATTATTAAAAATATTATTATTATGAATACTACTATTACTAATATTATTTTATTTTTTTTTATTATTGTAAGTGCTATTATTATTATTATTATTATTACTATTATTATTATTATGAATACTACTAATACTGATATTATTATTATTATTATTATTATTATTATTATTACTATATTATTATTATTATTATTATTATTATTATTATTATTATTATTATTATTATATTATTATTATTTCAGTTTTAGATTTCCTGACACCTTAGTGAGTGTTTAGAGTTTAGTGGGTGGTTAGTATATAAGTGAGTGTTTGCAGTATAGTGAATGTTTAGTGTGTGTTTAGTGAGTCTTAGTGTTTAGTAAGTTTATAGTGTTGCATGGTTAGTGTTTACCCTTTAGTGTATAGTTTAGTGAATGTTTAGTCTTTAGAGTTTAGTGTTTAGTGAATGTTTAATGTATTGAGTGTTTAGTGAGTGATTAGTGTTTAGCCTTTAGTTCAGTAATTAGTTTAGTGAATGTTTGTAAGTGTTTAGTGTTTAGAGAGCGTTTAGTGAGTCTCAGTGTTTAGTGAATGTTTAGTAAGTGCTTAGTGTTTAGAAAGTGTTTAGCCATTAGTTTAGTGAATGTTTAGTGAGTGCTTAGTGTTTAGTAAGTATTTAGTGCTTAGTATTTTGTGTGTTTAGTTAATGTGAATGCTTAGAGTTTTTTGTGAATGTGAGCATTTAGTTAATGTTTAGTCAGTGGATAGCAAGTGTTTAGTTAGTGGATAGCAAGTGTTTAGTTAATGGTTAGTGAGTGCTTAGTGGGTGTTTAGTTTGTGTTTAACATTAAGTTAATGTTTAGTTAGTTTGTAGTGAATATTAATTGAATGTTTAGTGTATGTTTAGTTAGTGCTTAGCAAGTGTTTAGTTGATATTAGTGAGTGCTTAGTAGGTGTTTAGTGTGTGTTTAATATTTAGTTAATGTTTAGTGAGTGTTCAGTGAATGTTTAGTGAGTATGTGTTTAGTGAATGTTTAGTTAGTACTAAGCAAGTTTTTAGTAATGTTAAGTTTAGTTTGTCTTTAAAATTTAGTTAATATGTAGTGAGTGCTTAGTGTATAGTGAATATTTAGTGCATGTTTAGTGAGTGTTTAGCAAATGTTTAGTGAGTGCTTAATGTATAGTGAATGTTTAGAGAGTATTTAGTGAATGTATGGCGAGTGTTTAGTGACTTTATATCACCTATATGCAAAGAAGTCCTGTAATTTACAGGAACTGCGTACCCTAGGCATTGCTTAGATACGAGACCAGGTGTTTAGACCTCGACCGGAATGGTTACGGTGCCTAGGTCAGCCTGTATTTGTAAGGTCATTTCCTCTGTGAAATTGGTCAGATAATAATAATAACAATAATAATAATAATAATAATATTCAAAATGATGAGTAGAATTCAGTCAGAGATTTCCTGGGGAGGACGGCAATTGCAGTCGATAGGGATATTATTATTATTATTATTATTATTATTATTATTATTATTATTATGACTGTATTTCATTCCTTTTACTGTACCTTCATTCAGTTTCATAGTGCAACTGCGAGGCTTTCACCCTTGTTACGCCTTTCAAACCTCCGCACTGTCAGTTTCCGATTCAGCGCTGAATGACCCCATAGGTCCCAGTGCTATGCCTCTGGCCTAAATTGTATATTCGTTCCTATTTCTGTTTATGACTGGGCGTTAGTCACGTCGATGAAGTTATTTTTTGCAGGCTGTTCAAACCATATACTTTTTAAAATGAACCTTTTACTTCCGCGCCAATGGTAGTAAAAACTATGTAATGTAGAGGTTGAATATTTAAAACGTAAATACAAAGTATTTATATATTTTTTCGTCTTTTTCAGGGCTGGCGTGAAAGGAGAGGGGACAAGTACAATAGTGAAAATTGAATCCGGAATGATCCACAACTTTTACAGATGTATTCCAGAGTTCCGGGAGCTCCGCTTTGAAGATCGGAGACGTAACTTCGTACAGTAGTGATCTTGTACGTCATGTTTGTTCGGAGGTAGGAATCTCCCTGAACCTTGTGCAAAGAATTGTAAAAGGCTGCCCAAGATACAAGTAGAGTGTAGCTGTTTTTGTACGTCTAGCCTTACTCTTTCCATTTGGTTAAATCACATTTTCTGTTGGCATAGGCAGTCCCCAGCTTACGACGCTTATGATGCCAATCCAAAATATAGCTACAAAATGGCAGAATAATAAAAATTTGGATTTTTTTTTATGAAAAACTAAAAAAAATCCAGTTTACATTGTTTTCAATACACACAAAGCGTTAAAAGTCAGGTTTTCTCAGGATTTTTGACGATTTTTCAGCTTACGATGCGTCGTAGGAACGGAACCCCCATTGTAAACCGGGATCATAAATTCTTCAACAAGACTGGTTGCAGTATCAGCACAGTCAGAAGACCTCCGTCAAAGAGAAATGTGTTGTTGCATTAGTCCCTTTTGTGAGAATATGTGACTCTACAGTGTCAATTGTGTGTTGTGGATGCCCTACAGATAGAGGTTATGGTAAGTAAAATCTGGGTGGGTTTTGTGGTGGCAACCATTTTGATCCTGACAATTTTTTTATTCTTGGTCTTTCATAACTCCCATTGCATATTTCATTCTGTATCTCTAACCTTACTGTACAATTTAATTACATTTTTATCTTTTTATTCATTAATTTGTTAATTTATTTTGTGTTTTCTAATAACTGATCTCTTCTTTCTGTATTTCCTATTTATTTCGAGTCAGTGACCCCTTTTGTGGGCTTGTTTCTCATGAATAGGGTTTGTCTTTGAATAATCACAATTCTGACAGTATCTTTCCGTCGTAAGGTCAGACTTTAATGAGGTTCTTTTCCTCCCGTTACGCCTTCCAAACCTTCTCGCTCTCGGTTGACCTTTAAGCGCTGAGTGACCTTGTATGTCCCAGTACTTGGTATGCCTATGCCCTGAATTCTATATTCTATTCCATTCCATTCCATTCCATTCCGTAGAAAGCTTCAATGGTGCAATAACCGCTGACGTACGTGAAAAGACTCGCGTCATGGAATAAACTGAATAATAAATGTAATAAGACCATTTTCACCTTACTGTATATATTATTGCGCTCACGGCAATCTTGATCGCTTGGTAACCTCTTAAAAATTGTAATGGTAGTGTATAATATCCAATTTGAATTAAAAATTCATTATCATTTTGGTGGTAAATAACAGTTTAGAACAACGCAGTCATACGAACGATGATTATTGTACATTATCGTATTGGTTCCCTTTTAGGTGATGTGTTTAGGAAAAACATGATGTAGAATCGGCTTTGTTATTTTGTTCATTTTGAATCTCTAAGGATACAGTAAGTAGAACAGCAGGAAAACAGATGGTTTTGTAATTTAACAGTCGTCTTATGCTACCTTTGGCGGATTTTGTCCGTCAAATCCGATGTCTGTTGGTTCCGGGTCCAACAAGTACAATTATTTTGTTAACTTGGGATTTTTTTTTGTTAATCTTGGGATTTTCTGAGGTCAATTCTTGGGATTTAGTATAAGAAAATAATTTGCGTAGCAGCACAGGCCCAAATGACTTAGGTCAGCCGTTAGAACACCAAAACACTGACCTTATGAATTGACGCTCTACTCTCCATTTAGCAATCGTCTTATAATTTTTTACCTCGTCTTATCTAAAAGTCGTCTTATACATGGAAATATACGGTATACATTTGTAAATATTTCTGGATAGAAATAAAAAAGTAATGTCTATTCACTTTTTTAGCAATATGAAATATGTTTCCCTGGCAGCTTTATACAATCTTTCTTTTTACAGGTGACAGTGTGACTGCCGTGTGCGGAAGGGTGGACGGGATTTTCAAGATGGAAGAAAGTACAATGCACACCTGTGTGACTGGAGTTTGCCGTAACTGATGCAGTAGTCTTTAGACGGAAACATCATGAAAATCTTTGTGGGTGAGTGTAAAAAACAACCTGAGTTGCGTTATATTGAATAGAGGAAAGTATTTCCAGGTTTGGAAAACCCATACCTTAGAAGACGTGGTCTTCTTCTTTCTCTGCACCTTTTCCCACTTCTGTGTGAGGTCGAAGTTTCTGCCAGCTTTCCTCCTCCTGGCTCGGTCAGACACATCATCCTCTGACAATTGTTTGTCTCACAAATCTTCTCTAACTACATCCATCCACCTTCTTCACTTCTTCGGTCTTCCTCTCGCTCTCTCTCCCACCAGGCACCTCCATCTGCATCACTCTCCTCCCTACGTATGTCTCGTCCCTTCTCATCGCATGGCCGTACCACTGCAGTCCTCTTTCCTGGGCCTTCTCTGATAGTTCTACGACTTTAGTGGTCCCTCTCATTCTTTCATTTTTGATCCTGTCCAGTTTTGTTACTCCACACATCCACCTGAGCATTTTCTTCTCCACCGCATCCAATTTCTTCTCTTGCACTCTCTTTACCGGCCATTTTTCTGCTCCATACGTCGAAGCTGGTCTCGCTACTGTCATGTACACTTCTTTAGCCGCGTGGAGGGTTAACGGAGAGTGTCGTTAGCTTGGGGTTTCTGTATTTTCTGAGTTACAGGAGCTGAATGTGAGCTTCTTGGAAAGAGGAAAGAGTAATCTGTGCCCTGTGTGTTTTTGAGGGTAATGCATGTAACAAGGAATCTAGGAATCCCGTTGAGTCTTGCAGTGTCCCATCGGCCCCAAACTACAGCCCCTTTCATTCCTTTGACTGTACCTCTGTTCATATTCTCTCTCTTCCAACATACTTTCCTCAACTGTCTCCTGACAATTTTCCTCTTGTTAGACCTTCCAAACCTCTTCATCCTCTCAGTTTCCCCTCATAGATCCCAGTGCTTGGCCTTTGGCCCAGATTTTATATAGTATTCCATTCCAACAAGGAACCCTCTCTAGTCTTGCCAAATAAAATGCCAAAGGGACTATTTGCTAAATGGCCTTCCTCTGTTGATGTATCTGTCAGGATCTTAAGGTCTTCAAATGTCTTGTGTTTCTTAAGGTGACTGGTTGCAATGTTGACACATCCGGAAGACCACCGTCAAAGAGGACAACGTGTTTTCCTGTTAGTTTCTTGGGTATGAATATGTGACAGTCCAGTACAGGCAGTCCCTGGTTGTCGGCGGGGATTCTGTTCTTGGTGGCACGACGATAACCGAAAATCGCTGGCGACTGAAAGTAAAGTCTATGGGCTCTGAAAAAATCGTACGGTGCTGACGACTGGTTATTGGCACCGTAATGAAAACTATATTTTGTATAGAGAATTTCCTTCAGTAGTACTTTATACTACAATATACCGTACTGTAAAATGATGAAAGCCTAACCTTGAATCCTTTGGGATGAACATACTTTCGTTCCATGTTGTTGCTGTATAGTAGTACTGTAATCCAACTGTTCTAGTATGTACAGGCCGTTACTTTCTGTTGCTGATGATTGTGAAGTAGGAACATATTAGTCCGTAATGAAAGTGTTAAAATTAGAACTGCACAGTGTACAGTTTGTAATATATACAGTATTAATTAAAGTACAGTTGCTTTGAAATTGTTGTGCTTCATAACCCCTGTACACTACAGTACATAAACTGTACCTACAGTAAAATATTGGTGCGGCCATTTTTGTGTACAGTGTACTGTACAATATACTGTACTACCGTACAGTCCTGTATGCAACTAGAAAGGAAAGTGTTTTTTAAAACAATATAAAATGTATAAAAATGAAAAAAGTGAAGGATTCCTTACCTGATTTCAGTGATTTTAAAAGATACAGTACTGGTTGTGGGAGATGGAGATGTGTAGTACGCAGTACAGTACAGCACTGTACTTAACACTTATACAGTACAGTACACTGTATACTGTAGTTCTGCTGATGAATTCTGGACATCAGGTACACAGTCTGTAACGAATATATTAAAATTAGTACTGTGCAGTACAGTATTGTACATAGTATATGTACAGTAATAAAGTACAGTACATACTGTACTGTAGTAAAAAGATAATTATGTTAAATACTGCACCATGTATATTTACAGCAGTATGTACAGTACACCAAATAAAAAAAGGAATCTTGGTGGGGGTCTAGAATAAGATAAAAATGATGCAGTACAGTACTGTAAGTCTTGGGTAACAGTTAAAAAATGTGTACAATACTGTAGTACTGTACACCTAAAAATAAAGTACAGTCTGTAAACAAAAATGAAGAATTGCTTCCCTGGTGGACATTGAGAGGGTACAAAGTCTTGTCTTCTGAATCTGGAATAATGGTACAATCTGTACAGTACAGTACAGTACTACCGTAGTACACTTGTTTTGTCTCAAATTTATAACAATATATAAAACCATTTAAACAAAAGAGGCTTCAGTTGACTCAAGTGGGAACCTCCAAAGGTTTCTTCAAGGGAATCTGGTTCGTCTGCAGACACGAGGCTCAATTCTGGAATGACAATAAAAAATGAGGTTATGCGACAGTACTGCATTAATATATAGTAACATAAAGTACATCAGTATATTGTACAGGTACAGTACTTTACAGTATAAAACAATTTACATATGTACTGTACTGTACAGTAAAACAAATATATAACAAAGCTAATTCGTTACCAGGAGAGGTTGGTGGGGGTGATTCTACTATGTCAGGTGCAGTGGAATCAGGAAAGGACTTCTCTTCTGCAATAATAAAAATTATAAAAATGATTGGGTGATTCATAATGTACTGGTGCCTCCTCCTCCTCCTCGTTCCAAGAAGACTCAATGTTTTTTACAGCATCTAAAATCCTGTAGCCCTTCCAGACTCGCTTGACGTCCGACTTGTCACTGCTATTTTTGGTGACCCTGGGGACATGGCAAAATGTCCCTAAGCCTTGAAGTTAGCAATGACTCCCTGTTCCATCAGCTGTAGAAGCGATGTAATGTCTGGTGGAAGGCAGACTACCTTCACTTCAGGATAAGTCTCACCCAAATCAGAAGGGTGACCAGGGGCATCGTCCAACACCAGCGGGACCTTGAATTCCAGACCCTTCTCCTCCAAATACTTCTGAACTGCTGGCATAAAGGGATCATTGAACCATTCCTCGAAGAGAGCGACAGTGACCCAGGGTTTCTTGTTAGCCTTCCAAATGACAGGGAGCTGAGGCTTGAAAATTCCCTCGAGTGCCCTTCGGTTTTCAGCCAGATACACTAGCAAGGGCTTCAGCTTGAAGTCACCAGTGGCATTGCTCCCAAGAAGCAAAGTCAGTCTCTCCATACTGACTTTATGGCCTGGTGGTGTCTTCTCCTCCTTGGATGCTGGCTGCAAATGGTTCACTTTCACTACCTTCCCCTTTCTTCTGAACTACCTAGCCTTTTGAATCATACCAAGGCTCACTGGAACGTTCTGTTGGTTTTGGTCTTCGAGGCAGACCATCGATAACTTCTCCATCTCCACAAGGTTGGGGTTATGTTGCTTGCCTAATCTAGTAGCAGCAACACAAGTAGTAACAGCCATCATTGAAGCACCACCTTTCATGTGTTGCACAATACAGGCAGTCCCCTGTTTACGACAGGGGTTCCGTTCTTACGCTGCATCATAAGCTGAAAATCGTCATTGGGCGTATTGAAAATGAGGTAAACTGCATTTTTATTGAGTTTTTCATCAAAAGAACCTCTGAATTTTTATTATTCTGCCGTCTTGTAGCCATATTTCTTCTGTTGGATCGGTGTCGTAAGCGTCATAACCCCTGAACATGCATCGTAAACCGGGAAATAATTCCTGATGAATATATTTGAAAAGCGTCGTAACCTGGGAATGTCGTAAGCCGGACCCGTTGTAACCCGGGGACTGCCTATTCCTTATCCTTGACTATAGACTGAACACTAGTTCTGCTAAGTCCAAGGGCACAGCCGATTTCAGTGTTCGTCTCACCTGAAAGAAAAGCATTAGCTTAAGCGAGGCCGGGCATTTGTTATAAAAAATTAGGCTACATGCTGTGCCCCTAATCTGCATCCAGTACACACAGTACTGTGCTGTAGTAGTACACTGTACATTCAAAAGACTGACGTAAATATAATCTTTAATAGGGTCAAATATTGTCCATGATGCATCAGTTGCTAAATTTGCACCTTTTCACTCAATATTTAATTGGTCGAGCAACAAGAAAATGAAACTTGAAGAAACCTCTCAAAAGATTGAAGTTTCGCAAAAAAGTGAGTTACTATAACTACCAACTGAAATAAAATACTGTGTACTGTACTGTATAGTAAGCATGTGAAATCTTTGTACAGCACTGTACTTAATGTGAATGCATATTTTTGGATGTGTGTCATGCATACTGTACAGTGTTCTCATTCGATATTTATTTGGTCAAGCCACAAGTAAATGAAACTTCACGAAACCTTGCAAAAGGCTGAAGTTTTATTAACAAAATGTATTACAGTAAACCCCCTGTATTCGTGAGGGATGTGTACAGCAAACTGCCCCCCCCCCCCCCCCCCGCGAATAGCTAAAATCCACGAATACTTAAAACCCCTCTAAAAATGCTTATACCTGAGTATTTTAATAGTTTTATCACAAAAAGTGCATTTAATCATGAAAATTATATGAAAATACAGTAATTAGTGAATATTTCTCAGTGAAAAGTACCGCAAATGGGCGAATTTTCGGCGAATAATGGGTAGATACGTTCCACAGAGAAATCCGCGAATCATGAGTCCGCGAATACGGGGGTTTACTGTATAATTATCTGACAAATAATAATATATGTAACCACGTGAAGTCTTTGCAAATGCATTTTTTGGAAGAGCGTCAGGCGGCGGCAGATATGACTGCCATATGTATCCAGAAAACCAGTGCGACTGAACAATCTCTATTTTTCTTGATTGTGAATGGGCATATGCATTGCCTTTGTATCATATTTATGTAGGGAACCAAAAATACAGTACAGTACGCTGTAATACATTTTCATATAAATTATACACACGAAAGCGCAAAAACTTATAAAATACGGTAGGGCAAAATAACACTCAGGACACACCGATCGCCACCTAAATTTGCACATTTTCACTCGGTACTTATTTGGTCAAACCACAAGAAAATTAAATTTTGAGCAAGCTTGGAAAAGATTGAAGTTTTATTAACAAAATGTGTTATAATTAACTGCCAAATTAATAATATATGACCATGTGAAGTCTTTGTAAGTGCATTTTTTGGTAGGGGGTCAGGCGCCATTGTCGCAAATGCTACCGCGTCACAGCCAGATATTTTACCATAATATATAATAATTTTTATAAAAATGTGGAATTTAATTTGCCTAATCCTTTACTATGGTCTACACAGTAAGTTCTGCAAATTTTCAATGCCAGGTTCGATGAACTTGAGTAAACCTCGGCCTGATGGCAATGGATGCCTAGGTCTGAACAGCCTTTTTCAGATCGCTTGACGATGTCATATTTCAGCTCCATCGCTATAGACTTCCTATTCGTACTGGCACTTCCATCGGATGCAGGATTCCAGCGTTTGCGGCTCGTGATGAAATTGCAAAAGTCGACATGGCGGGAGTAGAGTTGGCGCTACCTATCTCGGTGAAAGGGATGCACAGATCGACGGAAACATGCTTTCTGAGGCTGTGGGTTGCTTGGTATTCATCCACTGAGCGCATGCGCGATTGACCCAAGCAGCGGGCGGGCCTTTTTGCGGTCAAGTGTAGTTACAGTACACTCGGAAAGGAGTTCCCGTCTACTGCGAGGGCGGGGGGTCTCGTATGTGGCCGATAACCTGTTATTGGCGTCGATAACTGGACATCGAGCTTTTAAAACCCGTATTCTTTTTATTAATATTTTTGAAAACCGCCTTAAAACCGGATCGCCGCTAACCGAGTTTGCCGACAACCGGGGACTGCCTGTATTATTATTATTATTCTTATTATTATTATTATTATTATTATTATTATTATTATTATTATTATTATTATTATTATTATTATAATAATAATATTCAGAAGATGCAGAAGAACCCTTTTCATATGGAACAACGCCACCACAAGAGCCATTGACGTGAAATTCCAGAAACTTCCGAAGAATATTAAAGTGCTCGTTAGGAAGAAATAAGAGAGGGTAGAGGGAAGTAGAGAAACGAGAGATCTCACTTATTAAAAAGGAAATAGATAAATGAATAGATAAAAATGTATTCAGTCCCTCGCCCTCTCGGTGTAAGATTTACTTCTTATCCTGTGGATTGATCCCCGGTTTCATTCGATAGCCATGTTTCTTCTGGGTGGTGAAAGAGGTGGTCAGTCGTCAGTCTCTCTCTCTCTCTCTCTCTCTCTCTCTCTCTCTCTCTCTCTCTCTCTCTCTCTCTCTCTCTCTCTCTCTCTCTCTCTCTCTGTTGTCTGAAGTATCCATTCTTTGGAGACAGTCTTAGTACTGTTGTACCACAGTACTTCGTACCATGGTACTGTAATACTTAGTACTATGGTGCTGTAGTACTTAGTACTGTGGTACCATTTTATTTAGTACTTGGTGCTATGATACCAAGGAACTATGGTACCATAGTAGTTCCTCGTTGGATGAGTCGATAGAGTTCTCGGCTAGCACTCTGCTATTCCTAAGTTCGAGTCTCCGGCCGACCAATGAAGAATTAGAGGAATTTATTTCTGGTGATAGAAATTCATTTCTCGTCATGATGTGGTTCGGATTCCACAATAAGCTGTAGGTCCTTTTGCTAGGTAACCAATTGGTTCTTAGCCACGTAAAATAAGTCTAATCCTTGGGGCTAGCCCTCTCTAGGAGAGCTGTTAATCAGCTCAGTGGTCTGGTTAAACTAAGATATACTTAACTTATGGTACCATATTACTTAGTATTATGGTACTATAGTATTTAGTACTTAGTACTATGGTACCATAGCACTTAGTATTATGGTACCATAGTATTTGGTACTTAGCACTATGGTACCACAGTATTTAGTACTTAGTACAATGGTACCATAATACTATGGTACCATAGTATTTAGTACTATGGTACCATAGTATATAGTACTTAGACTATGGTACCGTAGTAGTTAGTATTATGGTACCATAGTATTCGGTTCTTACTACCATGGTACCATAGTATTTAGTACTTAGTACTATGGTGCCATAGTATTTAGTGCTTAGTGCTATGGTACCATAGTACTTAGTATTATGGTACCAGGGTATTTAGTACTTAGTGCTATGGTACCATAGTATATAGTACTTCAGTACTATGGTACCATAGTGTTTAGTACTTAGTACTATGGTACCATTGCATTTAGTATTATGGTACCATATTATTTAGTACTTAGTACTATGGTACCATAGTGTTTAGTACTTAGCACTATGGTACCATTGCATTTAGTACTATGGTACCATAGTATTTATTACTTGGTACTATGGTACCATAGTATTTAGTACTTAGAACTATGGTACCATAGTATTTAGTACTTAGTACTATGGTACCATTGCATTTAGTACTATGGTACCATAGTATTTATTACTTGGTACTATGGTACCATAGTATTTAGTACTTAGAACTATGGTACCATAGTATTTAGTACTTAGTACTATGGTACCATAGTATTTAGTACCTAGTACTATGGTACCATGGTACTTAGTAGTGTGGTACCATGGTGTTTAGTACTTAATACTATGGTACCATAGTGTTTAGTAATTAATACTATGGTACCATAGTGTTTAGTAATTAATACTATGGTACCATAGTGTTTAGTACTTAGTACTATGGTACTGAAGTACTTAGTACTCAATATTATTATTATTATTATTGTTATTATTATCATCATCATCATCATCTTTTTTCCTATTATTATTGTCTTATTACTGTTAATATTATTTTTACTATTATTATCATTAATATTATTGTTGTTGTTGCTGTTATTTATTATTATTATGATGATGATGATGATGATGAAGATGATTATTATTATTACTTGACCCAGTTTCACAGAGAAAAATGGCCTTGCCAAAAAAGCAATAGGTTGACCTAAATGAATAGGATTTCTTTTTATTAAATTAACTCCTTGTACCCCCCTTATAGCCTTGGCCCAGCAGCAGATAATAACCAACCTGGTTGGAACAATAACCGGTAAAATTGCACTTTAAACCCTATATTTACCACGCAATGAAAGGTACATTTTATTTATATACACCGGACAAATCTAAGGCATTTTTCTTCTATGCTATTTGCAGCGGAAATCAACCGTCAATAAGATATACCCACTTCAAATGTATGGGCCACCGTCATTTCCGCTGTCCAACTAAACCGTCCTCACAACAGAAGGAAATTTCCGTGGTTATTTTCTGCCACGCAGCTTTTTTGTCTTTGTAGCACAGCCTCGGACTGAATTTTCCTTTTGTCACTTCCTTATTTTCATCCACTAACTGGACTAACAATAATGTTTGGTCATATGTCCAATTTTCTCTTCTTCTTTTGACTTCATAGGGTTTCAGAATATTTGACTGCGGTGTCGACATTTCGAATTAAAAGAGAAATTTTAAACAAAAGCTCTGTGACTATTCAGGACTACCGCAAAAATGGTTTACACTTTACAAATGTTGCGTATTTGTTTTGGTGGGTAAGTTAAGGCCCAAAAACCTCGAGTGACTTGGAAAATATCTATTTCTTTTTTTAGGTGTAATAATTAAACAGAAACTAATTTATTTGTCATACAGCTACTAAATATTATAAAACATATAAATAACAAAAAAGCAAAAAATAATGTATGATTTGGGAAAATTAATAAAATAGTCCAAATACGAACTTTGTCCTACTTTGCATTTCATAACACTTTTCTTCGACTTAAACCTACTCTTAAACTTAGCTAGGAGTTGTGCTCGAGGTCATTATGAATTACTCTTAAGAATTACTCTTAGTAAAGAACAAGAGTGATGGTTTGGGAGTAACTTTGTGAGTAAGTTAAAGAAAGGTTGTAAATACGGCTCCAGATGCTCTTGGATCTAAGCAGCGTCTAGCATACTAAATGGTTCCTGTCAATTACGGGGCTTTCTTTGCATAGTAACTGAACACTTGACTAAACAGTAATACACAGTCACTAAACACTGACTAAACAGTAATACACAGTCTTTAAACACTAGCTAAACAGTAATACACAGTCACTAAACACTAACTAAACAGTAATACACAGTCACAAAGCACTAACTGAACAGTAATACACAGTCACTAAACACTAACTAAACAGTAATACACAGTTACTAAGCACTAACTAAACAGTAATATGCAGTCACTAAACACTAACTAAACAGTAACACGCTGTCACTAAACACTTACATTCACAGTACACGTACACTCACTAAACACTGACTGAATACTCAACACTCACTAAACACACACCCTTACTAACACTCACACTCAGTAACACTAAATACTCACTGTACCCAATCACTCAATAAACAGTCACAAAACATTCACTAATTCACAGAAGACTTACACACTAAACATTCACTAACATTCATAGAATATTCACTAAACATTCACTGAATACTTTCACACTAAACATTCACTAAACCCTAAACACTCACTAAACATTCACTGAATACTTACACACTAAACATTCACTGAATACTTACACACTAAACACTCACTAAACATTCACTGAATACTTACACACTAAACATTCACTAACATTCACTAAACCCTAAACACTCACTAAACATTCACTGAATACTTACACACTAAACACTCACTAAACATTCACTGAATACTTACACACTAAACATTCACTAACATTCACTAAACCCTAAACATTCACTAAACATTCACTAAACCCTAAACACTCACTAAACATTTACTGAATACTTACACACTAAACTTCCACTAACATTCACTAAACATTCACTGAATACTTACACACTAAACATTCACTAACATTCACTAAACATTCACGTTAAACCCTAAACACTCACTAAACATTCACAGAATACTTACACACTAAACATTCAGTAACATTCACTAAACCCTAAACACTCACTAAACATTCAGTAACATTCACTAAACCCTAAACACTCACTAAACATTCACAGAATACTTACACACTAAACATTCAGTAACATTCACTAAACCCTAAACACTCACTAAACATTCAGTAAAATTCACTAAACCCTAAACACTCACTAAACATTCACAGAATACTTACACACTAAACATTCAGTGACATTCACTAAACACTTTCTCACTAAACCCTAAACATTCACTAAACACCAACTCATTAAATTGCCCTAATAATAATAATAATAATAATAATAATAATAATAATAATAATAATAATAATAATACATTTTTAGTCTAATTAATAGAATAATGAATCAGTTAATTATAAGGGTTTACAAATCAGTCAATTATACCTTTAATGAAGAACTGGAGGCCATTTTCAAGGTGTTATTTAATTTGCATATAATTAATTAGTTATTTAATTATTATCATTATTTAAATGTTACTTTATTGTTTTCTTTGTTTACGAAGGAAGTCAGGAAATCAGTAGTTCTCTTATTATTATTATTATTATTATTATTATTATTATTATTATTATTATTATTATTATTATTATTATTATTATTATTATTCTATTGATTTTTATATTATTTTTCGGGTCTCCTCTCATGCCCATACACTACCCCGACCTTCAGTGCCCCAATGGAGGCTGAAAACGACCCCAGATTTGGCAAAGTTTCAGGCACAAGGAACCACCCAATATTTTTGTACCTTTCCATTCCCCCTCTTTCTTCCATTTCTTTTTCTGTTCACTTCCTTTCCTCTCTTATCCCATCCACTCTTTCTTTTCGTTAGACAGAGCGGATGGCTGCTCCCAGGGTCATGTGGTGCCCTTGCCCTTTTCAATACCCTGGTCCTATTTTTTGGACACCAAAAATTATCTCCTGTCGTCTTCCCATCGCCAATATATTCTTCATCTTCAGCATATTTGTTGCTTATGGAAGGACTCATTGCGTCAAGGGCGGCCGTTCGTCAGCGTCATCAGCCGTTACCCTAGTGCTGTTCTCCATTTTAATTTGTTTTTATCTATTTATTTATTTTTTCTTTTTAGTGAGATATCTCTTCTCTCTCTCATTTCCTTTTACTTCCTCTTAGTTCTTCCTAATGAGCACCTTCATATTCTTTGGAAGCTCGAATTGCAAGTCAGTGGACCCATTTGGTGGGCTTGTTCCATATGAATAGGGTTCCTCTTATGAATAATAATAATAATAATAATAATAATAATAATAATAATAATAATAATAATAATAATAATAATCTAGTTAGTAGAGGCATTCTCGTTCAGCTGATTTGATATATTCCATTTTTTCAGGTCCTTTACAGTAAGAAAATGTTAAAAGAAGATGCAATCAGGAATCACCTTACGGACCCCCCAGCAGACGTGGAATCATATTACGTAAGTGCCGCCACTATTCCTAATTCTGACACCATTGTCAGATAGGTGGTGGACCTATTCCCGATAAAAACATAAGCACCCAAATGAAGCTGGAATGTCATAAACTGGAACCCATTTGCTTGTTGGTGTTTGTGTAAGGAGTCGTTTCTTTTCGGAAATGTTACCTGCCGTTTAGAGCTCGTTTATTCATCGCTTCTACTTTTCAGAGTTCCTGAACTCCTTTTTGACTGGTGGTATTTCAGGATTCCTTTTTGGTGTTACCGGAAAGACGAAGGTCCTTAGAAAGGTTTTGGGAGATGGGGAGGTCGGCCATTACAATGGTCTTGTACGTTGTAGACAAACATTATCTTATATAGATAGAAGAAACTTCTAAATTTATCAGATATTGATAGAAAAAGCTTCTAAATTCTGTACCGGAATTCTCTTGTTCATTTGCTGTTGAATTCGGGAAGGTCTTGACTTCGATGCCGTTGTTCCAGTACAGTGATTTTCAAGTCTAAAAGTCTTTGACGTTATTAAAAAGCGTCACGAACCATTGCCCTTATATTTTCAAGGTCGTTTCTGTTTGTACTGTATTCGTTACGTTATTTCTTGGTAATTATTATTATTATTGATATACTCTTCTGTGTTCCCATTTCATATCCTGTCATACATTTGTGGCAAATTTCGGCTTGAAATAAGCGAAAACCACAATTTTAAGTCGACGTACCTCGTACCTTATGTGGTACCCTTTCGTTATCATTTCCTAATTATCGGTGTCGTTGTTTGAACATTTTTTATTTGTTTTCTCATCTGCCTCGGTCGAGATGGGTCGTTTGGTTCCTCTACTCAGGATGTGTTGTTGAGAGGATTGGTATCACTTCTGCTGTCAGAATTGGTATCACTTCTGCTATCAGAGTTGGTATCTGGATTGGTATCACTACTGCCATTAGAATTGGTATCAGGACTGGTATCACTATTGCTATCAGAATTGGTATCATAATTGGTATCACTTCTGCTATCAGAATTGGTATCACTCCAGCTATCAGAATTGGTATCAGGACTGGTATCACTATTGCTATCAGAATTGGTATCATAACTGGTATCACTTCTGCTATCAGAATTGGTATCACTCCAGCTGTCAGAATTGGTATCACTATTGCTATCAGAATTGGTATCACTTTTGCTATCAGAATTAGTATCACTATTGCTATCAGAATTGGTATTACTATTGCTATCAGAATTGGTATCATAATTGGTATCACTTCAGCTATCAGAATTGGTATCAGGACTGGTATCACTATTGCTATCAGAACTGGTATCACTATTGCTATCAGAATTGGCATCATAATTGGTATCACTTCTGCTATCAGAATTGGTATCACTCCAGCTATCAGAATTGGTATCAGGACTGGTATCACTATTGCTATCAGAATTGGCATCATAATTGGTATATATCACTTCTGCTATCAGAATTGGTATCACTCCAGCTATCAGAATTGGTATCAGGAATGGCACCACTATTGCTATCAGAATTGGTATCACTATTGCTATAAGAATTGGTATCATAATTGGTATCACTTCTGTTATCAGAATTGGCATCACTCCAGCTATCAGAATTGGTATCAGGATTGTTATCACTATTTCTATCAGAATTGGTATAACTCCAGCTATCATAATTGGTATCAGAATTGGTATCACTATTGCTATCACAATTGATGTCGCTATTGCTATCAGAATTGGTGTCAGGATTGTATCACTATTGCTATCAGAATTGGTATCACTATTGCTATCAGAATTGGTATCAGGATTGATATAACTTCTGCCATCAGAATTGACATGACCTCCGCTATCAGAATTGGCATCACTTCCGCTATCAGAATTGGTATCAGGATTAGTAACGCTTCATGTTTCATCTTCTGAATAACAAAAGTAACAACAATTAGGTTTTGGTGTTTGCGAAGGAAGTCGTTTCTTTTCGAATAACTTCTACACTTTACCCTTTGGGACTTTTTCGGGCATCGTTTCTGCTCCTTTTAGTGGGACGGGTATTGGTCCGCTTTTTACCTGAGGGTATTTCAGTATTCCCTGATTACTGGAACATCGAATGCCCCTTGAAAATGGTTTGAGCATTACTGTATACTGCCGTTGCATTGGCCTTCCTGTACATTGCAGACAGAAAGAGGAATAACAGAAAGCAATAAATGTAAGAAAAGGCGAATTAGAGATTGCTTGGAGAAGCATCAACTTCTGGGAAATCGCACGGCAGAATGGAGGGTCATTTTTAGCTCCGTAAAAGTACCTGGGGTTGCCTGGACTGGAAGCTTTCTTTGAAAAAATAATGCAATTTATGAATAATGGGGTCTGAGTGACCAATCAGCAATCAGTTTATTGCATTTTGAATGTCTACATTTTCAGCTTTCTGCAGACAGTTTGGGTACTTCTGTAGACTGGCATCTGTTCTGTGGAGTGTCTCTTTGGCCCTCAGTTATTTTTCCTTGCTTCAAATTCTTTATCATGACCTTGTTCTAATTGTGACCTCTGGTTTATCAACAAATCTTTGACCAAGCCCTGTCGTTGTCTAGAAGCATGACCCTCTGGTCATTGTCTAGAATCATGACTCAGTGATCTGAAACTTCTGTACCTTTGTTAAGTAGACTGCTAAATAAAGAGTTATCCCTGCCTGTTAGTTGAATGTATCGTTTTCCTCTTGTGCGACCTTGGAAGATGGTGTCCAAGGTTGAATTATTTGTCGTTTTTATGGTGTATTCTCTTAAAAAGTTGAGAGAGCCTTCTCAAAAGATTTGTCAGACTCCATCTTTGAATTCCTCAATTTTAAGTCTGTTTTTGTTTGTGATTTTATCTTGAGTGCTCTGTATATTTACACAATTTCTCTGTTCCAGATATTTAGCATTGTGCTGATGGCGATTGGTACGACGTTATTGCATCGCTGAGGTAAAGCTGCAAAGACCTTCCAGTGGTCTTCTTATCAACTGTAACCTCACTTGTGGTCTTCTTATCAACTGTAACCTCACTTGTGGTCTTCTTATCAACTGTAACCTCACTTGTGGTCTTCTTATCAACCGTAACCTCACTTGTGGTCTTCTTATCTACCGTGACCTCACTTGGGGAGTACCAGCATCTAGATTCCATCTAGAATGCTAGAAATCTCTTGTACATGTGTCTGTTAAACTCTGAAATGGTCTTTTTGTATAAGTCTGAGATGGTGTTCTTGCATATACTGCTGTTTCCAATGCAGGACTTTTTTCAAGTTCAAAATTGTCTGTGAAACTGACATAAAGTATATTATGTACAATTGCCCTTGTGATTTAGTTTTTCAAGTGTTTTTGTAATTGCTGTGTACTGTAATTTTTTAATAATTATTATGGTATTTTTGTACCATTCTGTGTTCCCATTTTGTATATGAGTATCATAGTGTGTGGAAAGTTGCTTTTGCAAGTCAGTGAGTGATGTTCACTCGTTATGTTGTTATAATTGTAAGAACTGAGTTGACAATTCAATGCCCAGTTGGCATATCTTTATAAAGCCTTGTGATAAGTTGAAACTTTGGTTATTTTATTTTTACTCCACAGTGCATAATTATATAGCTGATGAAAATCTTACTTTGTAATCATCAGTTAATTATGTTGGAATGTTGTCACTTTGTAATCATCAGTTAATTATGTTGGAATGTTGTCAAATGTTAGAAAGGGGAGAGAAGCATTCAAAATGAATGTTTGGTATTTTAAAGTGCATTCTCTCTGGGCCAGCCATTTGTATAGAATTTTAAAAGAGATTTTAACCAGACCACTTCGTTAGGATTCTCATCTCACAATAATAGACTTTTGGGCATAGTGGTCACATTTTGTGACCACTATGACCAAAATTGGGCAGAATTGAAGGTTGTGCTATTTGATGGGAGATTAAATTGTCAAAAAATGCCCAAAATTCATGAAAATTGGCAGATTTTGGATCAGGTTAGGTCAAGTTCGTTCACATTTTTTTAGTTTTTTGATGAGTTAATGCCTCTATAATGAGTTATAGAAGGCTTTAGTAAATTTTGGGGCCATCGAATTGTCAAAAATGCCCCAAAATTGTGAAATTTGGTCAATTTTTAACACATCTGTATTGTAGTCATTTGAATTTTTTGTGTGTGATGGATTTGTAACAAATTTTGCCTAGTTTTCCTTAATACGTTTTGGGGAAACGTATACAGATATGTAATTGTAATAACCACGTTGCCCTCTTAATGGTGCCGTGGTGAGGTTGGCAAAGTGACCTTGTTCTTGTACTCTGGATGCGGATTCAAATCCTACCTTGGACATCAGAATTACTGTACTCCATATTCTTGCATTTGGACTTGAGGCTTTGCGCCGACAAGCACATCCAAAAAGTCTGAAGAATTGAAGACAAATCTAACTTTACCAACTTAAAAAATCTAAAAACTAATTATTACACCTAAATTTAACTCATGAAATCAGTGTAGGTGAAACTGATGGACATTTTTACAGAACACCTTAAGCTTCTAAAATTGAATTTTTGAGCGAACACTGTATTTCTAGATCGCTATCTGCTAAGTGACTTTCCACAGTAAAAGGTTGGTTTTGGTACCATTATGAAGCTGAATGCTTGTACATTATTTGGATATATTCATAAAAGGAAAAGAATTTCATACTATAACTCAAAATGATTTGTGAAATTGGCTGAAAATCTCTAGATGACACCTTTGTATCAATGGAATGTGAAGTTTTTCTAGGTCGCTATCTGCTAAGTGACTTTCCATAGTAAAAGGTTGGTTTTGGTACCATTATGAAGCTGAATGCTTGTACTTTGTTGGGGTATGTTCATGATACACGAATTTGGCTGAAAGTTGACCCCAGTGACTTACAAGTATCTGTCATTTGTAGAGGTTTTAAACCAACTTCGGCTCATCATTTTGATGTGTGAGACTTGTTGTATTCCTTTTGTGAAGATATATTTATAAAGTACAAGTATTAAGCTTTACGATGACACCAAAATCATAATTTTAACAACTTTTTAAAACTTTAATTCGATCTAGTTTTCCCATCTTATTGAGGCTGTTGATATATAAGTCAGTGTCATCAGGAGAAGATTTTCAGCCAATTTCACACATCATTTTGAGCTATGGTATAAAGTTATTTTCATTTTATGAACACAGAATAATAAAGTGCAAGAATTCAGCTGTATAATGGTACCAAAGCCAACCTTTTGCTGTGGAAAGTCACTTAGCACAAAGTGATCTAGAAAAACGTATTTGCTCATAAATTCAAATTGAGATTCTAAATACGTTCTGTAAAAATGTCCGTCAGTTTAACCTACAGTGTTTTTATGAGTTAAATGTATGTGAAATAATTAATTTTTAGATTTTCTAAGTTGGTAACGTTAGGTTTGAGTTTATCGACATACTTGTATAGTGAGTTGTTGTATATATATATTCTGTACCAGACTTCTTTTGTTTCAGCCTTGTTCTGGTCGATATCTTTGTGAAATTGGGTCAAATGTGGTCTCAGTAGGCAGACGTCAGGTCATTTTCTTTGTGGAATTTGTTAAGTCTGGTCAAAGCAGGTCTCTGCAGGTTAATTTCTGTGTGAAATTGGGTCAAATCTGGTCTCAGTAGGCAAATGTCAGGTCATTTTCTATGTGGAATTTGTAAAGTCTGGTCAAAGCAGGTCTCTACGGGTCAATTTCTGTGTGAAATTGGGTCAAATCTAGTCTCAGTAGGCAAATGTCAGGTCATTTTCTATGTGGAATTTGTAAAGTCTGGTCAAAGCAGGTCTCTGCAGATCATCAACTTTGTGAAATGGTGTCAAACCTGGTCTAGGGCCATCTTCAGGTCAGTTGCTCTGTGGAATTGGTTCAAATCTTAGAAGTGTTTTTATATTTGTCACTTATAAGGTCAGCTTAGATGTACAGTAGATGGGTCTTGGTGGTGCAGTGGGAAAGGCAATATACTGTATTCCATTCTAACATTTGGGTATGGGCTTAACGTCCACTCTGTGGTCTGTGAGAAATGGAGAACCCAGTCTCCACAGCTCAGCACCAAAGTCAGGGATTTGGTCTGTCAAGTCAGCCTGTTTTAACAGCTTTTCGGTTTAATAAATGTTCCAGGAAATATTCCTCGTTATAATTGTTTGCTTCTCCTGTGGTTTATGCCGTTGTGTAGGCCGAGGTGAACTACTTTTTAGACATCCTTGTTCATCGAAGAGGTCCTTTAGGTTGTGAGGTACAGCCATGCTGTCCCGCAGCTGAATATTCCATAGTCGTGGGTTCTTTTGCTTTTAGCTGCGTCTCTAAGGATTTGAAAAGATCCAGTTACAAAGATACGTTACTTTATCCGCATGTTGGTGGAGTATAGTGGTCTCCATCTTACATCTGCCCTTTCCTAAAACTTCCAAAGGATCTTTCTTTCTTTTATATCGTTAAATCTTCAGCTGAAAACTTGTATGGACAAAGTCAAGGGACTATTAACCCAAGATGGCTCCAAGGTGGAATCGGCCTGCAGAGAAAAACAAATATAGGAAAAGTTGATCAATAATCATGCGGGAATAGAGAATAAAATTGGTACACCCAAAAGTCAGGAGACGTCAGCAGAGAAAAGAGGTGAATTTGCACCTTGTTTGAATATTTGGAGATCGGTAAAACTAGTAAAACTATTTAGTAATAGAGAAGATAAAACTCCTATCCCATACAACTTTGTCATAAGGTAGTCGTTAACCCGCAGAAGCCTCCCCCTAGAGGATGTCGTTCAATCAGAACTTGATAAGTTCAAGCCAAGATGCCATGCATTACTACCCTAAAACTATTTTCCTTGCATTTTAATACATTTTTATCTATTTATGAATCTATTTTTCCTTTTTTAAAATAAGTGGGAGCTGTCATTTCTGTATTTCCCCTTACTTCTTCTCAATGAACACCATAATAATCTTTGGAAGCTTCTAGAGTTTCAAGTCAGTGGCCCCCTTGGTGGGATTGTTCCGTATGAATAGGATTCATCTCATGAGTAATACTGTATTTTATATTAATAATAATTTAGCTGTGGAGTTCATTCTTTTCCTAGATCAACAGGGAACTGGAGATCTGTTTTAGATGTTATTTAAATATTGTGTGTTTATAAAGTATTCCAAGGTGGTGTATGTTTACATAACTTGTAATTGTGGTCAGAAGAGTATTGTAAATAATATTATTATTATTATTATTATAGACTGCAGTACAGTATCTGCAAAAATACAAAACTGAGAAAAATGTTAGATACTCCGTTGCCTTACCACTGATTTTGCAATTACTGCAAATGGGACCCCCTGAATACCCATGCAAAAGTGTTGCAGAATCATTCCGAAACTGCAGTAACTTGTGTATTAGTGTTTCATGAGCCCTATAGGTGGCATATATCAATTTTGGACATTTTTGCAGATACTGCAGGTTTCCATTGTAGGGCAGAGTACCAAAGCCATCATAAGAAAGGAAGATTTTATTTACAAAATAATAGCATATGGAAAAATATCACAAAAAACTTTTAATTCATAGTAATTTACGAAAAAAGATTGACTTTGTTTATCGAAATGACATTTATTTATGTCGAATCTGTTTACAAAAACTGACAAACGAATCGATGTTCTTTTAAAATCCTCTTCTTCCGTGTCTTTTCAGAACCGAAGAAAGTATAGTGTTTATTAAAACCAAAGTAAGTATAATGTGAATTAAAACTTGGCTAAACTGTGTCTCTTTAATCCATCCCTGATTTTATCATCAAGCGATGATCTGAGTCAGCCGAAACGGAAACCAAAATACGAGCAATTGCTTTGCAACGTGATAATATGCATAAATATGTCTCCTTCCCCATTCTTTCATGACCTGTATTTGTGAGAAAATGCATAGACCGGTACATCTGCATAAAACACTTGACAAAAAAATGTTTTTTGCAGTATGCAATGACTTGAAGGGTGTTAGAAGTTGTATCAGTCCAGTGTTTAGATTGCGTCGTATGATCAGAATGCCAATGGGTTTTGTAGTGCCCCTGGATGAAACTGTCCAAAGGGAACAAAGGTGGAGTTTTGGTCCGCACCTCACATTGGTTGTTGCAGGTCAAGTCTGGTGGTAGGTAATGAGTTTGGGTGGTACGACCACAGGTTTTGAAACTGACGAGGTTGGGGTTAAGGAGCTGTGGTCAATCACATTCTCCCACAATAACTGCAACGTTGAGGAGACGGCGAAAATCGTTCAGCGAATTCTAGCCGAGAAAACTGGACCACAAGATTTTGCCAGAATCTTTTCTGCAAGGTTGGCACTGTCATGGGGAGCAAAGCCTTGTCTGCCATCATGACTGCAGTTAATGTCAGGTTCATGAAGACTACCTTGTCGCATCCGTCAATAAGTAATTGCTTTACAGCATGAAAGTAAGATTAAAATTACATAATTCCCTAGTAACATAGAGGTTATTGCAATCATCTGGGTACAACATCGATGTGATGTTGAGAAGTTCTTGTCGAGGTGAATTTTTGATACGAAGTGTCTCAAGATTGGTGATGTAGGCTATCGTAGATTTTTGAAGTGAATCCAGAAACTTCGCTTAGAATACGCAGGATTTACCGTTATAAATCTGGGTATATTGGACAATAAATCCTGAGGAAAGTAGGATTAATGAGTATGCTGTATGCATGGAGGGACAAGATAGAAATGAATGGAAAGGGGATTAATGAGATTTAAATCCTTCAACAAAATCAAAGAAGGATTTAAGAGGTTGAATCCTTCAACAAAATCAGAGAAACAGGATTACAGGAATTGGGTTGAATCCTACAGGTAAGAGGTGGAAATTTAGAGTTGGTGGGTAGTTAGTCCGTTTCTCTCTCTCTCTCTCTCTCTCTCTCTCTCTCTCTCTCTCTCTCTCTCTCTCTCTCTCTCTCTCTCTCTCTCTCTCTCTCTCTCTCACAAAGCAATGGTTTCTCTCTCAAAGCAATGGTTCTCTCTCTAAAAGTAGTAACTTTCTCTCTCTCTCTCTCTCTCTCTCTCTCTCTTTCTATCTCAAAGCAATGTTTATCTCTCTAAAAGTAGTAATTTCTCTCTCTCTCTCTCTCTCAAAGCAATGGTTATCTCTCTAAAAGTAGTAATTTCTCTCTCTCTCTCTCTCTCTCTCTCTCTCAAAGCAATGGTTATCTCTCTAAAAGTAGTAATTTCTCTCTCTCTCTCTCTCTCTCTCTCTCAAAGCAATGGTTATCTCTCTAAAAGTAGTAATTTCTCTCTCTCTCTCACAAAGCAATGGTTTCTCTCTCTCTCTCTCAAAGCAATGGTTCTCTCTCTAAAAGTAGTAATTTCTCTCTCTCTCTCTCTCTCTCTCTCTCTCTCACAAAGGAATGGTTTCTCTCTCTCTCTCAAAGCAATCTAGTAATTCTCTCTCTCTCTCTCTCTCTCAAAGCAATCTAGTAATTCTCTCTCTCTCTCTCTCTCTCTCTCTCTCTCTCTCTCTCTCTCTCTCTCTCTCTCTCTCTCTCTCTCTCTCTCTCTCTCTCTCTCAAACAGCAATTGTAACAGCAATAGGACAATCATACATTGAATTATTACATAAAAAATGCAATTATGTCTCCATAGACTATGTTAATGGGATATCTAAGCCATTTGTGTATATATTTGTATATATGTGTATGTGTATATAGGTATATGTGTATTCATGTGTGTATTCTGTGGTTGTATCCATGTATATGCACAGTTTAATTCATATAAATACAGATTTATGTGTATTTGTTAATGTTTTGTAGGCTTGTCTGTGATTCTATTAATGTGTAGGTGTATATATGGCACATACACATGTGTATATGTATACAGATGTATGTATATACACATGAGTATGTATATACACAGGTGTATTAGCTTTTGTTTACATTTGAAGTAGTGTTTGTAGGCCTATATATGTTTTATATGTGTATATGTATATCTATGTCTATACACAATACACTGGCATATACACACTCATACACACATACACATGTGTATCTGTGTATTTCATGGGCTATATAGTAAGTGTTTTGTTAAATATATAGAAAATCACCTAAATATTATAATTACTGTAAATGTCTTAGTTGGCTACAGGCAGCCATGTTGTTCACTTGTTTGGGATGAATTAATGTTAATATTTTCGTTTTTCTTTTGTTTTGTCATTTGTTTTGTGGTGTTGTTTTTGATTAATTAATGTAATGATAAATTTTCTTCCATAATAAATTAATTTATTACCGTGAAAACAAGTAGTTTATTTTATATTTAATATTTATTAACAATTGTTACCTAGATTTTCCAATTTTCACCAAAAATCTCTTAATATTTTCTTGTGTTTGTTGTTTTGTCTTCGTTAAAATCGTTGTTTTTCTTCACAGATTAATGTATTAATAAATTTTCTTCCATAATACATTAATTTATTAACAAAAAAACAAGTAGTTTATTTTATGTATAATATTTAAGAGTAACAATTGTTACCCAAACAAACAACTCTCCACTGGAAACTCTGACAAGACTGACCTTCTTGTCTCAACAACCAATCAGAACTCTTCTTTACACAGCCCAGCCAATGGGAGGATGGCTTTTAAATACCCTTATTGAAATGCCCAAGTTCTCAGCCAATCAGAAACGAGAGTCTGTAATCCTGTCTCCTGATTGGTCCAGGGAGAATTGGGCAATGATTTTCCAGCAGTCTGGGACAAGACTTAGTGTTTATAGCTAGAGTGAAAATAGTGACTTTTTTATGGAATTAAATGTAAGTTTATTAATTATTTTTCAATGTCTTTTTATTCTGGGTCATTTTGGGATCATACTAAGTCACATTAGGTCACATTTTGGGCATTCATTGACCAATTTATGACCCAAATAGGGTTTTATTGAAGTGTGAAGGAAGTTAGGGCCCATCAAATTGTCAAAACTGCCCAAAATTCAAAGAATTTGGTAGATTTTGGGTCAAATTGGTGTCACATTGTGTCATATTAGGTCACATTGGGTTATGTTGGTCACATTTTGGGCATTCATTGACCAACTGATGACCCAAAACAGGGTTTTATTGCAATATGAAGTGAGTTAGGGGGTCATTAAATTGTCAAAAATGCCCAAAATTCGAGGAAAATGATAGATTCTTGATCAAATTGGTGTCACATTGTGTCAATTTAGATCACATTGTGTCATAATGGGTCACATTGGGTTACGTTGGTCACAATTTAGGCATTCATTGACCAATTTATGACCCAAAATTGGGCTTTATTGATGTGTGGAGTGAGTAGGGGCCATTAAATTGTCAAAACTGCCCAAAATTCGAGTAATTTGGTAGAATCTTGATCAAACTGGTATCACATTGTGTCATACTGGGTCACATTGGGTTATGTTGGTCACATTTTGGGCATTCATTGACCAATTTATGACCCAAAACAGGGTTTTATTGCAATATGAAGTGAGTTAGGGGGCCATTAAATTGTCAAAAATGCCCAAAATTCGAGGATTTTCATAGATTCTGGGTCAAACAGGATCACATTGAGTTATGTGGGTCATATGTGGTCATGCCCAAAGGTATTCATGGAGTTTGACCAATAAATCACCCAAATTGGGTATCACTGAATGGTGAAATTGGTTTAGTCCTAGTGAATGGTCATAAATACCCAGATATTGTGGAATTTATTAGATTCTGGGTCCAATTGTGGTCAATGTGTCATATTCCGTGTTTAGTGACAAATTAATGCCCCATAATTGAGTTTTATTTAACTTAAATAAATTTTGGGCTCCCACAATCCTCTGCAGAGTCTGGTATGTGGTTATTTGACCTTATTTGACCTAATTTGACATTTTTCTTATGAATAAGGTCACTTAAATGTGGTGTATTAGGTCAATTGATACCTTATGTAGGATAGGTCAGTGTCATCTTCTAGGTTGTAATAACTAGTTATAGATACAGGTTATGACCTGAAATATAGGTTGTAGGTCAGTGATGTCCTGTTATATTATTTAAGCTGTACAATCTTAATAATCACTGGAACAGTCCTGGCCAAATTTAAGGTTATAGGTCAGGTTAGGCCATACTGAGGTTGTTATAAGTGTTATAACTCTCTCTCTCTCTCTCTCTCTCTCTCTCTCTCTCTCTCTCTCTCTCTCTCTCTCTCTCTCTCTCTCTCTCTCTCTCTCTTTATTGCGTTCATCACCTACCACAACCGATTATTCTCCCTCGATATTCGAGATTAAAGTTAAATTTTTTGGTGGCCTTTTTTAGCCTAATTCCAGTATCAAATCTATTAAAATTATATATCATTGAAAATTTCACTTATCGAACTATTCCACTGTATAAATATAATGTAAATATATTAATATTTATAATTTTGCCAAATTTTTGAAAAATATATCTTTCTCCGATCGGCCAACTCGTACCAGCGGTGGGAATGTAATTTTTTTTTAATTTTTACATTTTTGTATCGATGTTTGTTACTTATCATGTGGCACAAACGATATTTAATTATATATCAGTGTAAAGGTAATTTATCATACTATTTTACGATATATTGGGAAACAATGTATATTAATATTCCGATTTACTGAGAATTTTTTAATAAGAGTCACATAAACAGCTATTCCGCTCGGCGAACTTAACGACGCCAATGATCTATATTTTACAGTTTTTGAAAGCGATTTATCATACCATACGTAGCTCAGATAGTAGTAAATAGTACAGCAATGTAAATTTAATTTATCATGCTTTAATAAGGTGTAAACAGAAGTGGTATATAACTTTTCTACGATTTATCATGAATTGTTAAAAAAAGTAGTACGATTTTTTTTTCGTTACGGCTAACATTTACTCGTAATATCGATATTTAATTTGAAAATTTTCGTGATTTTAAGCATATCATGATAAAGACCAACTCTTTAGCTTTAAAATGACACCTAATTCATTATCGTAGCTTCAAATATGACGTCATACGGAGCGATTGAAAAAAATAATTGGTAGGAATTTTCGTTCAGTAAAGTTCGTATCCTCGCCCAAAAAGACATTAGTTATTCTTTCTCTCTCTCTTTCTCTCTCGTCGTCAGCAATCGGGGACGACGATAATGGCCTCATTTCTATTTAACTAATTTGAAATTGACGGAATTATAGCCGTATAAATTTGGGAAATATATCATAGATGATTCAGAAGCCATGAAATAGATAAAAATTGGGTCATTAAATAAAATAATGGATGAAAAATCGACGCATTCGAGTATGAATAAACATATTTATCATCGATAATCTTCCATTTTCTTAACCGAGGACTTCGGTAGCGATTGAAGACGCTATTTTATATCTTCCTCCTTCTCTCTTACGTTCTCTCTCTCATTTTCAGTTGCATTTATAACGAATTTATTACGTTTATCTTCGTTACCATTTATTTAACTCAGTCATCGAATGTATTGTGGTGGCCTGGCTCGTGGGGGATGTACGATTCTGATCTTAAGGGACCGTGTTCAGCGAATCCCCTTTAGACCGATTTCAACGCTAAAATACGTTGAATTTGGAGGTTTAAAGTGTTTTCACAGGTTATAAATCCTTATTAGTGTTGTTAGAACGGATTTTTCCCCCGTTTATCGTCGTTACGATTCGTTTTATAGCGATTTCGAACGATACCTTGGTGGCCTGAGGAGTGTCTACTGTGACGTCATCGTCCATCTCGCCCTAATGGCGCCAAAATCGAATCCTCTTCGATCGTAAGAGAGAAAAAGGCTCCTTTTAACCTTGTTAAAGTGACTTTTATATTGAATTAGTGTCAAACTGTTAGAAAAATACATCAGGATTAAGAAAACGACTTTGAAAACTGATGAAGAACGGAAATCGATAAGGAAATAAGAGAGAGAGAGGTATGGTTTCCCCAAGACCAGCTCAGTGCAAATTGCTCTCACAGATTTGAGTTGATTTAACACTTGATAGGATGTATTTAACGTTATATAACTCGTTTTATGCGTTATATAACTCAGTCTCGTTCGTATAACGAACTCCATTTCGTTAAATTATTTTTATCTTCGTCAATATTCGTCAATTTCATCCTTCAATTTCGTTCTTCAAAAATGGCGCCAAAATCAGACGTCGTCGACGATCGGGGCCGACTAAAATGCCTTCATTTCTTCGTAATTATATTGAAAATGAAAAATGTTCAGAGATTAATCACCAAATTAAATTTCCTTAAATTATCCAAAATAAAACAATGAAAAATGTTCAGAGATTAATCAGTAAATTGAATTTCCTTAAATTATCCAAAATAAAACGATGAAAAATGTTCAGAGATTAATCACTAAATTAAATTTCCTTAAATTATCCAAAATAAAACAATGAAAAATGTTCAGAGATTAATCAGTAAATTAAATTTCCTTAAATTATCCAAAATAATAAAGGAGTTAATTCAATGCTTCTTTACTTAATGAGGAGAATTAATGACTTTCAAAACAACATAATTGCTAATTAACTCCTCATAGGTATGTGGTTATGTTGAGGTGGAGGTGGAGCTTTGTATGTTGAATGTAAATGACAGCAAAATGTTGAATATTTTGCAGTTGTGAAACAGGAGATTTACTATTAGTTCACTATTAGTCATGCAACATGAGATTCACTACTAGTCATGCAACAGGAGGTTCACTATTATTTCACTATCAGTTATGCAATATGAGATTCACTATTAGTTAGGAAAAAAGGAGATTCACTATTAGTTCACTATTAGTCATGCAACAGAAGACTCACTATTAGTTCATTATTAGTCATGCAACAGTAGATTTACTATTAGTTTGCTATTCGTCATGCAACAATAGGTTCACTATTAGTTCACTATTAATCATGCAACAAGAAAATCACTATCAGTTCACTATTAGTTATGCAACAGGAAATTCACAATTAGTTCACAATTAGTAATGCAACAGGAGATTCACTATTAGTTATGAAAAAGGAGATTCACTTAGTTCACTATTAGTCATGCCAAAAAATATTCACTATTAGTTCACTATTAGCCATGCAAAAGGAAATTCTCTATTAGTTCACTATCAGCCATACAACAGGAGATTCACTATTAGTTATGAGTCAGGAAATTAACTGTTATTTCACTATCAGTTATGCAACAGGAGGTTCATTATTAGTTATGACAACGGAGATTCACTACTAGTTCACTATTAGTCATGCACCAGGAGACTCGCTATTAGTTCATTATTATTCATCAAACAGGAGATTTACTATTAGTTCATTATTAGTCAACAGGAGATTCACTATTTGTTCACTATTAATCATGCAACAAGAAATTCACAATAAGTTCACTATTAGTCATGTAACAGGAAATTCATTATTAGTTATGAAAAAGGGATTCCCTTAGTTTACTATTAGTCATGCCAAAGAATATTCACTATTAGTTCACTATTAGTCATGCAACAGGAGATTTGCAATTTGTTCACTGTTTGTCATGCAACAGGAGATTCACTATTAGTTATAAAACAGGAGATTCGCTATTAGTTCACTGTTAGTCATGCAACAGGAGATTCACTATTAGTTACTATTTGTTATGCAATAGAAAATTCACTATTAGTTCACTATGATTCATTAAACAGGAGATTCACTATTAGTTCACTATTAGTCATGAAACAGGAGATTCACTATTAGTCATGAAACAGGAGATTCACTATTAGTTACTATTTGTTATACAACAAAAATTCACTATTAGTTCACTATGATTCATTAAACAGGAGATTCACTATTAGTTCATTATTAGTCATGCAACAGGAGATTCACTATTAGTCATGAAACAGAAGATTCACTATTAGTTACTATTTGTTATGCAACAGAAAATTCACTATTAGTTCACTATGAGTCATTAAACAGGAGATTCACTATTAGTTCATTATTAGTCATGCAACAGGAGATTCACTATTAGTCATGAAACAGAAGATTCACTATTAGTTACTATTTGTTATGCAACAGAAAATTCACTATGAGTTCACTATTAATCATTAAACAGGAGATTCACTATTAGTTCATTATTAGTCAAGCAACAGGAGAATAACTATTAATTCACTATTAGTCATGTAACAGGAAATTCACTATTTGTTCAGTATTCATCATGCAACAGGAAATTCACTATTAGTTCACTATTAGTTATAAAAGGAGGTTCACTATTAGTTCAGTATTAGTCATGCAACAGGAGATTCACTATTAGTTCACTATTAATCATGCAACAGGGGATTCACTATTAGTTCACTATTAGGCATGCAATAAGAGCTTCACTATTAGTTCACTATTAGTCATGCAACAGGAGACTCACTATTAGTTGACTATTAGGCATGCAACAGGGGATTCACTATTAGTTGACTATTAGGCATGCAACAGGAGATTCACTATTAGTTCACTATTATTCATGCAAAAGGAAATTCACTATTAGTTCACTATTATTCATGCAACAGGAGATTCACTATTAGTTCACTATTAATCATGCAACAGGAGATTCACTATTAGTTCACTATTATTCATGCAACAGGAGATTCACTATTAGTTCAGTGGCAGTACAGCACATGACGTACATTTTTAGGGCACACTGTAACCAACAAATAACAATAATAATAATAATAATATTTGTATTGAATTTTCTTGTGGTTTTGTATAATGACATTAGAAATGGTTATATTAAAAGCATCATTATTAAAGGGATGAACTCCATCATGTCTTTGTCTGTGCATGTGTCTGTGTGTGTGTCTGTCACACAATGAAACATCAGGCTGAAACTACGACATCAAATATAAATAAAAATAGCCGCAAATCTCTCTCTCTGCTTCAGGACTTTTCTGGAACTGGAACTAATGTTTCTTCTGTGCTTCCATTCCAGAACCTCCTGGTGGGTGTTTCCAGACTAGAGGAACTCCTGGATAAGCTGGAAGGTTCCAGGCAGCCGGAATAATCAGAACCAGTTGGCAAAGTAAGTTTCTGATGGCATCTCAAGTTCAAAGGTCGGTTGCTGGGTGAATGTCTGTGTTTTCTGTGTGTGTGTGTGTCTGTAACGGTTAGGGGATGTTTGTAGCCCCTTAGGGAAATACTACTGAGATCAGTGACCGCCTTATGGTTTAGCTGAAAACTGTGCAAGACATGAACTGTTTAAAACCTGCTTTTGAAATTGCAAGCATTCGTATGCCTGTCTAAGAGGCATTAATGGTACATAACCTGAGCTGTTATAGGTGATGAGTGGTTTCTATGTAATGTTTTATAGGTTGTGCCTCTTCTATCAAATACTGACCGGTCTGGAAACCACTGCTGTTGTTCCATGATATCAGTCGTACGGTCTAGTTATTTATGGTGAGACACTGTAAGCTCATATAGTGAATTGTTATTTAGGGTGAGACTCTGTAAACTCATATAGTGAATTGTGATTCAGGGTGAGACACTGTAAACTCGTATAGTGAATTGTTATTCAGGATGAGACACTGTAAACTCGTATAGTGAATTGTTATTCAGGATGAGACACTGTAAACTCATATAGTGAATTATTGTGATTCCTTCTGCAAGCTGTAGTGCATCTTGAAAGCATTTCACTGATTCTATCATTGCTTTGATGCAAAATTTCTAGCTCAAATTTGTTCTTATATTGTTAAATCAGAGCTTTATATAAAGCTTCATAAAGCTTCCCCTTAAACGAGTGCTTTAGAGAACTTTAATGTCAGCGGCTGAGATGGTTTGTACATGTAGTGGGAAGGTGTCTGGGGAAAGTTGACCGGAAAAGCAGTAGATTTGGGAGTAATAATGACTTCTTGGATGCCCCAGGGAATCGTGGGAAAAGGGGGAGCGTTGCTTACAGTACACCTTCCACAGCACACAGTATGCTTTGCTGCACTGCTTTCTGCCTCTTTATATTCTCCAATAATAAATCTTTATCTTGCTTAGAAACTGCTGGACCAATTTCGACCAAATTGTTTATGAATTGGTATGAATTGCTTAATATCTCATTTGCATAAATTTCAATTCCTTTGCTTTTTTTTTAATTATTAAGGGATTTCAATATTATTATTATTATTATTATTATTATTATTATTATTATTATTATTATTATTATTATTATTATTATTATTATTATTATTATTATTATTATTATTATTAACGTAATTTTGATGAAAATCATTTTGATGAAAAAAGATATTCAGAAGAAAATAAAAATCTCCCATTGACATCCTCACCATCACAGATTACTGAGGACCTTGTGGGGGAAATCAAATTATTAAAGGCTTATGGGAGAAATTAGATAAACTCACAATTACTCATTCCCAACTCTCCAACTCATTACCAACTCTCCAACTCGCTCTCCAACTCACTCTCCAACTCACTACTACTCATTACCAACTCCCCAACTCACTCTCCAACTCACTACAACTCATTACCAACTCTCCATCTCTCCGACTCACTACTACTCATTACCAACTCTCCAACTCACTCTCCAACTCTCCAACTCACTACAACTCATTATCAACTCTCCAGCTCACTCTCCAACTCACACTACAACTCATTACCAACTCTTCAACTCACTACAACACATTAACAACTCTCCAACTCACTACAACTCACTCTCCAACTCTCCAACTCACTACAACTCACTCTCCAACTCTCCAACTCACTGCAGCTCATTACCAACTCTCCAACTCCCTCTCCATCTCTCCAACTCACTACAACTCATTACCAACTCTCCAACTTACTACAACTCACTCTCCAACTCACTACAACTCACTCTCCAACTCTCCAACTCACTACAACTCATTACCAACTCTCTAACTCACTACAACTCATTACCAACTCTCTAACTCACTCTCCAACTCACTCTCCAACTCACTACATACTCATTACCAACTCTCCAACTCACTACAACTCACTATCCAACTCACTACAACTCACTCTCCAACTCTCCAACTCACTGCAGCTCATTACCAACTCTCCAGCTCACTCTCTAACTCACACTACAACTCATTACCAACTCTTCAACTCACTACAACACATTAACAACTCTCCAACTCACTACAACTCACTCTCCAACTCTCCAACTCACTACAACTCACTCTCCAACTCTCCAACTCACTGCAGCTCATTACCAACTCTCCAACTCCCTCTCCATCTCTCCAACTCACTACAACTCATTACCAACTCTCCAACTTACTACAACTCACTCTCCAACTCACTACAACTCACTCTCCAACTCTCCAACTCACTACAACTCATTACCAACTCTCTAACTCACTACAACTCATTACCAACTCTCTAACTCACTCTCCAACTCACTCTCCAACTCACTACATACTCATTACCAACTCTCCAACTCACTACAACTCACTCTCCAACTCACTACAACTCACTCTCCAACTCTCCAACTCACTGCAGCTCATTACCAACTCTCTAACTCACTACAACTCATTACCAACTCTCCAACTCACTACAACTCATTACCAACTCTCCAACTCACTACAACTCACTCTCCAACTCACTACAACTCATTACCAACTCTCCAACTCACTACAACTCACTCTCCAACTCACTACAACTCATTACCAACTCTCCAACTCACTACAACTCACTCTCTAACTCCCCAACTCACTACAACTCATTACGAACTCTCCAACTCACTCTCCAACTCTCCAACTCACTGCAGCTCATTACTAACTCTCCAACTCACTGCAGCTCATTACCAACTCTCCAACTCACTACAACTCATTACCAACTCTCCAACTCACTACAACTCACTCTCCAACTCACTATAACTCATTACCAACTCTCCAACTCACTACAACTCACTCTCTAACTCCCCAACTCACTACAACTCATTACCAACTCTCCAACTCACTACAACTCACTCTCTAACTCCCCAACTCACTACAACTCATTACCAACTCTTCAACTCACTCTCCAACTCTCCAACTCACTGCAGCTCATTACTAACTCTCCAACTCACTGCAGCTCATTAGCAACTCTCCAACTCACTCTCCAACTCTCCAACTCACTACATCTCATTACCAACTCTCCAACTCACTACAACTCATTACCAACTCTCCAACTCACTATAACTCACTCTCCAACTCACTACAACTCACTCTCCAACTCTCCAACTCACTACAACTCACTCTCCAACTATCCAACTCACTACAACTCACTCTCCAACTCTCCAACTCACTCTCCAACTCTCCAACTCACTACATCTCATTACCAACTCTCCAACTCACTACAACTCATTACCAACTCTCCAACTCACTATAACTCACTCTCCAACTCACTACAACTCACTCTCCAACTCTCCAACTCACTACAACTCACTCTCCAACTATCCAACTCACTACAACTCACTCTCCAACTCTCCAACTCACTCTCCAACTCTCCAACTCACTACATCTCATTACCAACTCTCCAACTCACTACAACTCATTACCAACTCTCCAACTCACTATAACTCACTCTCCAACTCACTACAACTCACTCTCCAACTCTCCAACTCACTACAACTCACTCTCCAACTATCCAACTCACTACAACTCACTCTCCAACTCTCCAACTCACTCTCCAACTCTCCAACTCACTACATCTCATTACCAACTCTCCAACTCACTACAACTCATTACCAACTCTCCAACTCACTATAACTCACTCTCCAACTCACTACAACTCACTCTCCAACTCTCCAACTCACTACAACTCACTCTCCAACTATCCAACTCACTACAACTCACTCTCCAACTCTCCAACTCACTCTCCAACTCACTACAACTCATTATTTCATGTTGAATCCTATAAAGGAAAGGCTGAGGTATAAATGATTTGTGATGCCTATACAAACAATTTATCTATAAAAATGTCTATTTGAGGAGTATTTCTATACATACAATTTAATTTATTTATAAAAATGTCTATTTGAGGAGTATTTCTATACATACAATTTAATTTATTTATAAAAATGTCTATTTGAGGAGTATTTCTATACATACAATACTATTTATCTATCAACATGTCTATTTAAGTTGTACGTCTATACATACAATACTATTTATCTATAAACACATCTATTAAAGGTGTCTGTAAATAGTTATATATAGGAAGAAAAGTCTTGTCATAATTTTGAGGTCCTTAGTATTGCATTAACCCATAGGATAGATTTTATATAGATTTCATAATTTTTTTCCTATTTATCCTTATAGGACAATTATATATGTGTGTATATAGATATAATGAATATATATATATATATATATATATATATATATATATATATATATATATATATATGTATATATATATATATATATATATATATATATATATATATATATATATATATATATATATATATATATATATATATATATATATATATATATATATATATATATATATATATATATATATATATATATACATATACATATATAATATATATATATATATATATATATATATATATATATATATATATATATATATATATATATATATATATATAATATATATATATATATATATATATATATATATATATATATATATATATATATATATATATATATATATATATATATATATATATATATATATATATATATGTATGTATTAATGAAGGTCCATCTTACTGTTAAGGTCTATTCATTAATGAATAATAATAATAATAATAATAATAATAATAATAATAATAATAATAATAATAATAATAATAATAATGTTGTTATTATCATTAATACTGTTTGCATTATTTTTATTAGTGAAGGGATTGTTGCTTACAGTACACCTTCCACAGTACACTGTAAGCTTTGCTGCACTGCGTTCACCCTCTTTATATTCTCCAGCAATAAATCGTTATCTTGCTTAGAAACCACTGGACCAATTTCAGCCAAATTGTTCAGATGAATTGATAAGAATTACTTAATATCTCATTTACACACTCTCTCTCTCTCTCTCTCTCTCTCTCTCTCTCTCTCTCTCTCTCTCTCTCTCTCTCTCTCTCTCTCTCTCTCTCTCTCAGATAGAAACCTCATTATCTGCCATTTTTATGAGACATCTACATTACTCTCCCTCTCTCTCTCTTGAGCCTTCAGTAGCATTTTTTAATTTTTTTAGCCTCATTCCAAATACACAATCTATTAAAATTATATATCATTGAAAAGTTCACTTATAGATCTATTTAACTATATAAAGAAAATGTAAATATATTAATATTTGTAATTTTGACAAATTTTTGAAAAATATATCTCTCTCCGATCGGACAACTTGTACCAGCAGTAGGAATGTCATTTTTTTTTTTTTAGCATTTTTTTTATATCGATGTTTGTTAGTGTTATGTGGCTCAAATACTGTTGAATGATATATCAATGTAAAGGTAATTTATCATACTATTTCACGTTATATTGGGAGATATGATATATTAATATTTCGATTTACTGAGAATTTTTTAATAAGTCACATAAACCATTATTCCACTCTTCGAACTGACGACGCCAATGATCTATATTTTACAGTTTTTTGAAAGCGCTTTATCATACCATACTTAGCTTAAATAGTAGTAAATATTATACCATTGGAAAGTAAATTTATCAGGCTTTAAGAAGATGTAAACAGAAGTGATATATAATTTTTATTCGATTTATCATGAATTGTTAAAAAAAAAATTAATACGATTTTTTTCGTTACGGCTAACTTTTACTCGTAATATCGATATTTAATTTTGCTTTTTAGGCGTTTTTAAATATACCAAGATAAAGATCAACTCTTTCGCTTTAAAATGACACCTAATTCATTAACGTCGCTTCAATTATAACTTTACATCGAGCGATGAAAGAAAATTATTGCCATAGAAATTTGCACTTTAGTTGCCCCAAATCCTGGAAACATTCTCTCTCTCTCTCTCTCTCTCTCTCTCTCTCTCTCTCTCTCTCTCTCTCTCTCTCTCTCTCTCTCTCTCTCTCTCTCAGAAGAGAACGTCATTTATATGCTATTTGGGTGAGATACATACTTTTTTTTTTTTTTTTAGCAAATTTTGTAAAAACCAAATAAATAAATTTGCGTTTACAGACTACCAACCTATTATTCTCGCTCGATATTCGAGCCTAAAGTTGCATTTTTTAAATTGTTGTTTTAACCTCATTCCCGGCAGGAAATCTATTAAAATTATATATCATTAAAAAGATTACTTATCGATCTATTGCACTGTATAAAGATAATGTAAATATATTAATATTTATAATTTTGCCAAATTTTTGAAAAATATATCTTTCCCCGATCGGCCAACTCGTACCAGCGGTGGGAATGTAATTTTTTTTTTTTTTTTTTTTGCATTTTTGTATCGATGTTTTGTTAGTGTTATGTGGCACAAACGATATTGAATGATATATCAGTGTAAAGGTAATTTATCATACTATTTCACGATGTATTGGGAAACATGATATATTAATATTCCGATTTACTGAGAATTTTTTAATAAGAGTCACATAAACAGCTATTCCGCTCGGCGAACTTAACGACGCCACTGATCTATATTTTACAGTTTTTTGAAAGCGTTTTATCATATCATACGTAGCTCAAATAGTGATAAATGTTATACCATTGGAAAGGCAATTTATCAGGCTTTAATAATGTGTAAACAGAAGTGATATATCATTTTTCTCAGATTTATCATGAATTTTTAAAGAAAAGCAGTACGATTTTTTTTTTCGTTACGGCGAACTTTTACTCGAGATATCGATATTTAATTTTAATTTTTGGGTGTTTTTAAACATATCACGATAAAGACCAACCCTTTAGCTTTAAAATGACACCTAATTCATCAACGTAGCTTCAAATATGACGACATACGGCGTGATTGAAAAAAATAATTGGTAGGAATTTTCGTTCAGTGAAGCAGTATCTTGGTCCATAGACGTTAGTTATTCTCTCTCTCTCTCTCTCTCTCTCTCTCTCTCTCTCTCTCTCTCTCTCTCTCTCTCTCTCTCTCTCTCTACGTCTTCTGCAATCGGGAACGACAAAAATTGCTTCATTTCTATGTAAATAATTAAAATTTAATGAATTGGAGCAGCAGAAATTTGGGAAATATATCGTAGACGATTCAGAAGCCACGAAATAGATAAAAATTGGGTCATTAAATAAAATAATGGATGGAAAATCAACGCATTCGAGTATGAAAAAAAATATTTATCATCGATAATAATCTTACTTTTTATCTGCCAGGGACTTCGATTGCTAATAAAAACACCATTTTCCATCTTTATCTTTCTCTCTTACATTCTCTACCTCTTTTACTGTTGCATTTATAACGAATTTATTACGTTTATCTTCGTTATCATTTATTTATTTGTCATCGAATGCATCCCATGATACGAATCAAAACGTCGTCCTACAGATTGAAATCATCATATTTAGACCAATTAAGCTTTAATTTCTATATTTTTTCACCCTCGAATTCGTTAATTAGTGGCAGAATTTGACCCAAATGGGTTAAATAGTATTTAATTACATTATTACCTTGGAATGACGTCAGCCGAACCTCGGCGTGATTTCAGGCCTTAGAGATCGTGTCTCGTCAATAAAATCGATGAAATTGAATAAAATTTGTCTTAATTTTATTATATGTTCATCCTGGAATGAGTTTTGTAGTGGCAGGGATTATTTGCAGTAGGAATAATGATCGGTAATTATCTAGGTTCTTTGGAATCCTTATAGCCAGAGGGTCCTACTAGGGTACAAGACCTAGCCATTGGTAGCCAAGTATTTTGGCTATCTATCTATTTATCTATCAGCTTCGTCGTGGAACCTTTGTATTTGATCAAATTTAATATATTTGTTGCTATTTGGTCCTAATTATAAGTTTAAAATAATTAAAGAATATATCCTAGTAGGCCTAGCTTAGACTATTAGTTTAAAGCTATTGAATATACCCTACAGGATCTCGAATACCCTGACCTAACCTTGATACCCTCAGACAGGAGACATTTATGTCTATATGTACATTTAAAACCTGATAAAGCCTTTCTCAGATGATGAATGCCTACAGTAGGCCATCCTAAGCTAGATATAATTCATACTGCAGTAATTCCAGGTTAGTCGAGGGTACGGTGGGTATTTTCCACCTATGCCAAGCTAGCCCAGGGAATTCTTTGTTTTATAGGTACAGTAGTAATTGAATAGGACCAGAGATTAATCAGTAGATTATGTTGGGAAAATTATATTACAAATAAGAAAATATCAGAGATTTGAGTCCAGAGTCCGGAAAACTGGCTTAGATTTCAAAGACTGAGATGGTCTGTACATGTCATGGGAAGAGATCAGGGAAAGTTGACCAGAAAAGCAGTAGATTTGCAAGTAATAGGACCAAGATGACCTTTTGGATGCCCCAGGGAATCATGGGGAAAGGGGTAAGATGCAGATTTAGGCCTGATGGGGGTTCAGGCACGAAGTGAAGGAGATTAGAATGAAAAAAGTATATAATTATTTCACATCTCATGAAGGATAACTTGTAGTTAAAAGGATTTGTGATATTGCAATATATTTTTAATCTATAAGTCTGTATGTTTTAGGAATGTGGGAATAATTAGGTTAATTTTCAACCCATCTTTGAGAAGAGAAAGTTAATCTTATACTAACTAAGAGGATAGATTCTTCTGTTGACCATCCTTATAGGATGTACCATAGGAATTCATCCCAGTTTAATCCTGTTTAGGACACAATTCCCTTTTTATAAAAGGATTATAAAGATTATATCGATAACAGAATTGGGCATATACCCAATATATTGTGACTAAGCAGTACGTGAATAATTTTTGTCTTTTCCTTTATAAATTTAGCATTGAAGATATATATATATATATATATATATATATATATATATATATATATATATATATATATATATATATATATATATATATATATATATATATATATATATATATATATATATATATATATATATATATATATATATATATATATATATATATATATATATATATATATATATATATATATATATATCACTCAGCAAAGATGCAAATTTAACAAGTAAAGAGAAAAACTATTATGATAAATCATGAAATTCATTCACTCGAATCTTTTAAACTGTTTTCAAAATAAACTTATGAGATAAAGTCACTTTAAATCATTTAAACAAATACACTTTTTAAAGAACTACACAATACACAATACACACCCTCACTGATGTGTAGAAACAGTGCAATTTGCTCATAATGTCTAGCAATAATCATTATGCAAATGAACGCTGGAAAGTCTGTCAGCTGCATAAAAGCTTAATTGGGTCTCTAAATTGAATAAAGCAATTTAACCCAAATTGTATACTGAAGAAACTTGTAGACAGCCTTAGACATTAAGCCCTTAGGTAGACGCCAGGCTTGTTATATTCACAAGCACTGAAAGCGCTTGATTTGTAGACGCTTTAACGGGACTTGAAGGCGTTTAGGATTGTTCTCTGTTGCAAGGAAAGGCAATTTGGTTCAGAGGCAAAGTTGGTCTTTACATAATGGATAAATACTGGTATCCAGAGGTTCCTTAACTGGGGACGGTAATATAGTCGTGGTTCCTACGACTGGAAAGTTTCCAGGTGTGATATTAATTGCAACATTCACCTATCTTGTAGATTCCCTTTATAGGAATGTTCTCCATTTGTTCCTTATCCTGCATGTTAACCAATCCTTCTGATTCCTTTATCATTTTTGCAGGATGCGTCGTCACGGCGACAAGAACGAGGTCTGGTTGATGTCTGCGGAGACTCCTCCGTCCCTTCCAGTTCGTTCTGGGCTTCCAGGTGAGCTTGCATGGAATTCCAGATGGGAGAATGACCTGATATAAGTCGGCATCGACCCCTTTGCAACGTCAGAGGGTCTCTTGACTGTAGAGGAACCTTAAAATCTGATTTATCAATTAACCTCCAGATAATTCAAATCTCTGGAATGGAAACAAATATCGGCATTTACAGCTGGAATCTTGTATTCCAGAGAGAATAAGTGTGTCGGGTTGATTCTTTGTGCTGGGAATTGGTATTAGATTACAGTGATTCCACTGCTCTAGGAATCTTGCTCGACAGTGCAATAGTAGCGTATTGCATTTACAGTGAATTTGCTCGACAGTGCAATGGCAGCATATTGCAATTCAGCTGCAAATGTCAAAATGGTTACTTACTAATGTTCCCTTTCATCTCGAGTTGTCTGTGCTTGTGGAAGCATTATTGCTTTCTTGCTTGACCTTTGCATGCAATAAGCTTTGCAATAGACAGAGAAAGGTGTATTGTTATCTCTCTCTCTCTCTCTCTCTCTCTCTCTCTCTCTCTCTCTCTCTCTCTCTCTCTCTCTCTCTCTCTCTCTCTCTCTCTACAATTTTGGGTTCTTTTATCATTTTAGTATTTTAATGTTTTACTTAAATACGTTTTATTTATATTTGTTTGTAATTCATCTATTTTTCTATGAATTCAGTATTAATTATGCAACAGGAGATTCACTATTAGTTCACTATTAGTCATGGAATATAAGTCACTTTTAGTTCACTATTAGTCATGGAATATGAGTCACTATTAGTTCACTATTAGTCATGGAATATGAGTCACTGTTAGTTCAGTATTAGTCACACAACAGGAGATTCACTAGTAGACCACTATTAGTCATGCAACAGGATATTCACTATTAGACCACTATTAGTAATGCAAAAGGAGTATTCATTATTAGTTCACTATTCATCATGCAACAGGAGATTCACTATTAGTTCAGTATTAGTTATACAACAGAAAAATTCACTATTAGTTCACTATTTGTCATGCAACAGGAGATTCACTATTAGTTCACTATTGATCATCTGACAGGAGATTCACTATTAGTTCACTATTAGTTTTGCAACAGGATATTCACTATTAGTTAACAATTAGTCATGCAACAGGAGATTCACTATAATTTCACTATTAGTCATGCAATAGGAGATTCACTATTAGTTCACTATTAGTCATGGAAAAGGAAATTCACTATTAGTTCACTATTAGTTGTGCAACAGGAGATTCACTATTAGTTCATTATTATTCATGCAATGGGATATTCACTATTAGTTCACTATTAGTCATGCAACAGGAGATTCACTATTAGTTCACTATTAGTCATGCAACAGGAGAGTCACTATTAGTTCACTATTTGTCATGGAATATGAAATTCACTATTAGTTCACTATTAGTCATGCAACAGGGGATTCACTATTAATTATGAAAAAAGATTTTCACTATTAGTTCACTATTAGTCATGTAACAGGAGATTCACTATTAGTGCACTATTAGTCATACAACAGGAAATTCACTATTAGTTCACTATTAGTCATGTAACAAGAGATTCAGTATTAGTCATGCAACAGGAAATTCACTATTAGTTCACCATTAGTAATGCAACAAGAGATTCACTGTTAGTTCACTATTAGTCTGGCATCTGGAAATTCACTATTAATTTAGTATTAGTCATGCAACATGAGATTTACTATTAGTTCACTATTAATCATGCTACAAGAAATTCACTATTAGTTCACTATTAGTCATGGAACAGGAGATTCACAATAAATTGTTAGTCATGCAAAAGGAAATTCACTATTAGTTACGAAAAAGGAGATTCACTTAGTTCACTATTAGTCGTGCCAAAGAAGATTCACTGTTAGTTCACTATTAGTCACGCAACAGGAAATTCACTATTAGTTCACTATTAGTCATGCAACAGGAGATTCACTATTGGATATAAAACAGGAGATTCACTATTAGTCAAGCAACAGGAGATTCACTATTAGTCATGAAACAGGAGATTCACTTTTAGTTCACTATTAGTCATGCAATAGGAAATTCACTGTTAGTTCCCTATTAGCCAAGCAATAGACGATTCACTATTAAATCACTATTAGGCATGCAACAGGAAATTCACTATTTATTCAGTATTCATTATGCAACAAGAAATTCACTATTAGTTCACTATTAGTTATGAAAAAGGAGATTCACTATTAGTTTAGTATTAGTCATGCAACAGGAGATTCACTATTAGTCATACAATAGGAGATTCACTATTAGTTCATTATCATTCATACAACAGGAAATTCACTGCTAGTTCACTAGTAGTCATGCAACAGGAGATTCACTATTAGTCCACTATTAGTCATGTAATATGAGATTCACTATTAGTTCACTATTAGTCATGCAAGAGGATATTCGCTATTAGTTCACTATTTGTCATGGAACAGGAGATTCACTATTAGTTCACTATTCATCATGCAACAAGATATTCACTATTAGTTCAATATTAGTCTTGGAATATGAGATTCACTATTATTTCAGTTTAGTCATGCAACAGGAGATTCACTATTAGTTCAGTGCCAGTACAGCATACGGTGTACATTTTTAGGGCACACTGTAAGCAATAATAATAATAATAATAATAATAATAATAATAATAATAATAATAATAATAATAATAATAATAATAATAATAATAATAATTCTGCATCTGCCTTCATCATGTCTTTAGTAAAATGATCTCCAGACTTTTGATAAATTATGGGAAGATATGTATTTATTTATTTGTTTTTGCAGTTTTGTACAATGACATAGCAAATGGTTAGTTCCCTAATTGCTCTGCAGTAGGGCAGTTCAGTCCTGTTATTGTTAAAGGGATTAACTCCGTCTTGTCTGTGTCTGTGTGTGTCTGTTACCCAATAAAATATCAGGCTGAAACTATGACAGCAAATATAAATAGAAATAAGCCACAAATCTCTCTCTGTGCTTCTGTACTTTTCTTGAACTGGAGCTAATGTTTCTCTTCTTCCATTCCAGAATCTCCCGGTGGGTGCTTCCAGACCAGAGGAACTCCTGGAAAAGCTGGAAGGTCGAGGGCAGGGGAATAATCAGAGCCAGTTGGCAAAGTAAGTTTCTGAGGGCGTCTCAAGTTCAGAGGTCGGTTACTTTGTGGATGTCTGTGTTTTCTGTGTGTGTCTGTGACTGTGTTTAGGGATTAGGGGACAATCGTAGCCCCAGGGGAATACTGTTGAGATCAGTGACTAAGAGAGGGATGTGTGGAGGATTACCTGAAGGATTGACAGTGCAGTCCTTAGAGACTCAATCAATATAGTAGGTTTGCCTCCTCAAAGCCTTACAGTATAATAGAAATATGGGGAAACGTAAGCTGGGGGAGAGTGCCAGAGATAATTATGTCGTTTATGTCAACATCAGTTCACTGAAGGGTGAACTATTGTCAAGGTTTCTTATTGCAAAGTTTGACTTTTTTTATAAAAGTTTTATGTGTCACAATACAATGAAGGGAAATAAGATGGGCATTGCATAGTGATAACTCTCTCTCTCTCTCTCTCTCTCTCTCTCTCTCTCTCTCTCTCTCTCTCTCTCTCTCTCTCTCTCTCTCTCTCTCTCTCATGAGAACAGGTGTCCATGTTTAGCCCAGTTTCATATTTCCTAGGTCCTTAAATTTGTTTATATTCATCTTTGCACTGTTTCCTGACTATAGTAGTAAGAGAGAGAGAGAGAGAGAGAGAGAGAGAGAGAGAGAGAGAGAGAGAGAGAGCAGTTACACAAAATGGCAGTCACTCATATCACCTCCGCCTTTCTTTGAGTGTATTAATGTGTTTTTTTTTAATGTATACTTTTTATTATATATTTTGGCTTTCTATGAAAATTTATTGCGACAGGGATGCTGGGATTGCAATGAATCCTTTTTTAAAAGGATTAACTTGTTAACTTCAGTTTGAAGTTAAAGGAAACAAAATGGGGTCATTACGTAAAATCTTGACAAAATCCAAAGTTTTTGAAGGAAATGTATTCTGTATATTAGCTATCAATCTAATATACACTCTAAATACTCTGGTGTTCTATTCTGTAAAAGCTGTACTGGTCAAGTTAGTGTATATTTCTGTATTTTATCTTGTGTCTTGGGAATGTGTGTATGTGTATTTTAGGTGTGGAAGTATTATGTGAAGCTAATGTGTGTTTTGTCCTGTAAAATGTGTCAGTTACATTTCAGCACATTTCTTGCACTGCAGCTAATGTTGCCCCTCTTGCATTCCAGAATCTGTGGGTGGGTACGTCCCCAGACCAGACAAAGTCTCCAGACTGGAGGGCACCAGCCGGCAGAAGAATCAAATCCATTGGGCACGGTAAGTTCCTGAGGGGTCTCAAGTACTAAGTTGTGTCTGTGTCTGTGTGTGTGTGTGTGTATGTGAAGGGGTAGAGTGTTGGGTGTGGCCACAGAACTTTGGAAACATTGCTGGGATCAGTGACCAAAAGGGGAATGTCTGGTTGACCTGAGGGAACTGGCACAGGACAGACATTTGTTGCACCTGGGACTGCCACATCAATTGCTGAAGCCCAGTGTCATCACCTGAGGGTGCCACAGGAACTTATTGACTGACTGTGTTGGTGCCTTCTTTAAAAGGTTTATTGAAATGATAGATTTCCCTGTTAAAATCTTCACAGCATTATATAAGATAAATACATTTATATAATGCATAAACATGCATGGATTTGATTCAAATATGAAATGGTCTTAATAGAAAGGTGATCAATATAAATAGGGAGTTTTCCAATATCACATTCCTTGTGGTTCGTCCAATTTTCCAGTGATCATTAAGCACAAAGTGCCCAGACTCGAAGTTTTTGGGGAGGCGAGTCAAATAGTCCCGGGAGATGGTGTTTATCAACCCCACAAAGTGCAAAAAATAAATCAAATATGGTTAGTGGATCCAGTGTGGAAGTAATCCTTGATTCATTGTCTGATTTCCAGTTGCAAAAACTTCCCCTGAAGTGAGAATTATCAGAAAATGTTCGCTTTGTTATTCGAATTGTACATAACTGATCTCTCTGTATTTCCTATTACCTTCTATAATTTCTTTCAAATGGACACCAAATTGTTTGGAAGCTTGAGTAATAATAATAATAATAATAATAATAATAATAATAATAATAATAATAATAATAATAATAATAATAATAATAATAATAATAATAATAATAATAATAATAATTCTGCATCTGCCTTCATCATGTCTTTAGTAAAATGATCTCCAGACTTTTGATAAATTATGGGAAGATATGTATTTATTTATTTGTTTTTGCAGTTTTGTACACTGACATAGCAAATGGTTAGTTCCCTAATTGCTCTGCAGTAGGGTAGATCAGTCCTGTTATTGTTAAAGGGATTAACTCTATCTTTTCTGTGTGGTGCAGTATGTGTGTGTGTGTGTGTGTGTGTCTGTCACCTAATAAAATATCAGGCTGAAACTATGACAGCAAATATAAATAGAAATAAGCCACAAATCTTTCTCTGTGCTTCAGTACTTTTCTTGAACTGGAGCTAATGTTTCTCTTCTTCCATTCCAGATTCTCCCGGTGGGTGCTTCCAGACCAGAGGAACTCCTGGAAAAGCTGGAAGGTCGAGGGCAGGGGAATAATCAGAGCCAGTTGGCAAAGTAAGTTTCTGAGGGCGTCTCAAGTTCAGAGGTCGGTTACTTTGTGGATGTCTGTGTTTTCTGTGTGTGTCTGTGACTGTGTTTAGGGATTTGGGGGACAATCGTGGTACCATGGAAATCCTGTTCAGATCAGTGACTAAGAGAGGGATGTGTGGAGGATTACCTGAAGGATTTGACAGTGCAGTCCTTAGAGACTCAATCAGTATAGTAGGTTTGCCTCTTCAAAGCCTTACAGTATAATAGAAATATGGGGAAATGTAAGCTGGGAGAGAGTGCCAGAGATACTTATGTCGTTTATGTCAACATCAGTTCACTGAAGGGTGAACTATTGTCAAGGTTTCTTATTGCAAAGTTTGACTTTTTTGTGAAAATTTTATATGTCACAATACAATGAAGAGAAATAAGCTTAGATGGGCATTGCATAGTGACAACTCTCTCTCTCTCTCTCTCTCTCTCTCTCTCTCTCTCTCTCTCTCTCTCTCTCTCTCTCTCTCTCTCTCTCTCTTCTCATGAGAACAGGTGTCCATATTTAGCCCAGTTTCATATTTCCTAGGTCCTTAAATTTGTTTATATTCATCTTTGCACTGTTTCCTGACTATAGTAGTAGTAGTGAGAGAGAGAGAGAGAGAGAGAGAGAGAGAGAGAGAGAGAGAGAGAGAGAGAGAGAGAGAGAGAGAGAGAGAGAGAGAGAGAGAGAGAGAGAGAGAGAGCAGTTACACAAAATGGCAGTCACTCATATCACCTCCGCCTTTCTTTGAGTGTATTAATGTGTTTTTTTTTAATGTATACTTTTTATTATATATTTTGGCTTTCTATGAAAATTTATTGTGACAGGGATGCTGGGATTGCAATGAATCCTTTTTTAAAAGGATTAACTTGTTAACTTCAGTTTGAAGTTAAAGGAAACAAAATGGGGTCATTACGTAAAATCTTGACAAAATCCAAAGTTTTTGAAGGAAATGTATTCTGTATATTAGCTATCAATCTAATATACACTCTAAATACTCTGGTGTTCTATTCTGTAAAAGCTGTACTGGTCAAGTTAGTGTATATTTCTGTATTTTATCTTGTGTCTTGGGAATGTGTGTATGTGTATTTTAGGTGTGGAAGTATTATGTGAAGCTAATGTGTGTTTTGTCCTGTAAAATGTGTCAGTTACATTTCAGCACATTTCTTGCACTGCAGCTAATGTTGCCCCTCTTGCATTCCAGAATCTGTCGGTGGGTACGTCCCCAGACCAGACAAAGTCTCCAGACTGGAGGGCACCAGCTGGCAGAAGAATCAAATCCATTGGGCACGGTAAGTTCCTGAGTGGGTCTCAAGTACTAAGGTGTGTGTGTGTGTGTGTAAGAAGGGGTAGAGTGTTGGGTGTGGCCACAGAACTTTGGAAACATTGCTGGGATCAGTGACCAAAAGGGGAATGTCTGGTTGACCTGAGGGAACTGGCACAGGACAGACATTTGTTGCACCTGGGAGTGCCACATCAATTGGTGAAGCCCAGTGTTATCACCTGAGGGTGCCACAGGAACTTATTGACTGACTGTGATGGTGCCTTCTTTAAAAAGTCTATTGAAATGATAGATTTTCCTGTTAAAACCTTCACAGTATTATATACGATAATTACATTTATATAATGCATAAACATTCATGGATTTGATTCAAATATGAAATGGTCTTAATAGAAAGGTGATCAATATAAATAGGCAGTTTTCCACTATCACATTCCTTGTGGTTCGTCCAATTTTTCACTGATCATTAAGCACAAAGTGCCCAGACTCGAAGGTTTTGGGGAGGTGAGTCAAATAGTCCCGGGAGATGGTGTTTATCAACCCCACAAAGTGCAAAAAAATAAAAAAAAAACGGTTAGTGGATCCAGTGTGGAAGTAATCCTTGATTCGTTGTCTGATTTCCAGTTGCAAAAACTTCCCCTGAAGTGAGAGTTATCGGAAAATGTTCCCTGTGTTATTCGAATTGTAGGGGAGAGCGGTGATGGTTCGGACATTTTTTTTTAATTTCTCTCTAGAAGTCAGAGTTTAAGGAGCAGTGATATCCTTGGCATGTCAATGTGTAGCTTCATCATCCTACATTTACCAGTAAATGTAGCAAGTCGTATACTTTACTATACTTGAAGCTATTTATCTTCAAGTACAAGTTTCCAAAATGTCTGAATCGTCCCTACCCATGGTGATGATTCGGACAAGAGCATGGGATGATTTGGACAATTATTATAATTGACATTTACCTTCAAGTCAGATGATAAATGATACAGAAATACCATACGATGTTTGCTGAGAATAAATGTTACAGTAGTCTTAAAGAATATTGCAACCTTCAAAACAAAAACTAAACTTGAAATATCCTTGCCACCAAATTCTTAAATGACCAAAATTTACTTGAAATTATTCTCTCCATGAGTAAAACCCAAACATAAATCGTAACTCAAATACGTGAAGTTTGTTGTGCCTAAATATTAAAGTTGGCCTAACGAATTGGGTTTGGAAGCACTCCAGTTACTGCCTCTTTACCAATAGTTGCTTCATCCTCAATTTCTGGAAATTTAAAACTATTATCAGATAATTTCTGTGATTTTCTTAAATAAGAAACCTGAAATTCATCACCCTCGTCTAAATTGCTGATTAATTTGCCTACATAGTAGACTTTGCTACCTTTTACTGGATCTATCCCAACAAGGACAAAATCTCCCTCCTCTGGGACTTTATCAATAAAACCAACTTCTGTGTCTTCTATCTGAGATGTCAGAAGAGTTATTGTTAAGATCGGCTGTCAAGAGATCTTCAAGATGATGAAGGTCTTCATCACTGGTCTGGGCCTCTGTATCTAACTTTTTCTTTGTATTTTTCTTGCTTTTTAATGTTCTTGAGGTACTCATATGAGGTGGTTGTGCTTTTAGGTGGTGTAGTTGGCTTTGGCCTATCAGTCAAAAGCCCTGGCAAAGGGACTTTCTTGAAAAGCATCAGTGTAATGTGGGTGAATGCCAATGGAATGGAATCCAGATTTGATATTCACATTTTAATTTGTAATTAGGGGGTTCTATGACGGGTTTATGAAGTGCTTTATAAGGTAAAGGTAATGAGGGGCTAATGAATGCATATACAGAAAATATAACTTAAATAATGTTAGTGAAAATCTTTTGTTTCTTTGTTGGAATTCATAATTAGTAAAGGTGTGCTAGGAGGGGTGATTCGGACACGTCCGAATCATCCCCCACATATCATAACCATTTGATGACACCCTCAACTTCAAATCCTTGCAGATTACAGGCGGGTAATAGCTACAACATCTTCGTCATATAGTACAAATTCACACCCAAAACTCATAATCAGCTCCCTTATATTCACTGCACCAAAGTGTAACGAGTTGTTGCTCGTTAAGCAGTTTAAGATATAATTGTTTAGCATCCTTTACTACCTAACTATTTATTTATGTAAATAGCTGTTATGATAATTATCTTACATAAAGTTAAACCTTACTGTTAAACCTAAAGGGCAGTATTCCTTTGGAGTTTGGAGCATTAGCTTACGTTCATGGCTCTACTGCATATTTGACTTATACCAATAAAGTCTTGGATTATTATGAAGAAGGTTTACTCTCCAACGTATCACACAAAGCTTATGATTCAAACGCAAAAAAATTACATAGGAAATGAGAAAAACCACAAAAATTACCCTCAATCCTAAAGTAAACGACCCTTCGCAACCAAAGTCCATGTGTCATTGGCGAACAAACTCTCGCGATTTCGCGTGATTTCTCAGAGCTGAGGGCCCCCTTACATTTTCCAGGAAATGCACTGTCCGGACCATCCCACTGTCCGAATCATTACCCTTCTCCCCTACTGAGGAACAAATGCTTGCCCCCTGGGGTCCCATTCTGCTGGCCATGCCCTCAAAGTGCCCCTAATTCACAGATAATGAAGCTAGAATCTAGATTTAACTCAGTTTATGTTTACTGACTCTAGATTTTCAATTTGGATTATTTAAGAAGGAAAGTGACTGGTTTGGGGAGACAGTCGTTATCAAAATGCATAAAACAGGTGTCTCCTCCCGCCTCCATAGTTCTTCTTCCAGCTTATTAGCCTGAACACTTTCTTTCCAATACTGCAAACCATTGCAGTATGGAGTTACTAATTTACCGACTCCAAAATCTCGTTTTGACTTAACACCTGCCTGGGAGACACTTTCTGTATGGTCCTTCGTCTGTCGTCGTCGAGGTCTTTTCCTACTACTTGTTTGTTCCCGTACTTGTAATTTTACATCTCTTGGTCTGTTGATTGTTGTGTATACAATGAAGAAGACACTTGCAGTTCCCTCCTTTCAAGATCTGGCTCCGTATTCTTCGTAATCCTTTCATTAGTTGTCCATTTTCTATCCTGTCATCTGCAGTTTCCTCTTTTGAAGCAGTTCTCCAGAATTAACGTTTCTTGTTACAACCTTTTTGTTGTTATTTTTATTTATTCTTTGTTATATTTTACATAAAAAAGGTCATAAATGACCTCTTGCTTGCATCTTTATCCCTCTGCGCTTTCCTGCCTTTGCTCAAGCAAGGTCGTTGAAAGCAGTTTTTGGGTATAATTTTCTTACTGAGGAAAAATGGCTCTTGCTTGTGGCTACCTTTCCAAAGACACAGCAATTGATTGCAAGCGCTTTCAGCCACCTGCCATTTACACCTCACTTTCTCCTCTTTTTCTTGTGCAGTGTCTGCTTGAGATCTTCCTTCAATACATTCTCTCTACATTTCTCATGATTTCCAACATTTCTGATGAGCTGCTCTCGAATGTCAATTGCACTCGTTGCAAAGTCTCGATGAGGCCGATGATTTGTATGGACCCACATCACTGACCCTAAATTGCAATTTTCTGTATTTATTTGCATTCAATTCTCTTCAGTTGTCTGCGCTTGCGGAAGCATCGTTGCTTCCTCGCTCGACCCTTTGCGGAACCGAGTTCGGGCGACTGGTGTTATAGGTCGGTCTTACTCTCGGGCAAATTTATTAATCACACTTTATTTAATCAATGTTGCAATAGACAGAGAAAGGTTCATCGTCAGCCATCTTTATTAGCATATTGTGTTGTGCTTGAAAGCAAACATTAATGAATTGGGAACTGTTAGGCTGCTTGTGTACAAATTGGTGGTTGTTATTGAGGTTTCCTTAGTTGACGTTCGTATGTCTGGTACTTTCTCTGTTGCTTTCTCTCTCTCTCTCTCTCTCTCTCTCTCTCTCTCTCTCTCTCTCTCTCTCTCTCTCTCTCTCTCTCTCTCTCACATTTTGTCCGTCCATCTCTCTTTATGACTGTTTGTGCCTCTCTCTCTCTCTCTCTCTCACACACACAATTTTGGGCGCTTTTTATATTTTAGCATTTTAATATTTTACTTATTTACATTTTTCTTTATTTATTAGTTTGTAAATTTATCTATTTTTCTATGAGTTCAGTATTATTTATGCAACAAGAGATTCACTATTAGTTCAGTATTAGTCATGCAACAGGAGATTCACTATTAGTTCAGTATTAGTCATGCAACAGGAGATTCACTATTAGTTCACTATTAGTCATACAACAGGAGATTCACTATTAGTTCAGTATTAGTCATACAACAGGAGATTCACTATTAGTTCACTATTCTTCATGCAACAGGAGATTCACTATTAGTTCACCATTAGTCATACAACAGGAGATTCACTATTAGTTCACTATTAGTCATGCAACAGGAGATTCACTATTAATTCACTATTAGTCATGCAACAGGAGATTCACTATTAGTTCACTATTCTTCATGCAACAGGAGATTCACTATTAGTTCACTATTAGTCATGCAACAGGAGACTCACTATTAGTCACGCAACAGGAGATTCACGATTAGTTCAGTTTTAGTCATGCAACAGGAGATTCACTATTAGTTCACTATTAGTCATGCAACAGGAGATTCACTATTAGTTCACCATTAGTCATACAACAGGAGATTCACTATTAGTTCACTATTAGTCATGCAACAGGAGATTCACTATTAGTTCACTATTAGTCATGCAACAGGAGATTCACTATTAGTTCACTATTAGTCATGCAACAGGAGATTCACTATTAGTTCAAAGATTAGTCATGCAACAGGAAAATTCACTATTAGGTCACTATTAGTCATGCAACAGGAAAATTCACTATTAGGTCACTATTAGTCTTGCAGAAGGAGATTCACTATTAATTCACTATTAGTCATGTAACAGGAAATTCACTGTTTGTTCAGTATTCATCATGCAACAGGAGATTCACTATTAGTTCACTATTAGTCTTGCAGCAGGAGATTCACTATTAGTTCACTATTAGTCTTGCAGCAGGAGATTCACTATTAGTTCACTAAGTAGGGATGGAAATAAGGGACAAAAACTTCTGTAGGATGGCCCAAAAAATCCTGGAGGAATGTCCAAAACATCCTATATGAAGGTCCAAAAAATCCCGTAGGAAGGTCCAAAAAATCCTGTAGGAAGGCCCAAAAAATCCTGTAGGAAGGCCCAAAAAATCCTGTGGGAAGGCCCAAAAAATCCTGTAGGAAGGCCCAAAAAATCCTGCAGGAAGGCCCAAAAAATCCTGTAGGAAGGCCCAAAAAATCCTGCAGGAAGGCCCAAAAAATCCTGTAGGAAGGCCCAAAAAATCCTGTGGGAAGGCCCAAAAAATCCTGCAGGAAGGCCCAAAAAATCCTGAAGGAAGGCCCAAAAAATCCTGCAGGAAGGCCCAAAAAATCCTGTAGGAAGGCCCAAAAAATCCTGTGGGAAGGCCCAAAAAATCCTGTAGGAAGGCCCAAAAAATCCTGCAGGAAGGCCCAAAAAATCCTGTAGGAAGGCCCAAAAAATCCTGCAGGAAGGCCCAAAAAATCCTGTAGGAAGGCCCAAAAAATCCTGCAGGAAGGCCCAAAAAATCCTGCAGGAAGGCCCAAAAAATCCTGCAGGAAGGCCCAAAAAATCCTGTAGGAAGGCCCAAAAAATCCTGCAGGAAGGCCCAAAAAATCCTGTAGGAAGGCCCAAAAAATCCTGTAGGAAGGCCCAAAAAATCCTGCAGGAAGGCCCAAAAAATCCTGTAGGAAGGCCCAGAAAATCCTTTAGGAAGGTCCAAAAAATCCTGTAGGAAGGCCCAAGAAATCCTGTAGGAAGGCCCAAAAAATCCTGCAGGAAGGCCCAAGAAATCCTGTAGGAAGGCCCAAAAAATCCTGCAGGAAGGCCCAAGAAATCCTGTAGGAAGGCCCAAAAAATCCTGCAGGAAGGCCCAAGAAATCCTGTAGGAAGGCCCAAAAAATCCTGCAGGAAGGCCCAAGAAATCCTGTAGGAAGGCCCAAAAAATCCTGCAGGAAGGCCCAAGAAATCCTGTAGGAAGGCCCAAAAAATCCTGTAGGAAGGCCCAAAAAATCCTGCAGGAAGGCCCAAAAAATCCAGAAGGAATGTCCAAAACATCCTGTAGGAAGGCCCAAAAAATCCTGTAGGAAGTCCCAAAAAATCCTGTAGGAAGGCCCAAAAAATCCAGTAGGAAGGCCCAAAAAATCCTGTAGGAAGGCCCAAAAAATCCTGTGGGAAGGCCCAAAAAATCCTGTGGGAAGGCCCAAAACATCCAGTAGGAAGGTCCAAAAAATCCAGTAGGAAGGCCCAAAACATCCAGTAGGAAGGTCCAAAAAATCCTGTAGGAAGGCCCAAAAAATCCTGTGGGAAGGCCCAAAAAATCCTGTGGGAAGGCCCAAAAAATCCTGTGGGAAGGCCCAAAAAATCCTGTGGGAAGGCCCAAAAAATCCTGTGGGAAGGCCCAAAAAATCCTGTGGGAAGGCCCAAAAAATCCTGTGGGAAGGCCCAAAAAATCCTGTGGGAAGGCCCAAAAAATCCTGTAGGAAGGCCCAAAAAATCCTGTGGGAAGGCCCAAAAAATCCAGTAGGAAGGCCCAAAACATCCAGTAGGAAGGTCCAAAAAATCCTGTAGGAAGGCCCAAAAAATCCTGTGGGAAGGCCCAAAAAATCCTGAAGGAATGTCCAAAACATCCTGCTGGAAGGCCCGAAAAATCCTGAAGGAAGGCCCAAAAAATCCTGTAGGAATGTCCAAAAAAATCCTGTAGGAAGGCCCAAAAAATCCTGTAGGAAGGCCCAGAAAATCCTGTAGGAAGGCCCAAAAAATCCTGGAGGAATGTTCAAAACATCCTGGAGGAAGGTCAAAAACATCCTGCAGGAAGGCCCAAGAAATCCTGTAGGAAGGCCCAAAAAATCCTGTAGGAAGGCCCAAAAAATCCTGTAGGAAGGCCCAAAACATCCTGTAGGAAGGCCCAAAAAATCCTGTAGGAAGGCCCAAAAAATCCTGTAGGAAGGCCCAAAAAATCCTGTGGGAAGGCCCAAGAAATCCTGGAGGAAGGCCCAAGAAATCCTGTAGGAAGGCTCAAAAAATCCAGTAGGAAGGCCCAAAAAATCCTGTAGGAAGGCCCAAAAAATCCTGGAGGAATGTTCAAAACATCCTGGAGGAAGGTCAAAAACATCCTGCAGGAAGGCCCAAGAAATCCTGTAGGAAGGCCCAAAAAATCCTGTAGGAAGGCCCAGAAAATCCTGTAGGAAGACCCAAAAAATCCTGTGGGAAGGCCCAAAAAATCCTGTAGGAAGGCCCAAAAAATCCTGGAGGAATGTTCAAAACATCCTGGAGGAAGGTCAAAAACATCCTGCAGGAAGGCCCAAGAAATCCTGTAGGAAGGCCCAAAAAATCCTGTAGGAAGGCCCAGAAAATCCTGTAGGAAGGCCCAAAAAATCCTGAAGGAATGTCCAAAACATCCTGCTGGAAGGCCCGAAAAATCCTGAAGGAAGGCCCAAAAAATCCTGTAGGAATGTCCAAAAAAATCCTGTAGGAAGGCCCAAAAAATCCTGTAGGAAGGCCCAGAAAATCCTGTAGGAAGGCCCAAAAAATCCTGGAGGAATGTTCAAAACATCCTGGAGGAAGGTCAAAAACATCCTGCAGGAAGGCCCAAGAAATCCTGTAGGAAGGCCCAAAAAATCCTGTAGGAAGGCCCAAAAAATCCTGTAGGAAGGCCCAAAACATCCTGTAGGAAGGCCCAAAAAATCCTGTAGGAAGGCCCAAAAAATCCTGTAGGAAGGCCCAAAAAATCCTGTGGGAAGGCCCAAGAAATCCTGGAGGAAGGCCCAAAAAATCCTGTAGGAAGGCTCAAAAAATCCAGTAGGAAGGCCCAAAAAATCCTGTAGGAAGGCCCAAAAAATCCTGTAGGAAGACCCAAAAAATCCCGTAGGAATGTCCAAAATATCCTGTAGGAAGATCCAAAAAATCCTATGGGAAGGCCCAAGAAATCCTGTAGGAAGGCCCAAAAAATCCTGTAGGAAGGCCCAAAAAATCCTGTGGGAAGGCCCAAGAAATCCTGTAGGAAGGCCCAAGAAATCCTGGAGGAAGGCCCAAAAAATCCTGTAGGAAGGCTCAAAAAATCCTGTAGGAAGGCCCAAAAAATCCTGTAGGAAGGCCCAAAAAATCCTGTAGGAAGGCCCAAAAAATCCTGTAGGAATGTCCAAAATATCCTGTAGGAAGGCCCAAAAAATCCTGTGGGAAGGCCCAAAAAATCCTGAAGGAATGTCCAAAATATCCTGCTGGAAGGCCCAAAAAATCCTGTGGGAAGGCCCAAAAAATCCTGTAGGAATGTCCAAAAAATCCTGTAGGAAGGCCCAAAAAATCCTGTAGGAAGGCCCAGAAAATCCTGTAGGAAGGCCCAAAAAATCCTGGAGGAATGTTCAAAACATCCTGGAGGAAGGTCAAAAACATCCTGCAGGAAGGCTCAAAAAATCCAGTAGGAAAGCCCAAAAAATCCTGTAGGAAGGCCCAAAAATTCCTGTAGGAAGGCCCAAAAAATCCTGTAGGAATGTCCAAAATATCCTGTAGGAAGGTCCAAAAAATCCTGTAGGAAGGCCCAAAAAATCCTGTAGGAAGGCCCAAAAAATCCTGTAGGAAGGCCCAAAAAATCCTGTAGGAATGTCCAAAATATCCTGTAGGAAGGTCCAAAAAATCCTGTAGGAAGGCCCAAAAAATCCTGTAGGAAGGCCCAAAAAATCCTGTAGGAAGGCCCAAAAAATCCTGTAGGAAGGCCCAAAAAATCCTGTAGGAATGTCCAAAAAATCCTGTAGGAAGGTCCAAAAAATCCTGTAGGAAGGCCCAAAAAATCCTGTAGGAAGGCCCAAAAAATCCTGTAGGAAGGCCCAAAAAATCCTGTAGGAATGTCCAAAATATCCTGTAGGAAGGTCCAAAAAATCCTGTAGGAAGGCCCAAAAAATCCCATAGAATGGCCCACAAAATCCTGAGGGGAAAGCTGAAATGTTGAAATCTCAGAAGGAACTTCATTATTCTTCATTATTCTTCATTTATTCTTCATTATTCTTCATTTATTCTTCATTATTCTTCATTTATTCTTCATTTATTCTTCATTTATTCTTCATTATTCTCATTTATTCACCCGACCTTTGTCACATCTTTATCCATTTCCTCTTTGAACAGAATTCCTCCTTCAATAGAGTCTGGTTTCAATTCCATCCAGAATTCCTTCATATTTCTCCTTTTCACTATCAGTTTTTTGTACTTTTTTTTGTACTTCCATCTTTATCATCATCTCCCAGTAAACGGCAAAATTGACGATCATCATTTTCTAGTCTTCGTCTCTCCCAGTTCCCTCATTTATCAAACTTTCTATGTCTAAACATCTAATCATTTTGGTCGACTTTCGTTGAGCTCATTGTCCCAAAGACTCGCCCGATATTATGAGCGATTCTTGGAATCTTGGAATCGCCACAGACGACAAATCTATTCCGAGTTGATAAATCAGAACGCCCGTTGCGATACACTGACATCGCACAGACAATTCTGACTGAACCCCTGCAAAACCTGGGGCCCAAATGCCCCCACTCTCATGGCTGTGCCCTGGGCATGAAGTTAGCTCTGTCGAGTAAAAGTAATTAACCTTTGATTCCTGACCAAATCTGCCATTGTGCCCAAATACCCAACAAAGGTAGACGAGACCTGCCGTCACGGTTCGGATGCCCCGAATAGACAGAAATAGACACAAATAGACCTAAATAGACATAAATAGACCCAAAGAGCAAATAATAAATGAAATATTGATAAAAATATAAACGATTTGGATTCTAAAGATAATCCTTAGGCCTGGAATGCATTCTTCCAAGGGGGCATTTGAGGGCATTTTGGCATCGCCGAAACCGAGATATATAGGAATATATAGACTTATAGACTTATACCAATTAATTTCCGCCATTAAAAAACATATTTTAGGAAGGAAATATATAGAACTTAAGGCCATTTTGGTTTAAATAAGTCAATTTGACTTCCCAGATGACGTCTGGTTCAGGACACGTGAATCGGACGATGAATCACGAGATTTACGTAATTCAGGACCGTCTGACTGATTTGGGTTAATTAAAATAACTAATTAGCTTAATTATCATTAATTATATAATAAAATTAACGTAAGATTAATGAAATATGGCCGTTTTTCGACCGCCGATTCGCCGAGATTCGAACCTGGTTCGAACACTTCCACTGGTTCGATAATTTACGATATTTACGTAATTTCTGACTATTTGACCGATTTAGATCAATTAGTGAGACTAATTAGCGTTAATTATGTTGTAAATATATTAAAATTAACGTAAAACTAATTAAATATAGCGATTTTTGTCGCTGATTCGCGAGATTCGAGCCTAGTTCGAGCTATGATTCGGTTCGATAATTCACGAAATTTACGTAATTTCGGACTGATTGATTGATTGGGATCAATTTATACAACTAATTAGCTTAATTATCATTAATAATATAATAAAATTAACGTAAGATTCATTAAATATAGCCATTTTTGTTGCTGCTTCGAAGAGGTTCGAACCTGGTTCGAACCAGTGTTCGATAATTCTCGGTATTTACGTAAATTCTGACTATTTCACCGATTTAGATCAATTAATGATCCTAATTAGCGTTAATGAGGTTGTAAATATATGTCAATTAACGTAAATCCATTAAATATGGCCGATTTTCGTTGCCGAATCGATAAAATATTCGGGAATCACGTGAATATCGTCATATCATCGAACCGAACAACTGTTCGAACATGTTCGAACCAGGTTCGAATCAGCAACGTAAATCGCTATTTTTAATGAATTTTACGTTAATTGACATAAACTTTCAACCCAATTAAGGCTAATTAGTCTCATTAATTGATCTAAATCGGTCAAATAGTTCGAAATTACGTAAATATCATAAAATCATCGAACCGAATAACTGTTCGAACAGGGTTCGAATCCCGTCGATTCGGCGACGAAAAACGGCCATATTTCATTAATTTTACGTTAATTTTAATATATATTTAATGATAATTAAGCTAATTGGTTATTTAAATCAACCCAAATCAGTCAGACAGTCCTTAATTACGTGAATCTCGTGATTCATCGTCCGATGATTCGAATCAGTGTCTGGAACTAGACTCGTCTTCTGTAAATTTGAAATGGACTTATTTACGCTAAAATGGCCTTAAATTCTATATATCTCCTTCCCAAAATATGTTTTTTAATGGCAGAAATTGATCTGTATAGATCTATAAGTCTATATATTCCTATATATCTCGGTTTCAGCTATGCCAAAATGCCCCCCTTGGGAGGAGGTATTCTGGGCCTATGGTTAATCTTTAGATCCCAAATCTTTTATATTTTTTGAATATTTCATTTATGATTCGATTTTTAGGTCTATTTAGAGCGTTGATAGTGAGGTTCTGATAGTGTCGTGGTCACTGTACCACCAAGATGTAGTATACAATGCCAGATATCACAATGATAGTGAGGTCGCCTAATAGTGTTAGTCACTATTAGACAACCTCACTATCATTGTAATATCTGGTATTGTGTACTACATCTTGGTGGTACAGTGGCTATGACCCCAAGACCTAATGCACAATACCAGAAATTGCATTGATAGTGAGGGCATCTGATAGTGTCATAGGCACTGTACCCCTAAAATCTAGTGTACAATACCAGAATTCACATTGATAGTGAGGTCATCTGATAGTGTCATAGTCACTGTACCCGCAAGATCTAGCGACAATACCAGAATTCACATTGATAGTGAGGTTATCTGATAGTGTCACAGTCACTATACCCCCAAGATATAGTGCTGTACCTCTCTGTCTGTCCCATTCATTACCATATATATTCTCCGTCAAAAATCACATTGGATAAAGGACACTGATCTGACCCCCACAAATTCAGGGGCGAAATGCCCACTCTCCTGCCCTTATTCAGGGCATCAATTTAGGTCTGTAGTGGACAGAAAATTGACACATTATAATCTAGACAGGGAAGGGAGGGGGCGAACACCCGTCTCCCTCTCTCGGCCATTGCCGAAATTGATCGCCGGCGGCCCGGGGGGGGGGGGGGGCGAGAAACCAACAGAACACCCCGACGGACGGAATATATCTCGACGACCTTCATAGTTCCTCCTGAAGTATTCCGTTACGTCTTATATAAGTTAATAATAGGAATACTTTTCTTTTTAAGGTTTCTTTTCAAGGTTTAAGGTTCCTGGTTCCTTTTGGAAGGTGAAGATGAATAGTTTGAGTGAAAGTCTTTTTGTATATTGAAATTAAAGTGCCGTCTCTCACATGCAAGGAATAGCACATATATCAGTTTAAATGCTTCTTGAATGGAGCGAAAAGTAGGAAGTCTGTTTTCTTTATTCATTTATTCATTTTGGCATTCACACCTTCCCCGCGTCTTCACAGACATGGCCTTTTCACAGACATGGCGTCGCTTTAACCCCTTTCATCATCATCAGCCTCTTCTTCATACTTCTTCTTCAGCGTCCATCTTTCATCTCATCAACATTTCCATCAATTTCTTCCTTCTTGCGATTTGTAATTATGGTGTTCAACGGTGCTTGAGGTTGAGGATAAGAATTCAATACACTTTCATGGTGAATAATAGGATCACTGTTCTTTAAGAGGTTTGCTTTTAAGGTTTCTTTTTAAAGGTTCCTTTTTAAGGAGCCAAAGAACTTCAAAATGAAACCGAAACTTTTCCAACATTACTTGAAATATTTTGGGGAATTGGAGAACCGTCGTTTCAAAGACAATTCCTTTTATTTGAAGTTTATCATTGTGAGCTTAAGACTCGGGGAATGTCAGATAGAGTCACGTACAGTGAAATATTCATTGAAATATTCGGTCGTTCTGGCTCTAACTTTTTCCTTTTTCTTTCACAGATCGATGTATAGAGCGGAGAAGAGAGGAGGAGGTCTGGCTCTACCCAATTAGAGCCTTTGCTGTTTAATCATTAGACAGGTAAGTTGGCACCAGTATTTATTCATTGAATTAACAAGTAAGTTAACATTTCACTCAAAAGAGACAAATTAACATTATTTATTTGTTTATTTATTTATTTGTTTATTTATTTATTTATTTATTTATTTATTTATTTATTTGTTTATTTATTTATCTATTTATTTATTTATTTGTTTATTTATTTATTTATCTATATTTATTTTTTTTTTTTATTTATTGATTTATCTATTTATTTATTTATTTATATAATCATTCATGTATTTATTCATTTATTTATTTATCTATTTATTTATCTATTTATTTATTGATTCATTTATGTGATTATTTATTGATTGATTGATTGATTTTTTATCTATTTATTCAATTATTTATTTATTGATATATTTATTTGTTTGTTTATTTATTTAGTTATTTATTTATATATTTATCTATCTTTATTTATTTATTTAATTAAAACACCATCCTCTGCATATTCCAACTCTGACAAGATGAAAAATTAAGTAAAATTTGATTTAAACTTATCAAATCATTCAGAAGCTTTTTAATTTAATTCAACATTAAAGCCCCTCCTTGAACACCCTTGAGATTTGACATAAAGTAAAGTTAAAGATAAAGTTAAAAATAAAGTTAACAAAGTGATTTTATCATATGTAGTTGATGCCAAGACTGATGATAATTCTTCTTTTTTATTCCACAGATCAAACTGGAAGAAGGGATCTGCTCTAAGCCTTCAATCTCTTAAGTTTCAGGTGAGTGGTTATTATTATTATTATTATTATTATTATTATTATTATTATTATTATTATTATTATTATTATTATTATTATTATTATTATTATCCAGAAAGAAGTATGGGGAGGTTAGGTTAACATTTGGTTGACTTTTTTCTCACACCTTTTTCACCAGTAAATAATTTACAATGTTTAGAACACTTGTCTGAGCAAAAGCAAAGTTCACAATATAGGTTGAATTCACAACTGTTGTGTTATGGAGTTGTGGTTTTTGAAGGTTATTTCACAACAGACAATAAGGTTCCTACCTTCACAGACATGGCCACAGACATGGCGTCACTTTTTCCCCCCTTCTACATGACCTGGACGCAGGCGTAACTTTATTGAAAGTGGTCGTAACTTGTAGATTTCTAAGTTGCGTCTCAGTCTGTCTTGAAGCCTTTGGGTAGTTTCTTGTCCATTTGTTGCAGCTACAGTAGAGCCATCTGGAAGCATTTTTCAGGAAATGTCGAGGTATTTTATGAGGGTTCTTGGGCAGACTTGGAACATTGTGCTGTCTGGAAGGGTCTCGTAGGGTAGTATGAGAGTTTTTTCTTAGGTTTCCGGGTTAGTCTTAAAACATCGTGCGATGAGGAATGATTTTTTAGTGTAACGTCAAGGTATTTTGTGAGGGCTTGGTTCAGTGTTGGAACATTGTGCTGTCTGGAAGGGTCTCGTAGGGTAGTATGAAAGCTTTATCTTATGTTTTAAGGATAGTCTTGAAGCATCATGCCATGAGGAAGGATTTTTTAGTGTAACGTCAAGGTATTTTGTGAGGGTTTGGGTCAGTCTAGGAATATTGTGCTGTCTGGAATGGTCTCGTAGGGTAGTATGAGAGCTTTTCCTTAGGTTTTCAGGTTAGTCTTGAAGCATCGTGCCTGAGGAAGGATTTTTTCGTGTAACGTCAAGGTATTTTGTGAGGGTTTTGGGCAATCCATGAACATTGTGCTATCTGGAAGGGTCTTGGAATGTAGTATCAAACCTTTTCCTCAGGTTTTCAGGTTAGTCTTGAAGCATCGTGCCCGAGGAAGGATTTTTTAGTGTAATGTCAAGGTATTTTGTGAGGGTTTGGGGCAATCCATGAACATTGTGCTTTCTGGAAGGGTCTCAGAATGTAGTATCAAACCTTTTCCTCAGGTTTTCAGGTTAGTCTTGAAGCATCGTGCCTGAGGAAGGATTTTTTAGTGTAACGTCAAGGTAATTTGTGAGGGTTTGGGGCAATCCATGAACATTGTGCTATCTGGAAGGGTCTCGGAATGTAGTATCAAACCTTTTCCTCAGGTTTTCAGGTTAGTCTTGAAGCATCGTGCCCGAGGAAGGATTTTTTAGTGTAACGTCAAGGTATTTTGTGAGGGTTTGGGGCAATCCATGAACATTGTGCTTTCTGGAAGGGTCTCAGAATGTAGTATCAAACCTTTTCCTCAGGTTTTCAGGTTAGTATTGAAGCATCGTGCCTGAGGAAGGATTTTTTAGTGTAACGTCAAGGTAATTTGTGAGGGTTTGGGGCAATCCATGAACATTGTGCTATCTGGAAGGGTCTCGGAATGTAGTATCAAACCTTTTCCTCAGGTTTTCAGGTTAGTCTTGAAGCATTGAGCCTGAGGAAGGATTTTTTAGTGTAACGTCAAGGTATTTTGTGAGGGTTTGGGGCAATCCATGAACATTGTGCTATCTGGAAGGGTCTTGGAATATAGTATCAAACCTTTTCCTCAGGTTTTCAGGTTAGTCTTGAAGCATCGTGGGTGAGGAAGGATTTTTTAGTGTAACGTCAAGGTAATTTGTGAGGGTTTGGGGCAATCCATGAACATTGTGCTGTCTGGAAGGGTCTCGGAGGGTAGAATCAAAAATTTTTCTTAGGTTTTTAGGTTAGTCTTGAAGCATTGTGCCTGAGGAAGGATTTTTTAGTGTAATATCAAGGTATTTTGTGAGGGTTTGGGGCAATCCATGAACATTGTGCTATTTGGAAGGGTCTTGGAATGTAGTATCAGACCTTTTCCTCAGGTTCTCAGGTTAGTCTTGAAGGATCGTGCCTGAGGAAGGATTTTTTAGTGTAACGTCAAGGTATTTTGTGAGGGTTTGGGGCAATCCATGAACATTGTGCTATCTGGAAGGGTCTCGGAATGTAATATCAAACCTTTTCCTCAGGTTTTCAGGTTAGTCTTTAAGCATCGTGCCTGAGGAAGGATTTTTTAATGTAACGTAAAGGTATTTTGTGAGGGTTTGGGGCAATCCATGAACATTGTGCTATTTGGAAGGGTCTCGGAATGTAGTTTCAAACCTTTTCCTCAGTTTTTTAGGTTAGTCTTGAAGCATCGTGCCTGAGGAAGGATTTTTTAGTGTAACGTCAAGGTATTTTGTGAGGGTTTGGGGCAATCCATGAACATTGTGCTATTTGGAAGGGTCTCGGAATGTAGTATCAAACCTTTTCCTCAGGTTTTTAGGTTAGTCTTGAAGCATCGTGCCTAAGGAAGGATTTTTTAGTGTAACGTCAAGGTATTTTGTGAGGGTTTGGGGCAATCCATGAACATTGTGCTGTCTGGAAGGGTCTCGGAGGGTAGAATCAAACATTTTCCTTAGGTTTTTAGGTTAGTATTGAAGCATCGTGCCTGATTAAGGATTTTTTAGTGTAATGTCAAGGTATTTTGTGAAGGTTTGGGGCAATTCATGAACATTGTGTTATCTGGAAGGGTCTCGGAATGTAGTATCAAACCTTTTCCTCAGGTTTTCAGGTTAGTCTTGAAGCATCGTGCCTGAGGAAGGATTTTTTAGTGTAATGTCAAGGTATTTTGTGAGGCTTTGGGGCAATCCATGAACATTGTGCTATCTGGAAAGGTCTTGGAATGTAGTATCAAACCTTTTCCTCAGGTTTTCAGGTTAGTCTTGAAGCATCGTGCCTGAGGAAGGATTTTTTAGTGTAACGTAAAGGTATTTCGTTAGGGTTTTAGGGCAATCATTGAACATTGTGCTATCTGGAAGGGTCTCGGAATGTAGTATCAAACCTTTTCCTCAGGTTTTCAGGTTAGTCTTGAAGCATCGAGCCTGAGGAACGATTTTTTTAGTGTAACGTCAAGGTATTTTGTGAGGGTTTGGGGCAATCCATGAACATTGTGCTATTTGGAAGGGTCTCGGAATGTAGTATCAAACCTTTTCCTCAGGTTTTCAGGTTAGTCTTGAAGCATCGTGCCTGAGGAAGGATTTTTTAGTGTAACGTCAAGGTATTTTGTGAGGGTTTGGGGCAATCCATGAACATTGTGCTATTTGGAAGGGTCTTGGAATGTAGTATCAAACCTTTTCCTCAGGTTTTCAGGTTAGTCTTGAAGCATCGTGCCTGAGGAAGGATTTTTTAGTGTAACGTCAAGGTATTTTGTGAGGGTTTGGGGCAATCCATGAACATTGTGCTATTTGGAAGGGTCTCGGAATGTAGTATCAAACCTTTTCCTCAGGTTTTCAGGTTAGTCTTGAAGCATCGTGCCTAAGGAAGGATTTTTTAGTGTAACGTCAAGGTATTTTGTGAGGGTTTGGGGCAATCCATGAACATTGTGCTATTTGGAAGGGTCTCGGAATGTAGTTTCAAACCTTTTCCTCAGGTTTTTAGGTTAGTATTGAAGCATCGTGCCTGATTAAGGATTTTTTAGTGTAACGTCAAGGTATTTTGTGAGGGTTTGGGGCAATCCATGAACATTGTGCTATCTGGAAGGGTCTCGGAGGGTAGAATCAAACATTTTCCTTAGGTTTTTAGGTTAGTATTGAAGCATCGTGCCTGATTAAGGATTTTTTAGTGTAATGTCAAGGTATTTTGTGAGGGTTTGGGGCAATTCATGAACATTGTGTTATCTGGAAGGGTCTCGGAATGTAGTATCAAACCTTTTCCTCAGGTTTTCAGGTTAGTCTTGAAGCATCGTGCCTGAGGAAGGATTTTTTAGTGTAACGTAAAGGTATTTCGTTAGGGTTTTAGGGCAATCCATGAACATTGTGCTATCTGGAAGGGTCTCGGAAAATAGTATCAAACCTTTTCCTCAGGTTTTCAGGTTAGTCTTGAAGCATCGAGCCTGAGGAAGGATTTTTTTAGTGTAACGTAAAGGTATTTTGTGAGGGTTTGGGGCAATTCATGAACATTGTGCTATTTGGAAGGGTCTCGGAATGTAGTATCAAACCTTTACCTCAGGTTTTCAGGTTAGTCTTGAAGCATCGTGCCTGAGGAAGGATTTTTTAGTGTAACGTCAAGGTATTTTGTGAGGGTTTGGGTCAATCCATGAACATTGTGCTATTTGGAAGGGTCTCGGAATGTAGTATCAAACCTTTTCCTCAGGTTTTCAGGTTGGTCTTGAAGCATTGTGCCTGAGGAAGGATTTTTTAGTGTAACGTAAAGGTATTTTGTGAGGGTTTGGGGCAATCCATGAACATTGTGCTATTTGGAAGGGTCTCGGAATGTAGTATCAAACCTTTTCCTCAGGTTTTCAGGTTAGTCTTGAAGCATCGTGCTTGAGGAAGGATTTTTTAGTGTAATGTAAAGGTATTTTTTTAGGGTTTGGGGCAATCCATGAACATTGTGCTATCTGGAAGGTTCTCGGAATGTAGTATCAAACCTTTTCCTCAGGTTTTCAGTGTAGTCTTGAAGCATCGTGCGTGAGGAAGGATTTTTTAGTGTAACGTAAAGGTATTTTGTGAGGGTTTGTTGCAATCCATGAACATTGTGCTGTCTGGAAGGGTCTCGGAATGTAGTATCAAACCTTTTCCTCAGGTTTTCAGTGTAGTCTTGAAGCATCGTGCCTGAGGAAGGATTTTTTAGTGTAACGTAAAGGTATTTTGTGAGAGTTTGGGGCAATCCATGAACATTGTGCTATCTGGAAGGGTCTCGGAATGTAGTATCAAACCTTTTCCTCAGGTTTTCAGTGTAGTCTTGAAGCATCGTGCCTGAGGAAGGATTTTTTAGTGTAACGTCAAGGTATTTTGTGAGGGTTTGGGGCAATCCATGAACATTGTGCTATTTGGAAGGGTCTCGGAATGTAGTATCAAACCTTTTCCTCAGGTTTTTAGGTTAGTCTTGAAGCATCGTGCCTGATTAAGGATTTTTTAGTGTAACGTCAAGGTATTTTGTGAGGGTTTGGGGCAATCCATGAACATTGTGCAGTCTGGAAGGGTCTCGGAGGGTAGAATCAAACATTTTCCTTAGGTTTTTAGGTTAGTATTGAAGCATCGTGCCTGATTAAGGATTTTTTAGTGTAATGTCAAGGTATTTTGTGAGGGTTTGGGGCAATTCATGAACATTGTGTCATCTGGAAGGGTCTCGGAATGTAGTATCAAACCTTTTCCTCAGGTTTTCAGGTTAGTCTTGAAGCATCGTGCCTGAGGAAGGATTTTTTAGTGTAATGTCAAGGTATTTTGTGAGGGTTTGGGGCAATCCATGAACATTGTGCTATCTGGAAAGGTCTTGGAATGTAGTATCAAACCTTTTCCTCAGGTTTTCAGGTTAGTCTTGAAGCATCGTGCCTGAGGAAGGATTTTTTAGTGTAACGTAAAGGTATTTCGTTAGGGTTTTAGGGCAATCCATGAACATTGTGCTATCTGGAAGGGTCTCGGAATGTAGTATCAAACCTTTTCCTCAGGTTTTCAGGTTAGTCTTGAAGCATCGAGCCTGAGGAAGGATTTTTTTAGTGTAACGTCAAGGTATTTTGTGAGGGTTTGGGGCAATCCATGAACATTGTGCTATTTGGAAGGGTCTCGGAATGTAGTATCAAACCTTTTCCTCAGGTTTTCAGGTTAGTCTTGAAGCATCGTGCCTGAGGAAGGATTTTTTAGTGTAACGTCAAGGTATTTTGTGAGGGTTTGGGGCAATCCATGAACATTGTGCTATTTGGAAGGGTCTTGGAATGTAGTATCAAACCTTTTCCTCAGGTTTTCAGGTTAGTCTTGAAGCATCGTGCCTGAGGAAGGATTTTTTAGTGTAACGTCAAGGTATTTTGTGAGGGTTTGGGGCAATCCATGAACATTGTGCTATTTGGAAGGGTCTCGGAATGTAGTATCAAACCTTTTCCTCAGGTTTTCAGGTTAGTCTTGAAGCATCGTGCCTAAGGAAGGATTTTTTAGTGTAACGTCAAGGTATTTTGTGAGGGTTTGGGGCAATCCATGAACATTGTGCTATTTGGAAGGGTCTCGGAATGTAGTTTCAAACCTTTTCCTCAGGTTTTTAGGTTAGTATTGAAGCATCGTGCCTGATTAAGGATTTTTTAGTGTAACGTCAAGGTATTTTGTGAGGGTTTGGGGCAATCCATGAACATTGTGCTGTCTGGAAGGGTCTCGGAGGGTAGAATCAAACATTTTCCTTAGGTTTTTAGGTTAGTATTGAAGCATCGTGCCTGATTAAGGATTTTTTAGTGTAATGTCAAGGTATTTTGTGAGGGTTTGGGGCAATTCATGAACATTGTGTTATCTGGAAGGGTCTCGGAATGTAGTATCAAACCTTTTCCTCAGGTTTTCAGGTTAGTCTTGAAGCATCGTGCCTGAGGAAGGATTTTTTAGTGTAACGTAAAGGTATTTCGTTAGGGTTTTAGGGCAATCCATGAACATTGTGCTATCTGGAAGGGTCTCGGAATGTAGTATCAAACCTTTTCCTCAGGTTTTCAGGTTAGTCTTGAAGCATCGAGCCTGAGGAAGGATTTTTTTAGTGTAACGTAAAGGTATTTTGTGAGGGTTTGGGGCAATTCATGAACATTGTGCTATTTGGAAGGGTCTCGGAATGTAGTATCAAACCTTTACCTCAGGTTTTCAGGTTAGTCTTGAAGCATCGTGCCTGAGGAAGGATTTTTTAGTGTAACGTCAAGGTATTTTGTGAGGGTTTGGGTCAATCCATGAACATTGTGCTATTTGGAAGGGTCTCGGAATGTAGTATCAAACCTTTTCCTCAGGTTTTCAGGTTTGTCTTGAAGCATTGTGCCTGAGGAAGGATTTTTTAGTGTAACTTGAAGGTATTTTGTGAGGGTTTCGGGCAATCCATGAACATTGTGCTGTTTGGAAGGGTCTCGGAATGTAGTATCAAACCTTTACCTCAGGTTTTCAGGTTAGTCTTGAAGCATCGTGCCTGAGGAAGGATTTTTTAGTGTAACGTCAAGGTATTTTGTGAGGGTTTGGGTCAATCCATGAACATTGTGCTATTTGGAAGGGTCTCGGAATGTAGTATCAAACCTTTTCCTCAGGTTTTCAGGTTGGTCTTGAAGCATTGTGCCTGAGGAAGGATTTTTTAGTGTAACTTGAAGGTATTTTGTGAGGGTTTGGGGCAATCCATGAACATTGTGCTATTTGGAAGGGTCTGGGAATGTAGTATCAAACCTTTTCCTCAGGTTTTCAGGTTAGTCTTGAGGCATCGGGCCTGAGGAAGGATTTTTTAGTGTAATGTAAAGGTATTTTTTTAGGGTTTGGGGCAATCCATGAACATTGTGCTATCTGGAAGGTTCTCGGAATGTAGTATCAAACCTTTTCCTCAGGTTTTCAGTGTAGTCTTGAAGCATCGTGCGTGAGGAAGGATTTTTTAGTGTAACGTAAAGGTATTTTGTGAGGGTTTGTTGCAATCCATGAACATTGTGCTGTCTGGAAGGGTCTCGGAAGGTAGTATCAAACCTTTTCCTCAGGTTTTCAGTGTAGTCTTGAAGCATCGAGCCTGAGGAAGGATTTTTTAGTGTAACGTAAAGGTATTTTGTGAGGGTTTGTTGCAATCCATGAACATTGTGCTGTCTGGAAGGGTCTCGGAAGGTAGTATCAAACCTTTTCCTCAGGTTTTCAGGTTGGTCTTGAAGCATTGTGCCTGAGGAAGGATTTTTTAGTGTAATATCAAGGTATTTTGTGAGGGTTTGGGGCAATCCATGAACATTGTGCTATCTGGAAAGGTCTTGGAATGTAGTATCAAACCTTTTCCTCAGGTTTTCAGGTTAGTCTTGAAGCATTGTGCCTGAGGAAGGATTTTTTAGTGTAACGTAAAGGTATTTTGTGAGGGTTTGGGGCAATCCATGAACATTGTGCTATCTGGAAGGGTCTCGGAATGTAGTATCAAACCTTTTCCTCAGGTTTTCAGGTTAGTCTTGAAGCATCGAGCCTGAGGAAGGATTTTTTTAGTGTAACGTAAAGGTATTTTGTGAGGGTTTGGGGCAATTCATGAACATTGTGCTATTTGGAAGGGTCTCGGAATGTAGTATCAAACCTTTACCTCAGGTTTTCAGGTTAGTCTTGAAGCATTGTGCCTGAGGAAGGATTTTTTAGTGTAACGTCAAGGTATTTTGTGAGGGTTTGGGGCAATCCATGAACATTGTGCTATTTGGAAAAGTCTCGGAATGTAGTATCAAACCTTTTCCTCAGGTTTTCAGGTTGGTCTTGAAGCATCGTGCCTGAGGAAGGATTTTTTAGTGTAACGTCAAGGTATTTTTTTAGGGTTTGGGGCAATACATGAACACTGTGCTATCTGGAAGGGTCTCGGAATGTAGTATCAAACCTTTTCCTCAGGTTTTCAGGTTAGTCTTGAAGCATCGTGCCTGAGGAAGGATTTTTTAGTGTAACGTCAAGGTATTTTGTGAGGGTTTGGGGCAATCCATGAACATTGTGCTGTCTGGAAGGTTCTCGGAATGTAGTATCAAACCTTTTCCTCAGGTTTTCAGGTTAGTCTTGAAGCATCGTGCCATGAGGAAGGATTTTTTAGTGTAACGTCAAGGTATTTTGTGAGGGTTTGGGGCAATCCATGAACATTGTGCTATCTGGAAGGGTCTCGGAATGTAGTATCAAACCTTTTCCTCAGGTTTTCAGGTTAGTCTTGAAGCATCGTGCGTGAGGAAGGATTTTTTAGTGTAACGTCAAGGTATTTTGTGAGGGTTTGGGTCAATCCATGAACATTGTGGTATTTGGAAGGGTCTCGGAATGTAGTATCAAACCTTTTCCTCAGGTTTTCAGGTTGGTCTTGAAGCATTGTGCCTGAGGAAGGATTTTTTAGTGTAACGTAAAGGTATTTTGTGAGGGTTTGGGGCAATCCATGAACATTGTGCTATTTGGAAGGGTCTCGGAATGTAGTATCAAACCTTTTCCTCAGGTTTTCAGGTTAGTCTTGAAGCATCGTGCGTGAGGAAGGATTTTCTAGTGTAACGTAAAGGTATTTTGTGAGGGTTTGTTGCAATCCATGAACATTGTGCTGTCTGGAAGGGTCTCGGAATGTAGTATCAAACCTTTTCCTCAGGTTTTCAGTGTAGTCTTGAAGCATCGTGCCTGAGGAAGGATTTTTTAGTGTAACGTCAAGGTATTTTGTGAGGGTTTGGGGCAATCCATGAACATTGTACTATTTGGAAGGGTCTCGGAATGTAGTATCAAACCTTTTCCTCAGGTTTTTAGGTTAGTCTTGAAGCATCGTGCTTGAGGAAGGATTTTTTAGTGTAACGTCAAGGTATTTTGTGAGGGTTTGGGGCAATCCATGAACATTGTGCTATTTGGAAGGGTCTGGGAATGTAGTATCAAACCTTTTCCTCAGGTTTTCAGTGTAGTCTTGAAGCATCGTGATTGAGGAAGGATTTTTTAGTGTAACGTCAAGGTATTTTGTGAGGGTTTGGGGCAATCCATGAACATTGTGCTATTTGGAAGGGTCTCGGAATGTAGTATCAAACCTTTTCCTCAGGTTTTCAGGTTAGTCTTGAAGCATCGTGCCTGAGGAAGGATTTTTTAGTGTAACTTGAAGGTATTTTGTGAGGGTTTGGGGCAATCCATGAACATTGTGCTATCTGGAAGGGTCTCGGAATGTAGTATCAAACCTTTTCCTCAGGTTTTCAGTGTAGTCTTGAAGCATCGTGCCTGAGGAAGGATTTTTTAGTGTAACGTCAAGGTATTTTGTGAGGGTTTGGGGCAATCCATGAACATTGTGCTATTTGGAAGGGTCTCGGAATGTAGTATCAAACCTTTTCCTCAGGTTTTCATTGTAGTCTTGAAGCATCGTGCCTGAGGAAGGATTTTTTAGTGTAACTTGAAGGTATTTTGTGAGGGTTTGGGGCAATCCATGAACATTGTGCTATTTGGAAGGGTCTCGGAATGTAGTATCAAACCTTTTCCTCAGGTTTTCAGGTTAGTCTTGAAGCATCGTGCCTGAGGAAGAATTTTTTAGTGTAACGTCAAGGTATTTTGTGAGGGTCTGGGGCAATCCATGAACATTGTGCTATTTGGAATGGTCTCGGAATGTAGTTTCAAACCTTTTCCTCAGGTTTTCAGGTTAGTCTTGAAGCATCATGCCTGAGGAAGGATTTTTTAGTGTAACGTCAAGGTATTTTGTGAGGGTCTGGGGCAATCCATGAACATTGTGTTATTTGGAAGGGTCTGGGAATGTAGTATCAAACCTTTTCCTCAGGTTTTCAGGTTAGTCTTGAAGCATCGTGCCTGAGGAAGGATTTTTTAGTGTAATGTCAAGGTATTTTGTGAGGGTTTGGGGCAATCCATGAACATTGTGCTATTTGAAAGGGTCTCGGAATGTAGTATCAAACCTTTTCCTCAGGTTTTCAGGTTAGTCTTGAAGCATCGTGCCTGAGGAAGGATTTTTTAGTGTAATGTCAAGGTATTTTGTGAGGGTTTGGGGCAATCCATGAACATTGTGCTATTTGGAATGGTCTCGGAATGTAGTTTCAAACCTTTTCCTCAGGTTTTCAGTGTAGTCTTGAAGCATCGTGCGTGAGGAAGGATTTTTTTAGTGTAACGTAAAGGTATTTTGTGAGAGTTTGGGGCAATCCATGAACATTGAGCTATCTGGAAGGGTCTCGGAATGTAGTATCAAACCTTTTCCTCAGGTTTTCAGGTTAGTCTTGAAGCATCGTGCCTGAGGAAGGATTTTTTAGTGTAACGTCAAGGTATTTTGTGAGGGTTTGGGGCAATCCATGAACATTGTACTATTTGGAAGGGTCTCAGAATGTAGTATCAAACCTTTTCCTCAGGTTTTTAGGTTAGTCTTGAAGCATCGTGCTTGAGGAAGGATTTTTTAGTGTAACGTCAAGGTATTTTGTGAGGGTTTGGGGCAATCCATGAACATTGTGCTATTTGGAAGGGTCTGGGAATGTAGTATCAAACCTTTTCCTCAGGTTTTCAGTGTAGTCTTGAAGCATCGTGCCTGAGGAAGGATTTGTTAGTGTAACGTCAAGGTATTTTGTGAGGGTTTGGGGCAATCCATGAACATTGTGCTATTTGGAAGGGTCTGGGAATGTAGTATCAAACCTTTTCCTCAGGTTTTCAGTGTAGTCTTGAAGCATTGTGCCTGAGGAAGGATTTTTTAGTGTAACTTGAAGGTATTTTGTGAGGGTTTGGGGCAATCCATGAACATTGTGCTATTTGGAAGGGTCTCGGAATGTAGTATCAAACCTTTTCCTCAGGTTTTCAGGTTAGTCTTGAAGCATCGTGCCTGAGGAAGAATTTTTTAGTGTAACGTCAAGGTATTTTGTGAGGGTCTGGGGCAATCCATGAACATTGTGCTATTTGGAATGGTCTCGGAATGTAGTTTCAAACCTTTTCCTCAGGTTTTCAGGTTAGTCTTGAAGCATCGTGCGTGAGGAAGGATTTTTTAGTGTAACGTAAAGGTATTTTGTGAGAGTTTGGGGCAATCCATGAACATTGAGCTATCTGGAAGGGTCTCGGAATGTAGTATCAAACCTTTTCCTCAGGTTTTCAGGTTAGTCTTGAAGCATCGTGCCTGAGGAAGGATTTTTTAGTGTAACGTCAAGGTATTTTGTGAGGGTTTGGGGCAATCCATGAACATTGTACTATTTGGAAGGGTCTCGGAATGTAGTATCAAACCTTTTCCTCAGGTTTTCAGGTTAGTCTTGAAGCATCGAGCCTGAGGAAGGATTTTTTAGTGTAACGTCAAGGTATTTTGTGAGGGTTTGGGGCAATCCATGAACATTGTGCTATTTGGAAGGGTCTCGGAATGTAGTATCAAACCTTTTCCTCAGGTTTTCAGGTTAGTCTTGAAGCATCGAGCCTGAGGAAGGATTTTTTAGTGTAACGTCAAGGTATTTTGTGAGGGTTTTGGGCAATCCATGAACATTGTGCTATCTGGAAGGGTCTCAGAATGTAGTATCAAACCTTTTCCTCAGGTTTTCAGGTTAGTCTTGAAGCATCGAGCCTGAGGAAGGATTTTTTAGTGTAACGTCAAGGTATTTTGTGAGGGTTTGGGGCAATCCATGAACATTGTGCTATTTGGAAGGGTCTCGGAATGTAGTATCAAACCTTTTCCTCAGGTTTTCAGTGTAGTCTTGAAGCATCGTGCCTGAGGAAGGATTTTTTAGTGTAACGTCAAGGTATTTTGTGAGGGTTTGGGGCAATCCATGAACATTGTGCTGTCTGGAAGGGTCTCGGAGGGTAGAATCAAACATTTTCCTTAGTTTTTAGCTTAGTCTTGAAGCATCGTGCCTGAGGAAGGATTTTTTAGTTCAACGTCAAGGTATTTTGTGAGGGTTTGGGGCAATCCATGTACATTGTGATATCTGGAAGGGTCTCGGAATGTAGTATCAAACCTTTTCCTCAGGTTTTCAGGTTAGTCTTGAAGCATCGTGCCTGAGGAAGGATTTTTTAGTGTAATGTCAAGGTATTTTGTGAGGGTTTGGGGCAATCCATGAACATTGTGCTATCTGGAAGGGTCTCGGAATGTAGTATCAAACCTTTTCCTCAGGTTTTCAGGTTAGTCTTGAAGCATCGTGCCTGAGGAAGGATTTTTTAGTGTAACGTCAAGGTATTTTGTGAGGGTTTGGGGCAATCCATGAACATTGTGCTGTCTGGAAGGGTCTCGGAGGGTAGAATCAAACATTTTCCTTAGGTTTTCAGGTTAGTCTTGAAGCATCGTGCCTGAGGAAGGATTTTTTAGTGTAATGTCAAGGTATTTTGTGAGGGTTTGGGGCAATCCATGAACATTGTGCTATCTGGAAGGGTCTCGGAATGTAGTATCAAACCTTTTCCTCAGGTTTTGAGGTTAGTCTTGAAGCATCGTGCCTGAGGAAGGATTTTTTAGTGTAATGTAAAGGTATTTTGTGAGGGTTTGGGGCAATCCATGAACATTGTGCTATTTGGAAGGGTCTCGGAATGTAGTATCAAACCTTTTCCTCAGGTTTTCAGTTTGGTCTTGAAGCATCGTGCCTGAGGAAGGATTTTTTAGTGTAACATAAAGGTATTTTGAGAAGGTTTGGGGCAATCCATGAACATTGTGCTATTTGGAAGGGTCTCGGAATGTAGTATCAAACCTTTTCCTCTGGTTTTCAGGTTAGTCTTGAAGCATCGTGCCTGAGGAAGGATTTTTTAGTGTAACGTAAAGGTATTTTGAGAAGGTTTGGGGCAATCCATGAACATTGTGCTATTTGGAAGGGTCTCGGAATGTAGTATCAAACCTTTTCCTCAGGTTTTCAGGTTAGTCTTGAAGCATCGAGCCTGAGGAAGGATTTTTTAGTGTAACGTCAAGGTATTTTGTGAGGGTTTGGGGCAATCCATGAACATTGTGCTGTCTGGAAGGGTCTCGGAGGGTAGAATCAAACATTTTCCTTAGGTTTTCAGGTTAGTCTTGAAGCATCGTGCCTGAGGAAGGATTTTTTAGTGTAATGTCAAGGTATTTTGTGAGGGTTTGGGGCAATCCATGAACATTGTGCTATCTGGAAAGGTCTTGGAATGTAGTATCAAACCTTTTCCTCAGGTTTTCAGGTTAGTCTTGAAGCATCGTGCCTGAGGAAGGATTTTTTAGTGTAACGTCAAGGTATTTTGTGAGGGTTTGGGGCAATCCATGAACATTGTGCTATTTGGAAGGGTCTCGGAATGTAGTATCAAACCTTTTTTTCAGGTTTTCAGGTTAGTCTTGAAGCATCGTGCCTGAGGAAGGATTTTTTAGTGTAATGTAAAGGTATTTTTTTAGGGTTTGGGGCAACCCATGAACATTGTGCTATCTGGCAGGGTCTTGGAATGTAGTATCAAACCTTTTCCTCAGGTTTTCAGGTTAGTCTTGAAGCATCGTGCCTGAGGAAGGATTTTTTAGTGTAACGTCAAGGTATTTTGTGAGGGTTTGGGGCAATCCATGAACATTGTGCTATTTGGAAGGGTCTCGGAATGTAGTTTCAAACCTTTTCCTCAGGGTTTCAGTGTAGTCTTGAAGCATCGTGCCTGAGGAAGGATTTTTTAGTGTAATGTCAAGGCATTTTGTGAGTGTTTGGGGCAATCCATGAACATTGTGCTATTTGGAAGGGTCTCGGAATGTAGTATCAAACCTTTACCTCAGGTTTTCAATTTAGTCTTGAAGCATCGTGCCTGAGGAAGAATTTTTTAGTGTAACGTCAAGGTATTTTGTGAGGGTTTGGGGCAATCCATGAACATTGTGCTATTTGGAAGGGTCTCGGAATGTAGTTTCAAACCTTTTCCTCAGGGTTTCAGTGTAGTCTTGAAGCATTGTGCCTGAGGAAGGATTTTTTAGTGTAATGTCAAGGCATTTTGTGAGTGTTTGGGGCAATCCATGAACATTGTGCTGTATGGAAGGGTCTCGGAATGTAGTATCAAACCTTTTCCTCAGGTTTTCAGTGTAGTCTTGAAGCATCGTGCCTGAGGAAGGATTTTTTAGTGTAACGTCAAGGTATTTTGTGAGTGTTTGGTGCAATCCATGAACATTGTGCTATTTGGAAGGGTTTCGGAATGTAGTATCAAACCTTTTCCTCAGGTTTTCAGTGTAGTCTTGAAGCATCGTGCCTGAGGAAGGATTTTTTAGTGTAACGTCAAGGTATTTTGTGAGTGTTTGGTGCAATCCATGAACATTTTGCTATTTGGAAGGGTTTCGGAATGTAGTATCAAACCTTTTCCTCAGGTTTTCAGTGTAGTCTTGAAGCATCCTGCCCGAGGAAGGATTTTTTAGTGTAACGTAAAGGTATTTTGTGAGGGTTTGGGGCAATCCATGAACATTGTGCTATCTGGAAGGGTCTCGGAATGTAGTATCAAACCTTTTCCTCAGGTTTTCAGTGTAGTCTTGAAGCATCGTGCCTGAGGAAGGATTTTTTAGTGTAACGTCAAGGTATTTTGTGAATGTTTGGGGCAATCCATGAACATTGTGCTGTATGGAAGGGTCTCGGAATGTAGTATCAAACCTTTTCCTCAGGTTTTCAGTGTAGTCTTGAAGCATCGTGCCTGAGGAAGGATTTTTTAGTGTAACGTCAAGGTATTTTGTGAGGGTTTGGGGCAATCCATGAACATTGTGCTGTATGGAAGGGTCTCGGAATGTAGTATCAAACCTTTTCCTCAGGTTTTCAGTGTAGTCTTGAAGCATCGTGCCTGAGGAAGGATTTTTTAGTGTAACGTCAAGGTATTTTGTGAGTGTTTGGGGCAATCCATGAACATTGTGCTGTATGGAAGGGTCTCGGAATGTAGTATCAAACCTTTTCCTCAGGTTTTCAGTGTAGTCTTGAAGCATCGTGCCTGAGGAAGGATTTTTTAGTGTAACGTCAAGGTATTTTGTGAGTGTTTGGGGCAATCCATGAACATTTTGCTATTTGGAAGGGTTTCGGAATGTAGTATCAAACCTTTTCCTCAGGTTTTCAGTGTAGTCTTGAAGCATCGTGCCTGAGGAAGGATTTTTTAGTGTAACGTCAAGGTATTTTGTGAGGGTTTGGTGCAATCCATGAACATTTTGCTATTTGGAAGGGTTTCGGAATGTAGTATCAAACCTTTTCCTCAGGTTTTCAGTGTAGTCTTGAAGCATCGTGCCTGAGGAAGGATTTTTTAGTGTAACGTAAAGGTATTTTGTGAGGGTTTGGGGCAATCCATGATCATTGTGCTATTTGGAAGGGTCTCGGAATGTAGTATCAAACCTTTTCCTCAGGTTTTCAGTGTAGTCTTGAAGCATCGTGCCTGAGGAAGGATTTTTTAGTGTAACGTCAAGGTATTTTGTGAGGGTTTGGGGCAATCCATGATCATTGTGCTATTTGGAAGGGTCTCGGAATGTAGTATCAAACCTTTTCCTCAGGTTTTCAGTGTAGTCTTGAAGCATCGTGCCTGAGGAAGGATTTTTTAGTGTAACGTCAAGGTATTTTGTGAGGGTTTGGGGCAATCCATGATCATTGTGCTATTTGGAAGGGTCTCGGAATGTAGTATCAAACCTTTTCCTCAGGTTTTCAGTGTAGTCTTGAAGCATCGTGCCTGAGGAAGGATTTTTTAGTGTAACGTCAAGGTATTTTGTGAGTGTTTGGGGCAATCCATGAACATTGTGCTGTATGGAAGGGTCTCGGAATGTAGTATCAAACCTTTTCCTCAGGTTTTCAGTGTAGTCTTGAAGCATCGTGCCTGAGGAAGGATTTTTTAGTGTAACGTCAAGGTATTTTGTGAGGGTTTGGGGCAATCCATGAACATTGTGCTGTATGGAAGGGTCTCGGAATGTAGTATCAAACCTTTTCCTCAGGTTTTCAGTGTAGTCTTGAAGCATCGTGCCTGAGGAAGGATTTTTTAGTGTAACGTCAAGGTATTTTGTGAGTGTTTGGGGCAATCCATGAACATTGTGCTGTATGGAAGGGTCTCGGAATGTAGTATCAAACCTTTTCCTCAGGTTTTCAGTGTAGTCTTGAAGCATCGTGCCTGAGGAAGGATTTTTTAGTGTAACGTCAAGGTATTTTGTGAGTGTTTGGGGCAATCCATGAACATTTTGCTATTTGGAAGGGTTTCGGAATGTAGTATGAAACCTTTTCCTCAGGTTTTCAGTGTAGTCTTGAAGCATCGTGCCTGAGGAAGGATTTTTTAGTGTAACGTCAAGGTATTTTGTGAGTGTTTGGTGCAATCCATGAACATTTTGCTATTTGGAAGGGTTTCGGAATGTAGTATGAAACCTTTTCCTCAGGTTTTCAGTGTAGTCTTGAAGCATCGTGCCTGAGGAAGGATTTTTTAGTGTAACGTCAAGGTATTTTGTGAGGGTTTGGGGCAATCCATGAACATTGTGCTATCTGGAAGGGTCTCGGAATGTAGTATCAAACCTTTTCCTCAGGTTTTCAGTGTAGTCTTGAAGCATCGTGCCTGAGGAAGGATTTTTTAGTGTAACGTCAAGGTATTTTGTGAGGGTTTGGGGCAATCCATGATCATTGTGCTATTTGGAAGGGTCTCGGAATGTAGTATCAAACCTTTTCCTCAGGTTTTCAGTGTAGTCTTGAAGCATCGTGCGTGAGGAAGGATTTTTTAGTGTAACGTCAAGGTATTTTGTGAGGGTTTGGGGCAATCCATGATCATTGTGCTATTTGGAAGGGTCTCGGAATGTAGTATCAAACCTTTTCCTCAGGTTTTCAGTGTAGTCTTGAAGCATCGTGCATGAGGAAGGATTTTTTAGTGTAACGTCAAGGTATTTTGTGAGGGTTTGGGGCAATCCATGAACATTGTGCTATCTGGAAGGGTCTCGGAATGTAGTATCAAACCTTTTCCTCAGGTTTTCAGTGTAGTCTTGAAGCATCGTGCCTGAGGAAGGATTTTTTAGTGTAACGTCAAGGTATTTTGTGAGTGTTTGGGGCAATCCATGAACATTTTGCTATTTGGAAGGGTTTCGGAATGTAGTATGAAACCTTTTCCTCAGGTTTTCAGTGTAGTCTTGAAGCATCGTGCCTGAGGAAGGATTTTTTAGTGTAACGTCAAGGTATTTTGTGAGTGTTTGGTGCAATCCATGAACATTTTGCTATTTGGAAGGGTTTCGGAATGTAGTATGAAACCTTTTCCTCAGGTTTTCAGTGTAGTCTTGAAGCATCGTGCCTGAGGAAGGATTTTTTAGTGTAACGTCAAGGTATTTTGTGAGGGTTTGGGGCAATCCATGATCATTGTGCTATCTGGAAGGGTCTCGGAATGTAGTATCAAACCTTTTCCTCAGGTTTTCAGTGTAGTCTTGAAGCATCGTGCGTGAGGAAGGATTTTTTAGTGTAACGTCAAGGTATTTTGTGAGGGTTTGGGGCAATCCATGAACATTGTGCTATCTGGAAGGGTCTCGGAATGTAGTATCAAACCTTTTCCTCAGGTTTTCAGTGTAGTCTTGAAGCATCGTGCCTGAGGAAGGATTTTTTAGTGTAACGTCAAGGTATTTTGTGAGGGTTTGGGGCAATCCATGATCATTGTGCTATTTGGAAGGGTCTCGGAATGTAGTATCAAACCTTTTCCTCAGGTTTTCAGTGTAGTCTTGAAGCATCGTGCCTGAGGAAGGATTTTTTAGTGTAACGTCAAGGTATTTTGTGAGGGTTTGGGGCAATCCATGATCATTGTGCTATTTGGAAGGGTCTCGGAATGTAGTATCAAACCTTTTCCTCAGGTTTTCAGTGTAGTCTTGAAGCATCGTGCATGAGGAAGGATTTTTTAGTGTAACGTCAAGGTATTTTGTGAGTGTTTGGGGCAATCCATGAACATTGTGCTGTATGGAAGGGTCTCGGAATGTAGTATCAAACCTTTTCCTCAGGTTTTCAGTGTAGTCTTGAAGCATCGTGCCTGAGGAAGGATTTTTTAGTGTAACGTCAAGGTATTTTGTGAGGGTTTGGGGCAATCCATGATCATTGTGCTATTTGGAAGGGTCTCGGAATGTAGTATCAAACCTTTTCCTCAGGTTTTCAGTGTAGTCTTGAAGCATCGTGCCTGAGGAAGGATTTTTTAGTGTAACGTCAAGGTATTTTGTGAGTGTTTGGGGCAATCCATGAACATTGTGCTGTATGGAAGGGTCTCGGAATGTAGTATCAAACCTTTTCCTCAGGTTTTCAGTGTAGTCTTGAAGCATCGTGCCTGAGGAAGGATTTTTTAGTGTAACGTCAAGGTATTTTGTGAGTGTTTGGGGCAATCCATGAACATTGTGCTATTTGGAAGGGTCTCGGAATGTAGTATCAAACCTTTTCCTCAGGTTTTCAGTGTAGTCTTGAAGCATCGTGCCTGAGGAAGGATTTTTTAGTGTAACGTCAAGGTATTTTGTGAGTGTTTGGGGCAATCCATGAACATTGTGCTGTATGGAAGGGTCTCGGAATGTAGTATCAAACCTTTTCCTCAGGTTTTCAGTGTAGTCTTGAAGCATCGAGCCTGAGGAAGGATTTTTTAGTGTAACGTCAAGGTATTTTGTGAGTGTTTGGGGCAATCCATGAACATTGTGCTATTAGGAAGGGTTTTGGAATGTAGTATCAAACCTTTTCCTCAGGTTTTCAGTGTAGTCTTGAAGCATCGTGCCTGAGGAAGGATTTTTTAGTGTAACATCAAGGTATTTTGTGAGGGTTTTGTGGCAATCCATGAACATTGTGCTGTATGGAAGGGTCTCGGAATGTAGTATTAAACCTTTTCCTCAGGTTTTCAGTGTAGTCTTGAAGCATCCTGCCCGAGGAAGGATTTTTTAGTGTAACGTAAAGGTATTTTGTGAGGGTTTGGGGCAATCCATGAACATTGTGCTGTATGGAAGGGTCTCGGAATGTAGTATCAAACCTTTTCCTCAGGTTTTCAGTGTAGTCTTGAAGCATCGTGCCTGAGGAAGGATTTTTTAGTGTAACGTCAAGGTATTTTGTGAGTGTTTGGGGCAATCCATGAACATTGTGCTATTTGGAAGGGTCTCGGAATGTAGTATCAAACCTTTTCCTCAGGTTTTCAGTGTAGTCTTGAAGCATCGTGCCTGAGGAAGGATTTTTTAGTGTAACGTCAAGGTATTTTGTGAGTGTTTGGGGCAATCCATGAACATTGTGCCTTATGGAAGGGTCTCGGAATGTAGTATCAAACCTTTTCCTCAGGTTTTCAGTGTAGTCTTGAAGCATCGTGCCTGAGGAAGGATTTTTTAGTGTAACGTCAAGGTATTTTGTGAGTGTTTGGGGCAATCCATGAACATTGTGCTGTATGGAAGGGTCTCGGAATGTAGTATCAAACCTTTTCCTCAGGTTTTCAGTGTAGTCTTGAAGCATCGAGCCTGAGGAAGGATTTTTTAGTGTAACGTCAAGGTATTTTGTGAGTGTTTGGGGCAATCCATGAACATTGTGCTATTAGGAAGGGTCTCGGAATGTAGTATCAAACCTTTTCCTCAGGTTTTCAGTGTAGTCTTGAAGCATCGTGCCTGAGGAAGGATTTTTTAGTGTAAGATCAAGGTATTTTGTGAGTGTTTGGGGCAATCCATGAACATTGTGCTATCTGGAAGGGTTTCGGAATGTAGTATCAAACCTTTTCCTCAGGTTTTCAGTGTAGTCTTGAAGCATCGTGCCTGAGGAAGGATTTTTTAGTGTAAGATCAAGGTATTTTGTGAGTGTTTGGGGCAATCCATGAACATTGTGCTATTAGGAAGGGTCTCGGAATGTAGTATCAAACCTTTTCCTCAGGTTTTCAGTGTAGTCTTGAAGCATCGTGCCTGAGGAAGGATTTTTTAGTGTAAGATCAAGGTATTTTGTGAGTGTTTGGGGCAATCCATGAACATTGTGCTGTATGGAAGGGTCTCGGAATGTAGTATTAAACCTTTTCCTGAGGTTTTCAGTGTAGTCTTGAAGCATCGTGCCTGAGGAAGGATTTTTTAGTGTAACGTAAAGGTATTTTGTGAGGGTTTGGGGCAATCCATGAACATTGTGCTATTTGGAAGGGTCTCGGAATGTAGTATCAAACCTTTTCCTCAGGTTTTCAGTGTAGTCTTGAAGCATCGTGCCTGAGGAAGGATTTTTTAGTGTAACATAAAGGTATTTTGTGAGTGTTTGGGGCAATCCATGAACATTGTGCTATCTGGAAGGGTCTCGGAATGTAGTATCAAACCTTTTCCTCAGGTTTTCAGTGTAGTCTTGAAGCATCGTGCCTGAGGAAGGATTTTTTAGTGTAACGTCAAGGTATTTTGTGAGGGTTTGGGGCAATCCATGAACATTGTGCTGTATGGAAGGGTCTCGGAATGTAGTATCAAACCTTTTCCTCAGGTTTTCAGGTTAGTCTTGAAGCATCGAGCCTGAGGAAGGATTTTTTAGTGTAACGTCAAGGTATTTTGTGAGGGTTTGGGGCAATCCATGAACATTGTGCTATTTGGAAGGGTCTCGGAATGTAGTATCAAACCTTTTCCTCAGGTTTTCAGGTTAGTCTTGAAGCATCGAGCTTGAAGTATTTTTTAGTGTAACATAAAGGTATTTTGTGAGGGTTTGGGGCAATCCATGAACATTGTGCTATCTGGAAGGGTCTCGGAATGTAGTATCAAACCTTTTCCTCAGGTTTTCAGTGTAGTCTTGAAGCATCGTGCCTGAGGAAGGATTTTTTAGTGTAACGTCAAGGTATTTTGTGAGTGTTTGGGGCAATCCATGAACATTGTGCTATTTGGAAGGGTCTTGGAATGTAGTATCAAACCTTTTCCTCAGGTTTTCAGTGTAGTCTTGAAGCATCCTGCCCGAGGAAGGATTTTTTAGTGTAACGTCAAGGTATTTTATGAGGGTTTGGGGCAATCCATGAACATTTTTCTATTTGGAAGGGTCTCGGAATGTAGTATCAAACCTTTTCCTCAGGTTTTCAGGTTAGTCTTGAAGCATCGAGCTTGAAGTATTTTTTAGTGTAACATAAAGGTATTTTGTGAGGGTTTGGGGCAATCCATGAACATTGTGCTTTCTGGAAGGGTCTCGGAATGTAGTATCAAACCTTTTCCTCAGGTTTTCAGGTTAGTCTTGAAGCATCGTGCCTGAGGAAGGATTTTTTAGTGTAACATAAAGGTATTTTGTGAGGGTTTGGGGCAATCCATGAACATTGTGCTATTTGGAAGGGTTTCGGAATGTAGTATCAAACCTTTTCCTCAGGTTTTCAGTGTAGTCTTGAAGCATCGTGCCTGAGGAAGGATTTTTTAGTGTAACATCAAGGTATTTTGTGAGGGTTTTGGGGCAATCCATGAACATTGTGCTGTATGGAAGGGTCTCGGAATGTAGTATCAAACCTTTTCCTCAGGTTTTCAGTGTAGTCTTGAAGCATCCTGCACGAGGAAGGATTTTTTAGTGCAACGTCTAGGTATTTTGTGAGGGTTTGGGGCAATCCATGAACATTGTGCTGTATGGAAGGGTCTCGGAATGTAGTATCAAACCTTTTCCTCAGGTTTTCAGTGTAGTCTTGAAGCATCCTGCCCGAGGAAGGATTTTTTAGTGTAACGTCAAGGTATTTTGTGAGGGTTTGGGGCAATCCATGAACATTGTGCTATCTGGAAGGGTCTCGGAATGTAGTATCAAACCTTTTCCTCAGGTTTTCAGTGTAGTCTTGAAGCATCGTGCCTGAGGAAGGATTTTTTAGTGTAACGTCAAGGTATTTTGTGAGGGTTTGGGGCAATCCATGAACATTGTGCTGTCTGGAAGGGTCTCGGAATGTAGTATCAAACCTTTTCCTCAGGTTTTGAGGTTAGTCTTGAAGCATCGTGCCTGAGGAAGGATTTTTTAGTGTAACGTCAAGGTATTTTGTGAGGGTTTGGGGCAATCCATGATCATTGTGCTATTTGGAAGGGTCTCGGAATGTAGTATCAAACCTTTTCCTCAGGTTTTCAGTGTAGTCTTGAAGCATCGAGCCTGAGGAAGGATTTTTTAGTGTAATGTCAAGGTATTTTGTGAGTGTTTGGGGCAATCCATGAACATTGTGCTATTTGGAAGGGTTTCGGAATGTAGTATCAAACCTTTTCCTCAGGTTTTCAGTGTAGTCTTGAAGCATCGTGCCTGAGGAAGGATTTTTTAGTGTAACATCAAGGTATTTTGTGAGGGTTTTGGGGCAATCCATGAACATTGTGCTATCTGGAAGGGTCTCGGAATGTAGTATCAAACCTTTTCCTCAGGTTTTGAGGTTAGTCTTGAAGCATCGAGCTTGAAGTATTTTTTAGTGTAACATAAAGGTATTTTGTGAGGGTTTGGGGCAATCCATGAACATTGTGTTATCTGGAAGGGTCTCGGAATGTAGTATCAAACCTTTTCCTCAGGTTTTCAGGTTAGTCTTGAAGCATCCTGCCCGAGGAAGGATTTTTTAGTGTAACGTAAAGGTATTTTGTGAGGGTTTGGGGCAATCCATGAACATTGTGCTATCTGGAAGGGTCTCAGAGGGTAGTATCAAACCTTTTCCTTAGGTTTTCAGGTTAGTCTTGAAGCATCGTGCCCGAGGAAGGATTTTTTAGTGTAACGTAAAGGTATTTTGTGAGTGTTTGGGGCAATCCATGAACATTGTGCTATCTGGAAGGGTCTCGGAATGTAGTATCAAACCTTTTCCTCAGGTTTTCAGTGTAGTCTTGAAGCATCGTGCCCAAGGAAGGATTTTTTAGTGTAACGTAAAGGTATTTTGTGAGGGTTTGGGGCAATCCATGAACATTGTGCTATTTGGAAGGGTCTCGGAATGTAGTATCAAACCTTTTCCTTAGGTTTTCAGATTAGTCTTGAAGCATCGTGCCTGAGGAAGGATTTTTTAGTGTAACATCAAGGTATTTTGTGAGGGTTTTGGGGCAATCCATGAACATTGTGCTGTATGGAAGGGTCTCGGAATGTAGTATCAAACCTTTTCCTCAGGTTTTCAGTGTAGTCTTGAAGCATCGTGCCTGAGGAAGGATTTTTTAGTGTAACGTCAAGGTATTTTGTGAGGGTTTGGGGCAATCCATGAACATTGTGCTATTTGGAAGGGTCCCGGAATGTAGTATCAAATCTTTTCCTCAGGTTTTCAGGTTAGTCTTGAAGCATCGTGCCTGAGGAAGGATTTTTTAGTGTAACTTCAAGGTATTTTGTGAGGGTTTGGGGCAATCCATGAACATTGTGCTATTTGGAAGGGTCTCGGAATGTAGTATCAAACCTTTTCCTCAGGTTTTGAGGTTAGTCTTGAAGCATCGTGCCTGAGGAAGGATTTTTTAGTGTAATGTAAAGGTATTTTGTGAGGGTTTGGGGCAATCCATGAACATTGTGCTATCTGGAAGGGTCTCGGAATGTAGTATCAAACCTTTTCCTCAGGTTTTCAGGTTAGTCTTGAAGCATCGTGCCCGAGGAAGGATTTTTTAGTGTAACGTCAAGGTATTTTGTGAGGGTTTGGGGCAATCCATGAACATTGTGCTATTTGGAAGGGTCTCGGAATGTAGTATCAAACCTTTTTCTCAGGTTTTCAGGTTAGTCTTGAAGCATCGTGCCTGAGGAAGGATTTTTTAGTGTAACGTCAAGGTATTTTGTGAGGGTTTGGGGCAATCCATGAACATTGTGCTATCTGGAAGGGTCTCGGAATGTAGTATCAAACCTTTTTCTCAGGTTTTCAGGTTAGTCTTGAAGCATCGTGCCTGAGGAAGGATTTTCTAGTGTAACGTCAAGGTATTTTGTGAGGGTTTGGGGCAATCCATGAACATTGTGCTATCTGGAAGGGTCTCGGAATGTAGTATCAAACCTTTTCCTCAGGTTTTCAGGTTAGTCTTGAAGCATCGTGCCTGAGGAAGGATTTTCTAGTGTAACGTCAAGGTATTTTGTGAGGGTTTGGGGCAATCCATGAACATTGTGCTATCTGGAAGGGTCTCGGAATGTAGTATCAAACCTTTTTCTCAGGTTTTCAGGTTAGTCTTGAAGCATCGTGCCTGAGGAAGGATTTTTTAGTGTAACGTCAAGGTATTTTTTGAGGGTTTGGGGCAATCCATGAACATTGTGCTATCTGGAAGGGTCATGGAATGTAGTATCAAACCTTTTCCTCAGGGTTTCAGGTTAGTCTTGAAGCATCGTGCCTGAGGAAGGATTTTTTAGTGTAACGTCAAGGTATTTTTTGAGGGTTTGGGGCAATCCATGAACATTGTGCTATCTGGAAGGGTCTTGGAATGTAGTATCAAACCTTTTCCTCAGGTTTTCAGGTTAGTCTTGAAGCATCGTGCCTGAGGAAGGATTTTTTAGTGTAACGTCAAGGTATTTTGTGAGGGTTTGGGGCAATCCATGAACATTGTGCTATTTGGAAGGGTCTCAGAATGTAGTATCAGACCTTTTCCTCAGGTTTTCAGTGTAGTCTTGAAGCATCGTGCCTGAGGAAAGATTTTTTAGTGTAACGTCAAGGTATTTTGTGAGAGTTTGGGGCAATCCATGAACATTGTGCTATTTGGAAGGGTCTCGGAATGTAGTATCAAACCTTTTCCTCAGGTTTTCAGTGTAGTCTTGAAGCATCGTGCCTGAGGAAGGATTTTTTAGCGTAATGTCAAGGTATTTTGTGAGGGTTTGGGGCAATCCATGAACATTGTGCTATTTGGAAGGGTCTCGGAATGTAGTATCAAACCTTTTCCTCAGGTTTTCAGGTTAGTCTTGAAGCATCGAGGCTGAGGAAGGATTTTTTAGTGTAACGTCAAGGTATTTTGTGAGGGTTTGGGGCAATCCATGAACACTCTGGTATTTGGAAGGGTCTCGGAATGTAGTTTCAAACCTTTTCCTCAGGTTTTCAGGTTAGTCTTGAAGCATCGAGGCTGAGGAAGGATTTTTTAGTGTAACGTCAAGGTATTTTGTGAGGGTTTGGGGCAATCCATGAACATTGTGCTATCTGGAAGGGTCTCGGAATGTAGTATCAAACCTTTTCCTCAGGTTTTCAGGTTAGTCTTGAAGCATCGTGCCTGAGGAAGGATTTTTTAGTGTAACATCAAGGTATTTTGTGAGGGTTTGGGGCAATTCATGAACATTGTGCTATCTGGAAGGGTCTGGGAATGTAGTATCAAACCTTTTCCTCAGGTTTTCAGGTTAGTCTTGAAGCATCGTGCCTGAGGAAGGATTTTTTAGTGTTACGTCCAGGTATTTTGTGAGGGTTTGGGGCAATCCATGAACATTGTGCTATCTGGAAGGGTCTTGGAATGTAGTATCAAACCTTTTCCTCAGGTTTTCAGGTTAGTCTTGAAGCATCGTGCCTGAGGAAGGATTTTTTAGTGTAATATCAAGGTATTTTGTGAGGGTTTGGGGCAATCCATGAACATTGTGCTATTTGGAAGTTTCTCGGAATGTAGTATCAAACCTTTTCCTCAGGTTTTCAGGTTAGTCTTGAAGCATCGTGCCTGAGGAAGGATTTTTTAGTGTAATGTAAAGGTATTTTGTGAGGGTTTGGGGCAATCCATGAACATTGTGCTATCTGGAAGGGTCTCGGAATGTAGTATCAAACCTTTTCCTCAGGTTTTCAGGTTAGTCTTGAAGCATCGTGCCTGAGGAAGGATTTCTTAGTGTAACGTCAAGGTATTTTGTGAGGGTTTGGGGCAATCCATGAACATTGTGCTATCTGGAAGGGTCAGGGAATGTAGTATCAAACCTTTTCCTCAGGTTTTCAGTGTAGTCTTGAAGCATCGTGCCTGAGGAAGGATTTCTTAGTGTAACGTCAAGGTATTTTGTGAGGGTTTGGGGCAATCCATGAACATTGTGCTATCTGGAAGGGTCAGGGAATGTAGTATCAAACCTTTTCCTCAGGTTTTCAGTGTAGTCTTGAAGCATCGTGCCTGAGGAAGGATTTCTTAGTGTAACGTCAAGGTATTTTGTGAGGGTTTGGGGCAATCCATGAACATTGTGCTATCTGGAAGGGTCAGGGAATATAGTATCAAACCTTTTCCTCAGGTTTTCAGTGTAGTCTTGAAGCATCGTGCCTGAGGAAGGATTTTTTAGCGTAATGTCAAGGTATTTTGTGAGGGTTTGGGGCAATCCATGAACATTGTGCTATTTGGAAGGGTCTCGGAATGTAGTATCAAACCTTTTCCTCAGGTTTTCAGGTTAGTCTTGAAGCATCGAGGCTGAGGAAGGATTTTTTAGTGTAACGTCAAGGTATTTTGTGAGGGTTTGGGGCAATCCATGAACACTCTGGTATTTGGAAGGGTCTCGGAATGTAGTTTCAAACCTTTTCCTCAGGTTTTCAGGTTAGTCTTGAAGCATCGAGGCTGAGGAAGGATTTTTTAGTGTAACGTCAAGGTATTTTGTGAGGGTTTGGGGCAATCCATGAACACTCTGGTATTTGGAAGGGTCTCGGAATGTAGTTTCAAACCTTTTCCTCAGGTTTTCAGGTTAGTCTTGAAGCATCGAGGCTGAGGAAGGATTTTTTAGTGTAACGTCAAGGTATTTTGTGAGGGTTTGGGGCAATCCATGAACATTGTGCTATCTGGAAGGGTCTGGGAATGTAGTATCAAACCTTTTCCTCAGGTTTTCAGGTTAGTCTTGAAGCATCGTGCCTGAGGAAGGATTTTTTAGTGTTACGTCCAGGTATTTTGTGAGGGTTTGGGGCAATCCATGAACATTGTGCTATCTGGAAGGGTCTCAGAATGTAGTATCAAACCTTTTCCTCAGGTTTTCAGTGTAGTCTTGAAGCATCGTGCCTGAGGAAGGATTTTTTAGTGTAACATCAAGGTATTTTGTGAGGGTTTGGGGCAATCCATGAACATTGTGCTATTTGGAAGGGTCTCGGAGGGTAGAATCAAACATTTTCCTCAGGTTTTCAGTGTAGTCTTGAAGCATCGTGCCTGAGGAAGGATTTTTTAGTGTAACGTCAAGGTATTTTTTGAGGGTTTGGGGCAATCCATGAACATTGTGCTATCTGGAAGGGTCTTGGAATGTAGTATCAAACCTTTTCCTCAGGTTTTCAGGTTAGTCTTGAAGCATTGTGCCTGAGGAAGTATTTTTTAGCGTAATGTCAAGGTATTTTGTGAGGGTTTGGGGCAATCCATGAACATTGTGCTATCTGGAAGGGTCTCGGAATGTAGTATCAAACCTTTTCCTCAGGTTTTCAGGTTAGTCTTGAAGCATCGTGCCTGAGGAAGGATTTTTTTGTGTAACGTCAAGGTATTTTGTGAAGGTTTGGGGCAATCCATGAACATTGTGCTATCTGGAAGGGTCTCGGAATGTAGTATCAAACCTTTTCCTCAGGTTTTCAGGTTAGTCTTGAAGCATCGTGCCTGAGGAAGGATTTTTTAGTGTAACGTAAAGGTATTTTGTGAGGGTTTGGGGCAATCCATGAACATTGTGCTATCTGGAAGGGTCTCGGAATGTAGTATCAAGCCTTTTCCTCAGGTTTTCAGGTTAGTCTTGAAGCATCGTGGCTGAGGAAGGATTTTTTAGTGTAACGTAAAGGTATTTTGTGAGGGTTTGGGGCAATCCATGAACATTGTGGTGTCTGGAAGGGTCTCAGAGGGTAGAATGAAAGCTTTTTGCTGTTTTTGCTGTAAATACAATAAAAGTGTTTATAAGACAGATTATTGCAAGTGACAAGTCTGTTCTGCAATGTTGCACACCCAACTCATTCTCTGCCTGTTACTTTTTGCAGATTTGGAAGAATCCTCCACTGAAGGACCTCAACAAGATGATGATGATGGTGAGTGTTCAGTATAAATTTTATATTTTTCTTCATTTTCCTTCTATTTTCTCTCATAATATTCAACGTAGGATAAGAACTAGCATCTCTGCTTAACAGACACTTTATGATCCAGCTTTCTGATAGGTAACAATGTCTGTTAAGGAACAAAGACCCTATTCTAAAGCCTCTACTTGAATACTTTCTAGATTTATGATAAGGAACAAAGAGTCTCTTTATACACTTTATTATTTTACAGATTTCTGTTAAGGAACAGAGTCTGTTAAGGAACGCAGACCCTATAATGTCACAGCAAGCACTTTCTTCTTCTTCTTCTTCTTCTTCTTCTTCTTCTTCTTCTTCTTCTTCTTCTTCTTCTTCTTCTTCTTCTTCTTCTTCTTCTTCTTCTTCTTCTTCTTCTTCTTCTTCTTCTTCTTCTTCTTCTTCTTCTTCTTCTTCTTCTTCTTCTTCTTCTTCTTCTTCTTTTTTTGTTTCATGGAGAGATTTTGAATGGATTGTTCAAGGGGAATGGGAATGGATTGCTAAAGGGGAATGGGAATGGATTGTTCAACAGGAATGGGAATGGATAGTTCAAGGGAATGGGAATGGATTGTTCAACAGGAATGGGAATGGGAATGGACTGCTAAAGGGTAATGGGAATGGATTGTTCAACGGGAATGGGATTGGATTGCCAAAGGGTAATGGGAATGGATTGTTCAAGGGTAATGGGAATGAATTGTTCAACAGGAATGGGAATGGATTGCTAAATTGGAATGGGAATGGATTGTTGAAGGGGAATGGGAATGGATTGTTAAAGGGTAATGGGAATGGATTGTTCAACAGGAATGGGAATGGATTGCCAAAGGAGAATGGGAATGGATTGTTACAGGGAATGGGAATGAGAGTGTTGCAGCACAAGGATGAGAGAGAGAGAGAGAGAGAAGCACTCCAACTCACTCCCCAACTCTCCGAATCACTAAAAGTCACTACCCAGCCCTCAAACTCACTCTCCAACTCACTAAAACTCCATCCCAACTCTCAAACTCACTAAAACTCCCTCCCCAGCTCTCCAACTCACTAAAACTCACTCCCCAATTCTCCAAATCACTAAAACTCACTCTCCAACTCACTAAAACTCACTCTCAACTCTCAAACTCACTAAAACTCAATCCCAACTCTCCAACTCACTACAACTCACTCCCCACTTTCCAACTCACTAAAACTCCCTCCTCAACTCTCCAGCTCACTAAAACTCACCCTCCAACTCACTAAAACTCACTCTCAACTCTCAAACTCACTCTCCAACCCACTAAAACTCACTCTCAACCTCATTCTCCAACTTACTAAAACTCACTCTCAACTCTCAAACTCACTAAAACTGCCTCCCCAACTCTCCAACTCACTACAACTCACTCCCCACTCTCCAACTCACTTAAACTCCCTCCCCAACTCTCCAGCAAACTAAAACTCACCCTCCAGCTCACTAAAACTCACTCCCCAGCCCTCAAACTCACTCTCCAACTCACTAAAACTCCATCCCCAACTCTCAAACTCACTAAAACTCCCTCCCCAACTCTCAAACTCACTAACCCTCACTCTCCAACTCACTAAAACTCATTCTCCAATTCTACAACTCACTAAAACTCAATCCCCAACTCTCAAACTCACTAAAACTCCCTCACCAACTCTCCAACTCACTAAAACTCACTCTCCAACTCACTAAAACTCACTCTCAACTCTCAAACTCACTAAAACTCACTCCCAACTCTCCAACTCACTAAAACTCATTCTCCAATTCTACAACTCACTAAAACTCAATCCCCAACTCTCAAACTCACTAAAACTCCCTCACCAACTCTCCAACTCACTAAAACTCACTCTCCAACTCACTAAAACTCACTCTTAACTCTCAAACTCACTCTCCAACTCACTAAAACTCACTCTCAACTCTCCAACTTTCTAAAACTCACTCTCCAAATCACTAAAACTCACTCTCAACTCTCAAACTCACTAAAACTCGCTCCCAACTCTCCAACTCACTACAACTCACTCCCCACTCTCCAACTCACTAAAACTCCCTCCCAACTCTCCAACTCACTAAAACTCACTCTCCAACGCACTAAAACTCACTTTCAACTCTCAAACTCACTCTCCAACTCACTAAAACTAACCCTCTACTCTCCAACTTTCTAAAACTCACTCTCCAACTCACTAAAACTCCCTCTCAACTCTCATACTCACTAAAACTGCCTCCCAACTCTCCAACTCACTAAAACTCACTCTCCAACTCACTAAAACTCACTATCCAACTCACTAAAACTCACTCTCAACTCTCATACTCACTAAAACTGCCTCCCCAACTCTCCAACTCACTAAAACTCACTCTCCAACTCACTAAAACTCACTCTCCAACTCAATAAACTCACTCTCCAACTCTCAAACTCACTCTCCAACTCACTAAAACTCACTCTCAACTCTGAAACTCACTCTCCAACTCACTAAAACTCACTCTCAACTCTCAAACTAACTAAAACTCACTCCCAACTCTCCAACTCACTACAACTCACTCCCCACTCTCCAACTCACTTGAACTCCCTCCCCAACTCTCCAACTCACTACAACTCACTCTCCAACTCACTAAAACTCACTCCCAGCCCTTAAACTCACTCTCCAACTCACTAAAACTCCCTCCCCAACTCTCAAACTCTCTAAAACTCACTCTATATAAATGGTATATCTCCATCAAATTTTGCTGCTTCTTTCCCAACATTCCTACCTTTCAGTAAACAGCTTTTTGTTTTACATGAATAATTTTCTCTCCTCTAAATTTCTCTGATTGTATGTCCAGTAAATTTCCCAATAACTTGCATATGAAATAGCATATCTCCATCAAATATCTCTCTCTCTCTCTCTCTCTCTCTCTCTCTCTCTCTCTCTCTCTCTCTCTCTCTCACACACACAATTTTTGGCACTTTTTATAATTTAGTATTTTAATATTTGATTTTTTGACATTTTTCTTTATTTATTAGTTTGTAAATTTATCTTTTTCTATGAGTTATGCAACAAGAGATTCACTATTAGTTCAGTATTAGTCATGCAATGGGAGATTCACTATTAGTTCAATATTAGTCATGCAACAGTAGATTCACTATTAGTTCACTATCAGCCATGCAACAAGAGATTCACTATTAGTTCACTATCAGCCATGCAACAAGAGATTCACTATTAGTTCACTATCAGCCATGCAACAAGAGATTCACTATTAGTTCAATATTAGTCATGCAACAGTAGATTCACTATTAGTTCACTATCAGCCATGCAACAAGAGATTCACTATTAGTTCACTATCAGCCATGCAACAAGGGATTCACCATTAGTTCACTATCAGCCATGCAACAAGAGATTCACTATTAGTTCAATATCAGCCATGCAACAGGAAATTCACTATTAGTTTACTATCAGCCATGCAACAAGAGATTCACTATTAGTTCACCATCAGCCATGCAACAAAAGATTCACTATTAGTTCAATATCAGCCATGCAACAGGAAATTCACTATTAGTTCACTATCAGCCATGCAACAGGAAATTCACTATTAGTTCACTATCAGCCATGCAACAGGAAATTCACTATTAGTTCACTATCAGCCATGCAACAAGAGATTCACTATTAGTTCACTAAAGCAGAGATGGAAATAAGGACAGAGACTCCTGTAGGGTGACCCTATATATAAATATATATATATATATATATATATATATATATATATATATATATATATATATATATATATATATATATATATATATATATATATATATTAAGAAACATAAATTATTTTATGGAGGAAATATATAGAATTTGAGGCCACTTTGGTTCAACTAAGTCGATTTTAATTCATTTTTAGAAGACATCTTGGTTTGGCCACTAGTGTGAATCATCGGACGATGAATCACGATATTTACGTAATTAAGGACTGTCTGGCAGATTTAGATAAATTTTTACGCCTAATTAGCTTAATTATCATTAATAATATAGTCAAATTAAGGTAAAATTGATTAAATATAGCAATTTTTCGTCGCCGATTCGCCGAGACTCGAGCCTGGTTCGAGCAGTTCCATTGGTTCGATAATTTACGAAATTTACGTAATTTCCGACTATTTTACCGATTTATATAAATTAATGAGACTAATTATCGTTAATTAGGTCGATAATATATGTCAATTAACGTAAAACTCATTAAATAGAGCGATTTTTGTTGCTGATTCGCGAGATTCGAGCCTAGTTCGAGCTATGATTTGGTTCGATAATTATCGAAATTTACGTAATTTCGGACTGATTGATTGATTGGGATCAATTTACACGACTAATTAGCTTAATTATCATTAATAATATAATAAAATTAACGTAAGATTCATTAAATATAGCCATTTTCGTTACTGCTTCGAAGAGATTCGAACCTGGTTCGAACCAGTGTTCGATAATTCTCGGTATTTACGTAAATTCCGACTATTTGACCGATTTAGATCAATTAATGAGACTAATTAGCGTTAATGAGGTTGATAATATATATCAATTAACGTAAAATTAATTAAATATGGCCGATTTTCGTTGCCGATTCGGTAAAATATTCGGGAATCACGTGAATATCGTCATATCGAAAAACTGTTCGAACAGGTTCGAATCAGCAACGTAAATCGCCATTTTTAATGAATTTTACCTTAATTTAAATATATTTTCAACCCAATTAACGCTAATGAGTCTCATTAATTGATCTAAATCGGTCAAATAGTTCGAAATTACGTAAATATCATAAAATCATCGAACCGAACAACTGTTCGAACTCGGTTCGAATCCCGTCGATTCGGCGACGAAAAACGGCCATAAATAATTAATTTTTCGTTAATTCACTTATATTACTAATGATAATTAAGCTAATTAGTTATTTAACTCAACCCAAATCAGTCAGACAGTCCTTAATCACGTGAATCTCGTGATTCAACGTCCGATGATTCGAATCAGCGTCTGCAACCCGACGCCTTATGAGAATTTGAAATGGAATTATTTAGGCCGAAATGGCCTTAAATTCTATATATTTCCTTCCCAAAATATGTTTTTTAATGGCAGAAATTGATTGGTATAAGTCTATAAGTCTATATATTCCTATATATCTCGGTTTCAGCTATGCCAAAATACCCCATTGGGAGGATGTATTCTAGGCCTGTAGTTAATCTTTAGAATCCAAATCTTTTATATTCTTTGAATATTTAATTTATTATTTGATATTTAGATCTATTTAGAGCGTTGATAGTGAGGTTCTGATAGTGTTATAGTCACTGTACCACCAAAATGTAGTACACAATACCAGATATTACAATGATAGTCAAGTCGTCTAATAGTGTTACAGTCACTGTACCTTTCAGTAAACAGCTTTTAGTTTTACATGAATAATTTTTTACCTTTAAATTTCTCAGCTTGTATGTCCAGTAAATTTCAAAATAAGTTGCATATGAAATAGCTTATCTCCATCAAATTTTGCTGCTTCTTTCGCAACATTCCTGCCTTTCAAAAATCTCCATCAAATTTCTCTGTATACCTTGTCTCTCCTTTAAATTTCTCAGCTTGTATGTCCAGTAAATTTCCCAATAAGTTGCATATGAAATAGCATATCTCCATCAAATTTTGCTGCTTCTTTCCCAACCTTTTTACCTTTCAAAAATCTTAAACGAATTTCCTTTTATACCTTGTCTCTCCTTTAAATTTCTCAGCTTGTATGTCCAGTAAATTTTGCAATAAGTTCCATATGAAATAGCATATCTCCATCGAATTTTGCTCCTTCTTTCCCATCAAATTTTGCTGCTTCTTTCCCAACATTCCTACCTTTTAAAAATCTCCATCAAATTTCTCTGTATACCTTGTCTCTCCTTTAAATTTCTCAGCTTGTATGTCCAAAAACTTTCCCAATAAATTGCATATGAAATAGCATTTCTCCATGAAATTTTGCTGCTTCTTTCCCATCAAATTTTGCTGCTTCTTTCCCAACATTCCTACCAATCAAAAATCTCCATCAAATATCTCTGTATACCTTGTCTCTCCTTTAAATTCCTCAGCTTGTATGTCCAGTAAATTTCCCAATAAGTTGCATATGAAACAGCATATCTCCATCAAATTTTGCTGCTTCTTTCCCATGAAATTTTGCTGCTTCTTTCCCAACATTCCTACCTTTCAAAAATCTCCATCAAATTTCTCTGTATACCTTGCCTCTCCTTTAAATTTCTTAGCTTTTATGTCCAAAAACTTTCCCAATAAATTGCATATGAAATAGCATTTCTCCATGAAATTTTGCTGCTTCTTTCCCATCAAATTTTGCTGATTCTTTCCCAACATTCCTACCTTTCAAAAATCTCCATCAAATTTCTCTGTATACCTTGTCTCTCCTTTAAATTTCTCAGCTTGTATGTCCAAAAACTTTCCCAATAAATTGCATATGAAATAGCATTTCTCCATGAAATTTTGCTGCTTCTTTCCCATCAAATTTTGCTGATTCTTTCCCAACATTCCTACCTTTCAAAAATCTCCATCAAATTTCTCTGTATACCTTGCCTCTCCTTTAAATTTCTTAGCTTTTATGTCCAGTAAGTTTCCCAAAAAGTTGCATATGAAATAGCATATCTCCATCAAATTTTCCTGCTTCTTTCCCATCAAATTTTGCTGCTTCTTTCCCATCAAATTTTGCTGCTTTTTTCCCAACATTCCTACCTTTCAAAAATCTCCATAAAATTTCTCTGTATACCTTGTCTCTACTTTAAATTGTATGTCCAGTAAATTTCTCAATAAGTTGCATATGAAATAGCATATCTCCATCAAATTTTTCTGCTTCTTTCCCAACATTCCTACCTTTCAAAAATCTCCATCAAATTTCTCTGTATACTTTATCTCTACTTTAAATTTCTCAGCTTATATGTCTAGTAAATTTCCCAAAAAGTTGCATATGAAATATCATATCTCCATCAAATTTTGCTGCTTCTTTCCCAACATTCCTACCTGTCAAAAATCTCCATCAAATTTCTCTGTATACCTTGTCTCTCCTTTAAATTTCTCAGCTTGTATGTCCAGTAAATTTGACAATAAGTTCCACATGAAATAGCATATCTCCATCAAATTTTGCTGCTTCTTTCCCAACATTCCTACCTTTCAAAAACCTCCATCAAATTTCTCTGTATACCTTGTCTCTCCTTTAAATTTCTCTGCTTGTATGTCCAGTAAATTTCCCAATAAGTTGCATATGAAATAGCATATCTTCATCAAATTTTGCTGTTTTTTTCCCAACATTCCTACCTTTCAAAAATCTCCATCAAATTTCTCTGGATACCTTGTCTCTTCTTTAAATTCCTCGGCTTGTATGTCCAGTAAATTTCCCAATAAGTTGCACATGAAATAGCATATCTCCTTCAAATTTTGCTGCTTCTTTCCCAACATTCCTACCTTTCAAAAATCTCCATCAAATTTCTCTGTATACCTTGTCTCTCCCTTAAATTTCTCTGTTTGTATGTCCAGTAAATTTCCCAATAAGTTGCATATGAAATAGGATATATCCATCAAATTTTGCTGCTTCTTTCCCATCAAATTTTGCTGCTTCTTTCCCAACATTTCTACCTTTCAAAAATCTCCATCAAATTTCTCTGTATACCTTGTCTCTCCTTTAAATTTCTCAGCTTGTGTGTCCAGTAAATTTCCCAATAAGTTGCATATGAAATAGAATATCTCCATCAAATTTTTCTGCTTCTTTCCCAACATTCCTACCTTTCAATAATCTCCATCAAATTTCTCTGTATACCTTGTCTCTCCTCTAAATTTCTCAGCTTGTATGTCCAGTAAATTTCTCAATAAGTTTCATATGAAATAGCATATTTCCATCAAATTTTGCTGCTTCTTTCCCATCAAATTTTGCTGCTTCTTTCCCAGCATTCCTACCAATCAAAAATCTCCATCAAATTTCTCTGTATACCTTGTCTCTCCTTTAAATTTCTCAGCTTGTATGTCCAGTAAATTTCGCAATAAGTTCCATATGAAATAGCATATCTCCATCAAATTTTGCTGTTTTTTTCCCAACATTCCTTTCAAAAATCTCCATCAAATTTCTCTGTATACCTTGTCTCTAATTTAAATTTCTCAGCATGTATGTCCAGTAAATTTCCCAGTAAGTTGCACATGAAATAGCATATCTCCATTAAATTTTGCTGCTTCTTTCCCAACATTCCTACCTTTCAAAAATTTCAATCAAATTTCTCTGTATACCTTGTCTCTCCTTTAAATTTCTGAGATTGTATGCCCAGTAAATTTCCCAATAAGTTGCATATGAAATAGCATATCTCCATCAAATTCTACTGCTTTTTTCCCCAGCATTCCTACCTTTCAAAAATCTCCAACAAATTTCTCTATATACCTTGTCTCTCCATTAAATTTCTCAGCTTGTAGGTCCAGTAAATATCCCAATAAGTTGCATATGAAATAGCATATCTCCATCAAATTTTGCTGCTTCTTTCGCAACATTCCTACCTTTCAAAAATCTCCATCAAATTTCTCTGTATACCTTGTCTCTCCTTTAAATTTCTCAGCTTGTATGTCCAGTAAATTTCTCAATAAGTTGCATATGAAATAGAATATCTCCACCAAATTTTTCTGTTTCTTTCCCAACATTCCTACCTTTCAAAAATCTCCATCAAAATTCTCTGTATACCTTGTCTCTCTAAATTTCTGAGCTTGTATGTCCAGAAAATTTCCCAATAAGTTGCATATGAAATAGCATATCCCCATCAAATTTTGCTGCTTCTTTCCCAAAAAATTTTGCTGCTTCTTTCCCAATATTCCTACCTTTGAAAAATCTCTGTCAAATTTCTCAGTATACCTTGTCTCTCCTTTAAATTTCTCAGATTGTATGTCCAGTAACTTTCGCAATAAGTTGTATATGAAATAGCTTATCTCCATCAAATTCTACTGCTTATTTCCCATCAAATTTTGCTGCTTCTTTCCCAACATTCCTACCTTTCAAAAATCTCCATGAAATTTCTCTGTATACCTTGTCTCTCTAAATTTCTCAGCTTGTATGTCAAGTAAATTTCCCAATAAGTTGCATATGAAATAGAATATCTCCATCAAATTTTGCAGCTTCTTTCCCAACATTCCTACCTTTCAAAAATCTCCATCAAATTTCTCTGTATACCTTGTCTCTCCTTTAAATTTCTCAGCTTGTATGTCCAGTAAATTTTCCAATAAGTTGCATATGTATCTCCATCAAATTTTGCTGCTTCTTTCCCATCAAATTTTGCTGCTTCTTTCCCGACCATTCCTACCTTTCAAAAATCTCCATCAAATTTCTCTGTATACCTTGACTCTCCTTTAAATTTCTCAGCTTGTATGTCCAGTAAATTTCCCAATAAGTTGCATATGAAATAGCATATCTCCATCAAATTTTCCTGCTTCTTTCCCAACATTTCTACCTTTCAAAAATCTCCATTAAATTTCTCTGTATACCTTGTCTCTCCTTTAAATTTCTCAGCTTGTATGTCCAGTAAATTTCCCAATAAGTTGCATATGAAATAGCATATCTCCATCAAATTTTGCTGCTTCTTTCGCAACATTCCTACCAATCAAAAATCTCGTTCAAATTTCTCTGTATACCTTGTCTCTCCTTTAAATTTCCCAGCTTGTATGTCCAGTAAATTTCCCTATAAGTTGCATATGAAATAGCATATCTCCATCAAATTTTGCTGCTTCTTTCCCAACATTCCTACCTTTCAAAAATCTCTAACAACTTTTTTTTGTATACCTTGTCTCTCGTTTAAATTTCTGAGCTTGTATGTTCAGTAAATTTCCCAATAAGTTGCATATGAAATACCATATCTCCATCAAATTTTGCTGCTTCTTTCCCAACATTTCTACCTTTCAAAAATCTCCATTAAATTTCTCTGTATACCTTGTCTCTCCTTTAAATTTCTCAGCTTGTATGTCCAGTAAATTTCCCAATAAGTTGCATATGAAATAGCATATCTCTATCAAATTTTGCTGCTTCTTTCCCAACATTCCTACCTTTCAATAATCTCCATCAAATATCTCTGTATACCTTGTCTCTCCTCTAAATTTCTCAGCTTGTATGTACAGTAAATTTCTCAATAAGTTTCATATGAAATAGCATATTTCCATCAAATTTTGCTGCTTCTTTCCCATCAAATTTTGCTGCTTCATTCCCAGCATTCCTACCAATCAAAAATCTCCATCAAATTTCTCTGTATACCTTGTCTCTTCTTTAAATTTCTCAGCTTGTATGTCCAGTAAATTTACCAATAAGTTGCATATGAAATAGCATATCTCCATCAAATTTTGCTGCTTCTTTCCCATCAAATTTTGCTGCTTCTTTCCCAACATTCCTACCTTTCAAAAATCTCCATTAAATTTCTCTGTACACCTTGTCTCTCCTTTAAATTTCTCAGCTTGTATGTCCAGTAAATTTTCCAATAAGTTGCATATGAAATAGCATATCTCCATCAAATTTTGCTGCTTCTTTCCCAACATTTCTACCTTTCAAAAATCTTCATTAAATTTCTCTGTATACCTTGTCTCTCCTTTAAATTTCTCAGCTTGTATGTCCAGTAAATTTCCCAATAGGTTGCATATGAAATAGCATATCTCCATCAAATTTTGCTGCTTCTTTCGCAACATTCCTACCAATAAAAAATCTCCATTAAATTTCTCTGTATACCTTGTCTTTCCTTTAAATTTCCCAGCTTGTATGTCCAGTAAATTTCCCAATAAGTTGCATATGAAATACCATATCTCCATCAAATTTTGCTGCTTCTTTCCCAACATTCCTACCTTTCAAAAATCGCTAACAAATTTTTTTGTATACCTTGTCTCTCCTTTAAATTTCTCAGCTTGCATGTTCAGTAAATTTCCCAATAAGTTGCCTATGAAATACCATATCTCCATCAAATTTTGCTGCTTTTTTCCCAACATTTCTACCTTTCAAAAATCTCCATTAAATTTCTCTGTATACCTTGTCTCTCCTTTAAATTTCTCAGCTTGTATGTCCAGTAAATTTCCCAATAAGTTGCATATGAAATAGCATATCTCTATTGAAAGGTAGGAATGTTGGGAAAGAAGCAGCAAAATTTGATAATCTCCATCAAACTTCTCTGTATACCTTGTCTCTCCTCTAAATTTCTCAGCTTGTGTGTCCAGTAAATTTCTCAATAAGTTTCATATGAAATAGCATATTTCCATCAAATTTTGCTGCTTCTTTCCCAACATTCCTACCTTTCAAAAACCTCTATCAAATTTCTCTGTATACCTTGACTCTCCTTTAATTTTCTCATCTTGTATGTCCAGTAAATTTCCCAACAAGTTGCATATGAAATAGCATATCTCCATCAAATTTTGCTCCTTATTTCCCATCAAATTTTGCTGCTTCTTTCCCAACATTCCTACCTTCCAAAAATATCCATCAAATTTCTCTGTATACCTTGTCTCTCCTTTAAATTTCTCAGCTTGTATGTCCAGTAAATTTCCCTATAATTTGCATATGAAATAGCATATATCCATCAAATTTTGCTGCTTGCTTCCCATCAAATTTTGCTGCTTCTTTCCCAACATTCCTACCTTTCAAAAATCTCCAAATTTCTCTATATACCTTGTCTCTCCTTTAAATTTCTCAGCTTGTATGTCCAGTAAATTTCCCAATAAGTTTCATATGAAATAGCATATCTCCATCAAATTTTGCAGCTTTTTTCCCATCAAATTTTGCTGCTTCTTTCCCAACATTCCTACCTTTCAAAAATCTCCATTAAATTTCTCTGTACACCTTGTCTCTCCTTTAAATTTCTCAGCTTGTATGTCCAGTAAATTTCCCAATAAGTTGCATATGAAATAGCATATCTCCATCAAATTTTGCTGCTTCTTTCCCAACATTTCTACCTTTCAAAAATCTCCATTAAATTTCTCTGTATACCTTGTCTCCCCTTTAAATTTCTTAGCTTGTATGTCCAGTAAATTTCCCAATAAGTTGCATATGAAATAGCATATCTCCATCAAATTTTGCTGCTTCTTTCGCAACATTCCTACCAATCAAAAATCTCCATTAAATTTCTCTGTATACCTTGTCTCTCCTTTAAATTTCTCAGGTTGTATGTCTACTAAATTTCCCAATAAGTTGCATATGAAATAGCATATCTCTATCAAATTTTGCTGTTTCTTTCCCAACATTCCTACCTTTCAATAATCTCCATCAAATTTCTCTGTATACCTTGTCTCTCCTCTAAATTTCTCAGCTTGTATATCCAGTAAATTTCTCAATAAGTTTCATATGAAATAGCATATTTCCATCAAATTTTGCTGCTTCTTTCCCATCAAATTTTGCTGCTTCTTTCCCAGCATTCCTACTAATCAAAAATCTCCATCAAATTTCTCTGTATACCTTGTCTCTCCTTTAAATTTCTCAGCTTGTATGTCCAGTAAATTTTCCAATAAGTTGCATATGAAATAGCATATCTCCATCAAATTTTGCTGCTTCTTTCCCAACATTCCTACCTTTCAAAAATCTCTATCAAATTTCTCTGTATACCTTGACTATCCTTTAAATTTCTCAGCTTGTATGTCCAGTAAATTTCCCAACAAGTTGCATATGAAATAGCATATCTCCATCGAATTTTGCTGCTTCTTTCCCATCAAATTTTGCTGCTTCTTTCCCAACATTCCTACCTTCCAAAAATATCCATCAAATTTCTCTATATACCTTGTCTCTCCTTTAAATTTCTCAGCTTGTATGTCCAGTAAATTTCCCTATAAGTTGCATATGAAATAGCATATCTCCATCAAATTTTGCTGCTTCTTTCCCATGAAATTTTGCTGCTTCTTTCCCAACATTCCTACCAATCAAAAATCTCCATCAAATTTCTCTGTATACCTTGTCTCTCCTTTAAATTTCCCAGCTTGTATGTCCAGTAAATTTCCGAATAAGTTGCATATGAAATAGCATATCTCCATCAAATTTTGCTGCTTCTTTCCCAACATTCCTACCTTTCAAAAATCTCTAACAAATTTTTTTGTATACCTTGTCTCTCCTTTAAATTTCTCAGCTTGTATGTTCAGTAAATTTCCCAATAAGTTGCATATGAAATACCATATCTCCATCAAATTTTGCTGCTTCTTTCCCAACATTTCTACCTTTCAAAAATCTCCATTAAATTTCTCTGTATACCTTGTATCTCCTTTAAATTTCTCAGCTTGTATGTCCAGTAAATTTCCCAATAAGTTGCATATGAAATAGCATATCTCTATCAAATTTTGCTGCTTCTTTCCCAACATTCCTACCTTTCAATAATCTCCATCAAATTTCTCTGTATACCTTGTCTCTCCTCTAAATTTCCCAGCTTGTATGTCCAGTAAATTTCTCAATAAGTTGCATATGAAATAGCATATCTCCATCAAATTTTGCTGCTTCTTTCGCAACATTCCTACCAATCAAAAATCTCCATCAAATTTCTCCGTATACCTTGTCTCTCCTTTAAATTTCTCAGCTTGTATGTCCAGTAAATTTCCCAATAAGTTGCATATGAAATAGAATATCTTCATCAAATTTTGCTGCTTCTTTCCCAACATTCCTACCTTTCAAAAATCTCTATCAAATTTCTCTCTATATCTTGGCTCTCTTTTAAATTTCTCAGCTTGTATGTCCAGTAAATTTCCCAACAAGTTGCATATGAAATAGCATATCTGCATCGAATTTTGCTCTTTCTTTCCCATCAAATTTTGCTGCTTCTTTCACAACATTCCTACCTTCCAAAAATATCCATCAAATTTCTCTATATACCTAGTCTCTCCTTTAAATTTCTCAGCTTGTATGTCCAGTAAATTTCCCAATAAGTTGCATATGAAATAGCATATCTCCATCAAATTTTGCTGCTTCTTTCCCAACATTTATACCTTTCAAAAATCTCCATTAAATTTCTCTGTATACCTTGTCTCTCCTTTAAATTTCTCAGCTTGTATGTCCAGTAAATTTCCCAATAAGTTGCATATGAAATAGCATATCTCCATCAAATTTTGCTGCTTCTTTCGCAACATTCCTACCAATCAAAAATCTCCATCAAATTTCTCTGTATACCTTGTCTCTCCTTTAAATTTCCCAGCTTGTATGTCCAGTAAATTTCCCAATAAGTTGCATATGAAATAGCATATCTCCATCAAATTTTGCTGCTTCTTTCCCAACATTCCTACCTTTCAAAAATCTCCATTAAATTTCTCTGTATACCTTGTCTCTCCTTTAAATTTCTCAGCTTGTATGTCCAGTAAATTTCCCAATAAGTTGCATATGAAATAGCATATCTCTATCAAATTTTGCTGCTTCTTTCCCAACATTCCTACCTTTCAATAATCTCCATCAAATTTCTCTGTATACCTTGTCTCTCCTTTAAATTTCTCAGCTTGTATGTCCAGTAAATTTCTCAATAAGTTTCATATGAAATAGCATATTTCCATCAAATTTTGCTGCTTCTTTCCCATCAAATTTTGCTGCTTCTTTCCCAGCATTCCTACCAATCAAAAATCTCCACCAAATTTCTCTGTATACCTTGTCTCTCCTTTAAATTTCTCAGCTTGTATGTCCAGTAAATTTCCCAATAAGTTGCATATGAAATAGCATATCTCCATCAAATTTTGCTTCTTCTTTCCCAACATTCCTACCTTTCAAAAATCTCTATCAAATTTCTCTGTATACCTTGACTCTCTTTTAAATTTCTCAGCTTGTATGTCCAGTAAATTTCCCAACAAGTTGCATATGAAATAGCATATCTCCATCGAATTTTGCTCCTTCTTTCCCATCAAATTTTGCTGCTTCTTTCCCAACATTCCTACCTTTCAAAAATATCCATCAAATTTCTCTATATACCTTGTCTCTCCTTTAAATTTCTCAGCTTGTATGTCCAGTAAATTTCCCTATAAGTTGCATATGAAATAGCATATTTCCATCAAATTTTGCTGCTTCTTTCCCATGAAATTTTGCTGCTTCTTTCCCAACATCCCTACCTTTCAAAAATCTCCATCAAATTTCTCTGTATACCTTGTCTTTCCTTCAAATTTCTCAGCTTGAATGTCCAGTAAATTTCCCAATAAGTTGCATATGAAATACCATATCTCCATCAAATTTTGCTGCTTCTTTCCCATCAAATTTTGCTGCGTCTTTCCCAACATTCCTACCTTTCAAAAATCTCCATTAAATTTCTCTGTACACCTTGTCTCTCCTTTAAATTTCTCAGCTTGTATGTCCAGTAAATTTACCAATAAGTTGCATATGAAATAGTATATCTCCATCAAAATTTGATGCTTCTTTCCTAACATTCCTTCCTTTCAAAAATCTCCATTAAATTTCTCTGTATACCTTGTCTCTCCTTTAAATTTCTCAGCTTGTATGTCCAGTAAATTTCCCAATAAGTTGCATATGAAATAGCATATCTCCATCAAATTTTGCTGCTTCTTTCGCAACATTCCTACCTTTCAAAAATCTCCATCAAATTTCTTTGTATACCTTGTCTCTCCTTTAAATTTCCCAGCTTGTATGTCCAGTAAATTTCCCAATAAGTTGCATATGAAATAGCATATCTCCATCAAATTTTGCTGCTTCTTTCCCAACATTCTTACCAATCAAAAATCTCCATCAAATTTCTATGTATACCTTGTCTCTCCTTTAAATTTCCCAGCTTGTATGTCCAGTAAATTTCCCAATAAGTTACATATGAAATAGCATATCTCCATCAAATTTTGCTGCTTCTTTCCCAACATTCCTACCTTTCAAAAATCTCTAAGAAATTTTTTTGTATACCTTATCTCTCCTTTAAATTTCTCAGCTTGTATGTTCAGTAAATTTCCCAATAAGTTGCATATGAAATACTATATCTCCACCAAATTTTGCTTCTTCTTTCCCAACATTTCTACCTTTCAAAAATCTCCATTAAATTTCTCTGTATACCTTGTCTCTCCTTTACATTTCTCAGCTTGTATGTCCAGTAAATTTCCCAATAAGTTGTATATGAAATAGCATATCTCTATCAAATTTTGCTGCTTCTTTCCCAACATTCCTACCTTTCAGTAATCTCCATCAAATTTCTTTGTATACCTTGTCTCTCCTCTAAATTTCTCAGCTTGTATGTCCAGTAAATTTCTCAATAAGTTTCATATGAGATAGCATTTTTCCATCAAATTTTGCTGCTTCTTTCCCAGCATTCCTACCAATCAAAAATCTCCATCAAATTTCTCCGTATACCTTGTCTCTCCTTTAAATTTCTCAGCTTGTATGTCCAGTAAATTTCTGTATAAGTTGCATATGAAATAGCATATCTCCATCAAATTTTGCTGCTGCTTTCCCATGAAATTTTGCTGCTTCTTTCCCAACATTCCTACCAATCAAAAGTCTCCATCAAATTTCTCTGTATACCTTGTCTCTCCTTTAAATTTCCCAGCTTGTATGTCCAGTAAATTTCCCAATAAGTTGCATATGAAATAGCATATCTCCATCAAATTTTGCTGCTTCTTTCCAAACATTCCTACCTTTTAAAAATCTCTAACAAATTTTTTTGTATACCTTGTCTCTCCTTTAAATTTCTCAGCTTGTATGTTCAGTAAATTTCCCAATAAGTTGCATATGAAATACTATATCTCCATCAAATTTTGCTGCTTCTTTCCCAACATTTCTACCTTTCAAAAATCTCCATTAAATTTCTCTGTATACCTTGTCTCTCCTTTAAATTTCTCAGCTTGTATGTCCAGTAAATTTCCCAATAAGTTGCTTATGAAATAGCATATCTCTATCAAATTTTGCTGCTTCTTTCCCAACATTCCTACCTTTCAATAATCTCCTTCAAATTTCTTTGTATACCTTGTCTCTCCTCTAAATTTCTCAGCTTGTATGTCCAGTAAATTTCTCAATAAGTTTCATATGAAATAGCATATTTCCATCAAATTTTGCTGCTTCTTTCCCAGCATTCCTACCAATCAAAAATTTCCATCAAATTTCTCTGTATACCTTGTCTCTCCTTTAAATTTCTCAGCTTGTATGTCCAGTAAATTTCCCAATAAGTTGCTTATGAAATAGCATATCTCCATCAAATTTTGCTGCTTCTTTCCCAACATTCCTACCTTTCAAAAATCTCTATCAAATTTCTCTATATACCTTGACTCTCTTTTAAATTTCTCAGCTTGTATGTCCAGTAAATTTCCCCACAAGTTGTATATGAAATAGCATATATCCATCGAATTTTGCTCCTTCTTTCCCATCAAATTTTGCTGCTTCTTTCCCAACATTCCTACCTTTCAAAAATATCCATAAAATTTCTCTATATACCTTGTCTCTCCTTTAAATTTCTCAGCTTGTATGTCTAGTAAATTTCCCTATAAGTTGCATATGAAATAGCATATTTCCATCAAATTTTGCTGCTTCTTTCCCATGAAATTTTGCTGCTTCTTTCCCAACATTCCTACCTTTCAAAAATCTCCATCAAATTTCTCTGTATACCTTGTCTTTCCTTCAAATTTCTCAGCTTGAATGTCCAGTAAATTTCCCAATAAGTTGTACATGAAATACCATATCTCCATCAAATTTTGCTGCTTCTTTCCCATCAAATTTTGCTGCTTCTTTCCCAACATTCCTACCTTTCAAAAATCTCCATTAATTTTCTCTGTACACCTTGTCTCTCCTTTAAATTTCTCAGCTTGTATGTCCAGTAAATTTTCCAATAAGTTGCATATGAAATAGTATATCTCCATCAAAATTTGATGCTTCTTTCCTAACATTCCTTCCTTTCAAAAATCTCCATTAAATTTCTCTGTATACCTTGTCTCTCCTTTAAATTTCTCAGCTTGTATGTCCAGTAAATTTCCCAATAAGTTGCACATGAAATAGCATATCTCCATCAAATTTTGCTGCTTCTTTTGCAACATTCCTACCAATCAAAAATCTCCATCAAATTTCTCTGTATACCTTGTCTCTCCTTTAAATTTCCCAGCTTGTATGTCCAGTAAATTTCCCAATAGGTTGCATATGAAATAGCATATCTCCATCAAATTTTGCTGCTTCTTTCCCAACATTCCTACCTTTCAAAAATCTCTAACAAATTTTTTTGTATACCTTATCTCTCCTTTAAATTTCTCAGCTTGTATGTTCAGTAAATTTCCCAATAAGTTGCATATGAAATAGTATATCTCTATCAAATTTTGCTGCTTCTTTCCCAACATTCCTACCTTTCAATAATCTCCATCAAATTTTGCTGCGCTGCTTCTTTCCCAACATTTCTACCTTTCAAAAATCTCCATTAAATTTCTCTGTATACCTTGTCTCTCCTTTAAATTTCTCAGCTTGTATGTCCAGTAAATTTCCCAATAAGTTGCATATGAAATAGCATATCTCTATCAAATTTTGCTGCTTCTTTCCCAACATTCCTACCTTTCAATAATCTCCATCAAATTTCTCTGTATACCTTGTCTCTCCTCTAAATTTCTCAGCTTGTATGTCCAGTAAATTTCTCAATAAGTTTCATATGAAATAGCATATTTCCATCAAATTTTGCTGCTTCTTTCCCATCAAATTTTGCTGCTTCTTTCCCAACATTCCTACCTTTCAAAAATCTCCATCAAATTTCTCTGTATACCTTGTCTTTCCTTCAAATTTCTCAGCTTGAATGTCCAGTAAATTTCCCAATAAGTTGTACATGAAATACCATATCTCCATCAAATTTTGCTGCTTCTTTCCCATCAAATTTTGCTGCTTCTTTCCCAACATTCCTACCTTTCAAAAATCTCCATTAATTTTCTCTGTACACCTTGTCTCTCCTTTAAATTTCTCAGCTTGTATGTCCAGTAAATTTTCCAATAAGTTGCATATGAAATAGTATATCTCCATCAAAATTTGATGCTTCTTTCCTAACATTCCTTCCTTTCAAAAATCTCCATTAAATTTCTCTGTATACCTTGTCTCTCCTTTAAATTTCTCAGCTTGTATGTCCAGTAAATTTCCCAATAAGTTGCACATGAAATAGCATATCTCCATCAAATTTTGCTGCTTCTTTTGCAACATTCCTACCAATCAAAAATCTCCATCAAATTTCTCTGTATACCTTGTCTCTCCTTTAAATTTCCCAGCTTGTATGTCCAGTAAATTTCCCAATAGGTTGCATATGAAATAGCATATCTCCATCAAATTTTGCTGCTTCTTTCCCAACATTCCTACCTTTCAAAAATCTCTAACAAATTTTTTTGTATACCTTATCTCTCCTTTAAATTTCTCAGCTTGTATGTTCAGTAAATTTCGCAATAAGTTGCATATGAAATAGTATATCTCTATCAAATTTTGCTGCTTCTTTCCCAACATTCCTACCTTTCAATAATCTCCATCAAATTTTGCTGCGCTGCTTCTTTCCCAACATTTCTACCTTTCAAAAATCTCCATTAAATTTCTCTGTATACCTTGTCTCTCCTTTAAATTTCTCAGCTTGTATGTCCAGTAAATTTCCCAATAAGTTGCATATGAAATAGCATATCTCTATCAAATTTTGCTGCTTCTTTCCCAACATTCCTACCTTTCAATAATCTCCATCAAATTTCTCTGTATACCTTGTCTCTCCTCTAAATTTCTCAGCTTGTATGTCCAGTAAATTTCTCAATAAGTTTCATATGAAATAGCATATTTCCATCAAATTTTGCTGCTTCTTTCCCATCAAATTTTGCTGCTTCTTTCCCAGCATTCCTACCAATCAAAAATCTCCATCAAATTTCTCTGTATACCTTGTCTCTCCTTTAAATTTCTCAGCTTGTATGTCCAGTAAATTTCCCAATAAGTTGCATATGAAATAGCATATCTCCATCAAATTTTGCTGCTTCTTTCCCATCAAATTTTGCTGCTTCTTTCCCGACCATTCCTACCTTTCAAAAATCTCCATCAAATTTCCCTGTATACCTTGACTCTCCTTTAAATTTCTCAGCTTGTATGTCCAGTAAATTTCCCAATAAGTTGCATATGAAATAGCATATCTCCATCAAATTTTGCTGCTTCTTTCCCAACATTTCTACCTTTCAAAAATCTCCATTAAATTTCTCTGTACAGCTTGTCTCTCCTTTAAATTTCTCAGCTTGTATGTCCAGTAAATTTCACAATAAGTTGCATATGAAATAGCATATCTCCATCAAATTTTGCTGCTTCTTTCCCAACATTTCTACCTTTCAAAAATCTCCATTAAATTTCTCTGTATACCTTGTCTCTCCTTTAAATTTCTCAGCTTGTATGTCCAGTAAATTTCCCAATAAGTTGCATATGAAATAGCATATCTCCATCAAATTTTGCTGCTTCTTTCCCAACATTCCTACCAATCAAAAATCTCCATTAAATTTCTCTGTATACCTTGTCTCTCCTTTAAATTTCCCAGCTTGTATGTCCAGTAAATTTCCCAATAAGTTGCATATGAAATAGCATATCTCTATCAAATTTTGCTGCTTCTTTCCCAACATTCCTACCTTTCAAAAATATCTAACAAATTTTTTTGTATACCTTGTCTCTCCTTTAAATTTCTCAGCTTGTATGTCCAGTAAATTTCCCAATAAGTTGCATATGAAATAGTATATCTCTATCAAATTTTGCTGCTTCTTTCCCAACATTCCTACCTTTCAATAATCTCCATCAAATTTCTCTGTATACCTTGTCTCTCCTTTAAATTTCTGAGCTTGTATGTCCAGTAAATTTCCCAATAAGTTGCATATGAAATAGCATATCTCTATCAAATTTTGCTGCTTCTTTCCCAACATTCCTACCTTTCAATAATCTCCATCAAATTTCACTGTATACCTTGTCTCTCCTCTAAATTTCTCAGCTTGTATGTCCAGTAAATTTCTCAATAAGTTTCATATGAAATAGCATATTTCCATCAAATTTTGCTGCTTCTTTCCCATCAAATTTTGCTGCTTCTTTCCCAGCATTCCTACTAATCCAAAATCTCCATCAAATTTCTCTGTATACCTTGTCTCTCCTTTAAATTTCTCAGCTTGTATGTCCAGTAAATTTCCCAATAAGTTGCATATGAAATAGCATATCTCCATCGAATTTTGCTGCTTCTTTCCCAACATTCCTACCTTTCAAAAATCTCTCAAATTTCTCTGTATACCTTGACTCTCCTTTAAATTTCTCAGCTTGTATGTCCAGTAAATTTCCCAACAAGTTGCATATGAAATAGCATATCTCCATCGAATTTTGCTCCTTCTTTCCCATGAAATTTTGCTGCTTCTTTCCCAACATTCCTACCTTCCAAAAATATCCATCAAATTTCTCTATATACCTTGTCTCTCCTTTAAATTTCTCAGCTTGTATGTCCAGTAAATTTCCCTATAAGTTGCATATGAAATAGCATATCTCCATCGAATTTTGCTCCTTCTTTCCCATCAAATTTTGCTGCTTCTTTCCCAACATTCCTACCTTCCAAAAATATCCATCAAATTTCTCTATATACCTTGTCTCTCCTTTAAATTTCTCAGCTTGTATATCCAGTAAATTTCCCAATAAGTTGCATATGAAATAGCATATCTCCATCAAATTTTGCTGCTTCTTTCCCAACATTTCTACCTTTCAAAAATCTCCATTAAATTTCTCTGTATACCTTGTCTCTCCTTTAAATTTCTCAGCTTGTATGTCCAGTAAATTTCCCAATAAGTTGCATATGAAATAGCATATCTCCATCAAATTTTGCTGCTTCTTTCGCAACATTCCTACCAATCAAAAATCTCCATCAAATTTCTCTGTATACCTTGTCTCTCCTTAAATTTCCCAGCTTGAATGTCCAGTAAATTTCCCAATAAGTTGCATATGAAATAGCATATCTCCATCAAATTTTGCTGCTTCTTTCCCAACATTCCTACCTTTCAAAAATCTCCATTAAATTTCTCTGTATACCTTGTCTCTCCTTTAAATTTGTCAGCTTGTATGTCCAGTAAATTTCCCAATAAGTTGCATATGAAATAGCATATCTCTATCAAATTTTGCTGCTTCTTTCCCAACATTCCTACCTTTCAATAATCTCCATCAAATTTCTCTGTATACCTTGTCTCTCCTCTAAATTTCTCAGCTTGTATGTCCAGTAAATTTCTCAATAAGTTTCATATGAAATAGCATATTTCCATAAAATTTTGCTGCTTCTTTCCCATCAAATTTTGCTGCTTCTTTCCCAGCATTCCTACCAATCAAAAATCTCCATCAAATTTCTCTGTATACCTTGTCTCTCCTTTAAATTTCTCAGCTTGTATGTCCAGTAAATTTCCCAATAAGTTGTATATGAAATAGCATATGTCCATCAAATTTTGCTGCTTCTTTCCCAACATTCCTACCTTTCAAAAATCTCTATCAAATTTCTCTGTATACCTTGACTCTCTTTTAAATTTCTCAGCTTGTATGTCCAGTAAATTTCCCAACAAGTTGCATATGAAATAGCATATCTCCATCGAATTTTGCTCCTTCTTTCCCATCAAATTTTGCTGCTTCTTTCCCAACATTCCTAACTTTCAAAAATATCCATCAAATTTCTCTATATACCTTGTCTCTCCTTTAAATTTCTCAGCTTGTATGTCCAGTAAATTTCCCTATAAGTTGCATATGAAATAGCATATTTCCATCAAATTTTGCTGCTTCTTTCCCATCAAATTTTGCTGCTTCTTTCCCAACATCCCTACCTTTCAAAAATCTCCAACAAATTTCTCTGTATACCTTGTCTCTCCTTTAAATTTCTCAGCTTGTATGTCCAGTATGTTTCCCAATAAGTTGCATATGAAATAGCATATCTCCATCAAATTTTGCTGCTTCTTTCCCATCAAATTTTGCTGCTTCTTTCCCAACATTCCTACCTTTCAAAAATCTCCATCAAATTCCTCTGTATACCTTGTCTCTCCTTTAAATTTCTCAGCTTGTATGTCCAGTAAATTTCCCAATAAGTTGCATATGAAATAGCATATCTCTATCAAATTTTGCTGCTTCTTTCGCAACATTCCTACCTTTCAAAAATCTCCATCAAATTTCTTTGTATACCTTGTCTCTCCTTTAAATTTCCCAGCTTGTATGTCCAGTAAATTTCTCAATAATTTGCATATGAAATAGCATATCTCCATGAAATTTTGCTGCTTCTTTCCCATCAAATTTTGCTGCTTCTTTCCCAACATTCCTTCCTTTCAAAAACCTCCATTAAATTTCTCTGTATACCTTGGTTCTACTTTAAATTTCTCAGCTTGTATGTCCAGTAAATTTCCCAATAAGTTGCATATGAAATAGCATATCTCCATCAAATTTTGCTTCTTCTTTCCCAACAAATTTTGCTGCTTCTTTCCCAATATTCCTACCTTTCAAAAATCTCTGTCAAATTTCTCAGTATACCTTGTCTCTCCTTTAAATTTCTCAGATTGTATGTCCAGTAAGTTTCCCAATAAGTTGTATATGAAATAGCTTATCTCCATCAAATTCTAATGCTTATTTCCCATCAAATTTTGCTGCTTCTTTCCCAACATTTCTACCTTTCAAAAATCTCCATGAAATTTCTCTGAATACCTTGTCTCTCTAAATTTCTCAGCTTGTATGTCAAGTAAATTTCCCAATAAGTTGCATATGAAATAGAATATCTCCATAAAATTTTGCTGCTTCTTTCCCAACATTCCTACCTTTCAAAAATCTCCATCAAAGTCTCTGTATACCTTGTCTCTCCTTTAAATTTCTCAGCTTGTATGTCCAGTAAATTTCCCAATAAGTTGCATATGAAATAGCTTATCTCCATCAAATTTTGCTGCTTCTTTCCCATCAAATTTTGCTGCTTCTTTCCCGACCATTCCTACCTTTCAAAAATCTCCATCAAATTTCTCTGTATACCTTGTCTCTCCATTAAATTTCCCAGCTTGTATGTCCAGTAAATTTCCCAATAAGTTAGATATGAAATACCATATCTCCATCAAATTTTGCTGCTTTTTTCCCAACATTTCTACCTTTCAAAAATCTCCATTAAATTTCTCTGTATACCTTGTCTCTCCTTTAAATTTCTCAGCTTGTATGTCCAGTAAATTTCCCAATAAGTTGCATATGAAATAGCATATCTCTATTGAAAGGTAGGAATGTTGGGAAAGAAGCAGCAAAATTTGATAATCTCCATCAAACTTCTCTGTATACCTTGTCTCTCCTCTAAATTTCTCAGCTTGTGTGTCAAGTAAATTTCTCAATAAGTTTCATATGAAATAGCATATTTCCATCAAATTTTGCTGCTTCTTTCCCATCAAATTTTGCTGCTTCTTTCCCAGCATTCCTACTAATAAAAAATCTCCATCAAATTTCTCTGTATACCTTGTCTCTCCTTTAAATTTCTCAGCTTGTATGTCCAGTAAATTTCCCAATAAGTTGTATATGAAATAGCATATCTCCATCAAATTTTGCTGCTTCTTTCCCAACATTCCTACCTTTCAAAAACCTCTATCAAATTTCTCTGTATACCTTGACTCTACTTTAAATTTCTCAGCTTGTATGTCCAGTAAATTTCCCAACAAGTTGCATATGAAATAGCATATCTCCATCGAATTTTGCTCCTTCTTTCCTATCAAATTTTGCTGCTTCTTTACCAACATTCCTACCTTCCAAAAATATCCATCAAATTTCTCTGTATACCTTGTCTCTCCTTTAAATTTCTCAGCTTGTATGTCCAGTAAATTTCCCTATAAGTTGCATATGAAATAGCATATTTCCATCAAATTTTGCTGCTTCTTTCCCATGAAATTTTGCTGCTTCTTTCCCAACATTCCTACCTTTCAAGAATCTCCATCAAATTTCTCTGTATACCTTGTCTTTCCTTCAAATTTCTCAGCTTGAATGTCCAGTAAATTTCCCAATAAGTTGTATATGAAATAGTATATCTCCATCAAAATTTGATGCTTCTTTCCTAACATTCCTTCCTTTCAAAAATCTCCATTAAATTTCTCTGTATACCTTGTCTCTCCTTTAAATTTCTCAGCTTGTATGTCCAGTAAATTTCCCAATAATTTGCATATGAAATAGCATATCTCCATCAAATTTTGCTGCTTTTTTCGCAACATTCCTACCAATCAAAAATCTCCATCAAATTTCTCTGTATACCTTGTCTCTCCTTTAAATTTCCCAGCTTGTATGTCCAGTAAATTTCCCAATAAGTTGTATATGAAATAGCATATCTCCATAAAATTTTGCTGCTTCTTTCCCAACATTCCTACCTTTCAAAAATCTCTAACAAATTTTTTTGTATACCTTATCTCTCCTTTAAATTTCCCAGCTTGTATGTTCAGTAAATTTCCCAATAAGTTGCATATGAAATAACATATCTCCATCAAATTTTGCTGCTTCTTTCCCATGAAATTTTGCTGCTTCTTTCCCAACATTCCTACCTTTCAAAAATCTCCATTAAATTTTCTGTACACCTTGTCTCTCCTTTAAATTTCTCAGGTTGTATGTCCAGTAAATTTTCCAATAAGTTGCATATGAAATAGTATATCTCCATCAAAATTTGATGCTTCTTTCCTAACATTCCTTCCTTTCAAAAATCTCCATTAAATTTCTCTGTATACCTTGTCTCTCCTTTAAATTTCTCAGCTTGTATGTCCAGTAAATTTCCCAATAAGTTGCATATGAAATAGCATATCTCCATCAAATTTTGCTGCTTTTTTCGCAACATTCCTACCAATCAAAAATCTCCATCAAATTTCTCTGTATACCTTGTCTCTCCTTTAAATTTTCCAGCTTGTATGTCCAGTAAATTTCCCAATAAGTTGCATATGAAATAGCATATCTCCATCAAATTTTGCTGCTTCTTTCCCAACATTCCTACCTTTCAAAAATCTCTAACAAATTTTTTTGTATACCTTATCTCTCCTTTAAATTTCCCAGCTTGTATGTTCAGTAAATTTCCCAATAAGTTGCATATGAAATACCATATCTCCATCAAATTTTGTTGCTTCTTTCCCAACATTTCTACCTTTCAAAAATCTCCATTAAATTTCTCTGTATACCTTGTCTCTCCTTTAAATTTCTCTGCTTGTATGTCCAGTAAATTTCCCAATAAGTTGCTTATGAAATAGCATATCTCCATCAAATTTTGCTGCTTCTTTCGCAACATTCCTACCTTTCAAAAATCTCCATCAAATTTCTGTGTATACCTTGTCTCTCCTCTAAATTTCTCAGCTTGTATGTCCAGTAAATTTCTCAATAAGTTTCATATGAAATAGCATATTTCCATCAAATTTTGCTGCTTCTTTCCCATCAAATTTTGCTGCTTCTTTCCCAGCATTCCTACCAATCAAAAATCTCCATCAAATTTCTCTGTATACCTTGTCTCTCCTTTAAATTTCTCAGCTTGTATGTCCAGTAAATTTCCCAATAAGTTGTATATGAAATATCATATCTCCATCAAATTTTGCTGCTTCTTTCCCATCAAATTTTCCTGCTTCTTTCCCAATATTCTTACCTTTCAAAAGTCTCCATCAAATTTCTCTGTATACCTTGTCTCACCTTTAAATTTCTCAGCTTCTATGTCCAGTAAGTTTCCCAATAAGTTGTATATGAAATAGCTTATCTCCATCAAATTCTACTGCTTCTTTCCCAACATTCCTACCTTTCAAAAATCTCCATCAAATTTCTCTGTATACCTTGTCTTTCCTTTAAATTTCTCAGCTTGTATGTCCAGTAAGTTTCCCAATAAGTTGTATATGAAATACCTTATCTCCATCAAATTTTGCTGCTTCTTTCCCATCAAATTTTGCTGCTTCTTTCCCAGCATTCCTACCAATCAAAAATCTCCATCAAATTTCTCTGTATACCTTGTCTCTCGTTTAAATTTCTCAGCTTGTATGTCCAGTAAATTTCCCAATAAGTTGCATATGAAATAGCATATCTCCATTAAATTTTGCTGCTTCTTTCCCATGAAATCTTGCTGCTTCTTTCCCAACATTCCTACCTTTCAAAAATCTCCATCAAATTTCTCTGTATACCTTGTCACTCCTTCAAATTTCTCCGCTTGAATGTCCAGTAAATTTCCCAATAAGTTGTATATGAAATACCATATCTCCATCAAATTTTGCTGCTTCTTTCCCATCAAATTTTGTTGCTTCTTTCCCAATATTCCTACCTTTCAAAAATCTCCATAAAATTTCTCTGTATACCTTGTCACTCCTTTAAATTTCCACCCTTGTATGTTCAGTAAATTTTCCAATAAGTTGCATATGAAATAGTATATCTCCATCAAAATTTGGTGCTTCTTTCCTAATATTCCTTCCTTTCAAAAATCTCCATCAAATTTCTCTGTATACCTTGTCTCTCCTTTAAGTTTCTCAGCGTGTATGTCCAGTAAATTTCCCAATAAGTTGTACTCGTATATGAAATAGCATATCTCCATCAAATTTTGCTGCTTCTTTCCCAACATTCCTACCTTTCAAAAATCTCCATCAAATTTCTCTGTATACCTTGTCTCTCCTTTAAATTTCTCAGCTTGTATGTCCAATAACATTCCCAATAAATTGCATATGAAATAGCATTTCTCCATGAAATTTTGCTGCTTCTTTCCCATCAAATTTTGCTGCTTCTTTCCCATCAAATTTTGCTGCTTTTTTCCCAACATTCCTACCTTTCAAAAATCTCCATCAAATTTCTCTGTATACCTTGTCTCTACTTTAAATTGTATGTCCAGTAAATTTCCCAATAAGTTGCATATGAAATAGCATATCTCCATCAAATTTTGCTGCTTCTTTCCCAACATTCCTACCTTTCAAAAATCTCCATCAAATTTCTCTGTATACCTTGTCTCTACTTTAAATTTCTCAGCTTATATGTGTAGTAAATTTCCCAAAAAGTTGCATATGAAATATCATATCTCCATCAAATTTTGCTGCTTCTTTCCCAACATTCCTACCTGTCAAAAATCTCCATCAAATTTCTCTGTATACCTTGTCTCTACTTTAAATTTCTCAGCTTATATGTGTAGTAAATTTCCCAATAAGTTGCATATGAAATAGCATATCTCCATCAAATTTTGCAGCTTCTTTCCCAACATTCCTACCTTTTAAAAATCTCCAACAAATTTCTCTATATACCTTGTCTCTCCATTAAATTTCTCAGCTTGTATGTCCAGTAAATTTCCCAATAAGTTGCTTATGAAATAGCATATCTCCATCAAATTTTGCTGCTTCTTTCGCAACATTCCTACCTTTCAAAAATCTCCATCAAATTTCTGTGTATACCTTGTCTCTCCTCTAAATTTCTCAGCTTGTATGTCCAGTAAATTTCTCAATAAGTTTCATATGAAATAGCATATTTCCATCAAATTTTGCTGATTCTTTCCCATCAAATTTTGCTGCTTCTTTCCCAGCATTCCTACCAATCAAAAATCTCCATCAAATTTCTCTGTATACCTTGTCTCTCCTTTAAATTTCTCAGATTGTATGTCCAGTAAATTTCCCAATAAGTTGCATATGAAATAGCATATCTCCATCAAATTTTGCTGCTTCTTTCCCAACATTCCTACCTTTCAAAAATCTCCATTAAATTTCTCTGTATACCTTGTCTCTCCCTTAAATTTCTCTGCTTGTATGTCCAGTAAATTTCCCAACAAGTTGCATATGAAATAGCATATCTCCATCAAATTCTACTGCTTTTTTCCCCAGTATTCCTACCTTTTAAAAATCTCCAACAAATTTCTCTATATACCTTGTCTCTCCATTAAATTTCTCTGCTTGTATGTCCAGTAAATTTCCCAATAAGTTGCTTATGAAATAGCATATCTCCATCAAATTTTGCTGCTTCTTTCGCAACATTCCTACCTTTCAAAAATCTCCATCAAATTTCTGTGTATACCTTGTCTCTCCTCTAAATTTCTGAGCTTGTATGTCCAGTAAATTTCTCAATAAGTTTCATATGAAATAGCATATTTCCATCAAATTTTGCTGCTTCTTTCCCATCAAATTTTGCTGCTTCTTTCCCAGCATTCCTACCAATCAAAAATCTCCATCAAATTTCTCTGTATACCTTGTCTCTCCTTTAAATTTCTCAGCTTGTATGTCCAGTAAATTTCCCAATAAGTTGCATATGAAATAGCATATCTCCATCAAATTTTGCTGCTTCTTTCGCAACATTCCTACCAATCAAAAATCTCCATCAAATTTCTCTGTATACCTTGTCTCTCCATTAAATTTCTCAGCTTGTATGTCCAGTAAATTTCCCAATAAGTTGCATATGAAATAGCATATCTCCATCAAATTTTGCTGCTTCTTTCCCAACATTTCTACCTTTCAAAAATCTCCATCAAATTTCTCTGTATACCTCGTCTCTCCTTTAAATTTCTCAGCTTGTATGTCCAGTAAATTTCCTTATAAGTTGGATATGAAATAGCATATCTCCATCAAATTTTGCTGCTTCTTTCCCATGAAATTTTGCTGCTTCTTTCCCAACATTCCTACCTTTCAAAAATCTCCATTAAATTTCTCTGTATACCTTGTCTTTCCTTCAAATTTCTCAGCTTGTATGTCCAGTAAATTTTCCAATACGTTGCATATGAAATAGCATATCTCCATCAAATTTTGCTGCTTCTTTCGCAACATTTCTACCTTTCAAAAATCTCCATTAAATTTCTCTGTATACCTTGTCTCTCCTTTAAATTTCCCAGCTTGTATGTCCAGTAAATTTCCCAATAAGTTGCATATGAAATAGCATATCTCCATCAAAATTTGATGCTTCTTTCCTAACATTCCTTCCTTTCAAAAATCTCCATTAAATTTCTCTGTATACCTTGTCTCTCCTTTAAATTTCCCAGCTTGTATGTCCAGTAAATTTCCCAATAAGTTGCATATGAAATAGCATATCTCCATCAAATTTTGCTGCTTCTTTCGCAACATTTCTACCTTTCAAAAATCTCCATTAAATTTCTCTGTATACCTTGTCTCTCCTTTAAATTTCCCAGCTTGTATGTCCAGTAAATTTCCCAATAAGTTGCATATGAAATAGCATATCTCCATCAAAATTTGATGCTTCTTTCCTAACATTCCTTCCTTTCAAAAATCTCCATTAAATTTCTCTGTATACCTTGTCTCTCCTTTAAATTTCCCAGCTTGTATGTCCAGTAAATTTCCCAATAAGTTGCATATGAAATAGCATATCTCCATCAAATTTTGCTGCTTCTTTCCCAACATTTGTACCTTTCAAAAATCTCCATTAAATTTCTCTGTACACCTTGTCTCTCCTTTAAATTTCTCAGCTTGTATGTCCAGTAAATTTCCCAATAAGTTGCATATGAAATAGCATATCTCTATCAAATTTTGCTGCTTCTTTCGCAACATTCCTACTAATCAAAAATCTCCATCAAATTTCTCTGTATAACTTGTCTCTCCTTTAAATTTCCCAGCTTGTATGTCCAGTAAATTTCCCAATAAGTTGCATATGAAATAGCATATCTCCATCAAATTTTTCTGCTTCTTTCCCAACATTCCTACCTTTCAAAAATCTCCATCAAATTTCTCTGTATACCTTGTCTCTCCTTTAAACTTCTCAGCTTGTTTGTCCAGTAAATTTCCCAATAGGTTGCACATGAAATAGCATATCTCCATCAAATTTTGCTGCTTCTTTCGCAACATTTCTACCTTTCAAAAATCTCCATTAAATTTCTCTGTATACCTTGTCTCTCCTTTAAATTTCTCAGCTTGTATGTCCAGTAAATTTCCCAATAAGTTGCATATGAAATAGCATATCTCCATCAAAATTTGATGCTTCTTTCCTAACATTCCTTCCTTTCAGAAATCTCCATTAAATTTCTCTGTATACCTTGTCTCTCCTTTAAATTTCTCAGCTTGTCTGTCCAGTAAATTTCCCAATAAGTTGCATATGAAATAGCATATCTCCATCAAATTTTGCTGCTTCTTTCTCAACATTCCTACCTTTCAAAAATCTCTAACAAATTTTTTTGTATACCTTATCTCTCCTTTAAATTTCTCAGCTTGTATGTTCAATAAATTTCCCAATAAGTTGCATATGAAATACCATATCTCCATCAAATTTTGCTGCTTCTTTCCCAACTTTTCTTTCTTTCAAAAATCTCCATTAAATTTCTCTGTATACCATGTCTCTCCTTTAAATTTCTCAGCTTGTATGTCCAGTAAATTTCCCAATAAGTTGCATATGAAATAGCATATCTCTATCAAATTTTGCTGCTTCTTTTGCAACATTCCTACCAATCAAAAATCTCCATCAAATTTCTCTGTATACCTTGTCTCTCCTTTAAATTTCCCAGCTTGTATGTCCAGTAAATTTCCCAATAAGTTGCATATGATATAGCATATCTCCATCAAATTTTGCTGCTTCTTTCTCAACATTCCTACCTTTCAAAAATCTCTAACAAATTTTTTTGTATACCTTATCTCTCCTTTAAATTTCTCAGCTTGTATGTTCAGTAAATTTCCCAATAAGTTGCATATGAAATACCATATCTCCATCAAATTTTGCTGCTTCTTTCCCAACATTTCTACCTTTCAAAAATCTCCATTAAATTTCTCTGTATACCTTGTCTCTCCTTTAAATTTCTCAGCTTGTATGTCCAGTAAATTTCCCAATAAGTTGCATATGAAATAGCATATCTCTATCAAATTTTGCTGCTTCTTTCCCAACATTCCTACCTTTCAAAAATCTCTATCAAATTTCTCTATATACCTTGTCTCTCCTTTAAATTTCTCAGCTTGTATGTCCAGTAAATTTCCCAATAAGTTGCATATGAAATAGCATATCTCCATCAAATTTTGCTGCTTCTTTCCCAACATTCCTACCTTTCAAAAATCTCTATCAAATTTCTCTATATACCTTGTCTCTCCTTTAAATTTCCCAGCTTGTATGTCCAGTAAATTTCCCAATAAGTTGCATATGAAATAGCATATCTCTATCAAATTTTGCTGCTTCTTTCCCAACATTCCTACCTTTCAAAAATCTCTATCAAATTTCTCTATATACCTTGTCTCTCCTTTAAATTTCTCAGCTTGTATGTCCAGTAAATTTCTCAATAAGTTGCATATGAAATAGCATATTTCTATCAAATTTTGCTGCTTCTTTCCCATCAAATTTTGCTGCTTCTTTCCCAGCATTCCTACCAATCAAAAATCTCCATCAAATTTCTTTGTATACCTTGTCTCTCCTTTAAATTTCTCAGCTTGTATGTCCAGTAAATTTCCCAATAAGTTGCATATGAAATAGCATATCTCCATCAAATTTTGCTGCTTCTTTCCCAACATTCCTACCTTTCAAAAATCTCTATCAAATTTCTCTATATACCTTGTCTCTCCTTTAAATTTCTCAGCTTGTATGTCCAGTAAATTTCCCAATAAGTTGCATATGAAATAGCATATCTCCATCAAATTTTGCTGCTTCTTTCCCAACATTTCTACCTTTCAAAAATCTCCATTAAATTTCTCTGTACACCTTGTCTCTCCTTTAAATTTCTCAGCTTGTATGTCCAGTAAATTTCCCAATAAGTTGCATATGAAATAGCATATCTCCATCAAATTTTGCTGCTTCTTTCCCAACATTTCTACCTTTCAAAAATCTCCATTAAATTTCTCTGTATACCTTGTCTCTCCTTTAAATTTCTCAGCTTGTATGTCCAGTAAATTTCCCAATAAGTTGCATATGAAATACCGTATCTCCATCAAATTTTGCTGCTTCTTTCCCATCAAATTTTGCTGCTTCTTTCCCAACATTCCTACCTTTCAAAAATCTCCATTAAATTTCTCTGTACACCTTGTCTCTCCTTTAAATTTCTCAGCTTGTATGTCCAGTAAATTTCCCAATAAGTTGCATATGAAATAGCATATCTCCATCAAATTTTGCTGCTTCTTTCCCAACATTTCTACCTTTCAAAAATCTCCATTAAATTTCTCTGTATACCTTGTCTCTCCTTTAAATTTCTCAGCTTGTATGTCCAGTAAATTTCCCAATAAGTTGCATATGAAATAGCATATCTCCATCAAATTTTGCTGCTTCTTTCGCAACATTCCTACCAATCAAAAATCTCCATTAAATTTCTCTGTATACCTTGTCTCTCCTTTAAATTTCCCAGCTTGTATGTCCAGTAAATTTCCCAATAAGTTGTATATGAAATAGCATATCTCTATCAAATTTTGCTGCTTCTTTCCCAACATTCCTACCTTTCAAAAATCTCCATTAAATTTCTCTGTATACCTTGTCTCTCCTTTAAATTTCTCAGCTTGTATGTCCAGTAAATTTCCCAATAAGTTCCATATGAAATAGCATATCTCCATCAAATTTTGCTGCTTCTTTCCCAACATTCCTACCTTTCAAAAATCTCCATCAAATTTCTCTGTATACCTTGTCTCTCCTCTAAATTTCTCAGCTTGTATGTCCAGTAAATTTCTCAATAAGTTGCATATGAAATAGCATATTTCTATCAAATTTTGCTGCTTCTTTCCCATCAAATTTTGCTGCTTCTTTCCCAGCATTCCTACCAATCAAAAATCTCCATCAAATTTCTTTGTATACCTTGTCTCTCCTTTAAATTTCTCAGCTTGTATGTCCAGTAAATTTCCCAATAAGTTGCATATGAAATAGCATATCTCCATCAAATTTTGCTGCTTCTTTCGCAACATTCCTACCAATCAAAAATCTCCATTAAATTTCTCTGTATACCTTGTCTCTCCTTTAAATTTCCCAGCTTGTATGTCCAGTAAATTTCCCAATAAGTTGCATATGAAATAGCATATCTCTATCAAATTTTGCTGCTTCTTTCCCAACATTCCTACCTTTCAAAAATCTCCATTAAATTTCTCTGTATACCTTGTCTCTCCTTTAAATTTCTCAGCTTGTATGTCCAGTAAATTTCTCAATAAGTTTCATATGAAATAGCATATTTCCATTAAATTTTGCTGCTTCTTTCCCATCAAATTTTGCTGCTTATTTCCCAGCATTCCTACTAATCAGAAATCTCCATCAAATTTCTCTGTATACCTTGTCTCTCCTTTAAATTTCTCAGCTTGTATGTCCAGTAAATTTCCCAATAAGTTGCATATGAAATAGCATATCTCCATCAAATTTTGCTGCTTCTTTCCCAACATTCCTACCTTTCAAAAATCTCTATCAAATTTCTCTGTATACCTTGACTCTCCTTTAAATTTCTCAGCTTGTATGTCCAGTAAATTTCCCAACAAGTTGCATATGAAATAGCATATCTCCATCGAATTTTGCTCCTTCTTTCCCAACATTCCTACCTTCCAAAAATATCCATAAAATTTCTCTATATACCTTGTCTCTCCTTTAAATTTCTCAGCTTGTATGTCCAGTAAATTTCCCTATAAGTTGCATATGAAATAGCATATCTCCATCGAATTTTGCTCCTTCTTTCCCAACATTCCTACCTTCCAAAAATATCCATCAAATTTCTCTTTATACCTTGTCTCTCCTTTAAATTTCTCAGCTTGTATGTCCAGTAAATTTCCCAATAAGTTTCATATGAAATAGCATATCTCCATCGAATTTTGCTGCTTCTTTCCCAACATTTCTACCTTTCAAAAATCTCCATTAAATTTCTCTGTACACCTTGTCTCTCCTTTAAATTTCTCAGCTTGTATGTCCAGTAAATTTCCCAATAAGTTTCATATGAAATAGCATATCTCCATCAAATTTTGCTGCTTCTTTCCCAACATTTCTACCTTTCAAAAATCTCAAACAGATTTCCTTGTATATCTTGTCTCTCCTTTAAATTTCTCAGCTTGTATGTCCAGTAAATTTCCCAATAAGTTGCATATGAAATAGCATATCTCCATCAAATTTTGCTGCTTCTTTCCCAACATTTCTACCTTTCAAAAATCTCAAACAGATTTCCTTGTATACCTTGTCTCTCCTTTAAATTTCTCAGCTTGTATGTCCAGTAAATTTCCCAATAAGTTTCATATGAAATAGCATATCTCCATCAAATTTTGCTGCTTCTTTCCCAACATTTCTACCTTTCAAAAATCTCAAACAGATTTCCTTGTATACCTTGTCTCTCCTTTAAATTTCTCAGCTTGTATGTCCAGTAAATTTCCCAATAAGTTTCATATGAAATAGCATATCTCCATCAAATTTTGCTGCTTCTTTCCCAACATTTCTACCTTTCAAAAATCTCAAACAGATTTCCTTGTATACCTTGTCTCTCCTTTAAATTTCTCAGCTTGTATGTCCAGTAAATTTCCCAATAAGTTTCATATGAAATAGCATATCTCCATCAAATTTTGCTGCTTCTTTCCCAACATTTCTACCTTTCAAAAATCTCAAACAAATTTCCTTGTATACCTTGTCTCTCCTTTAAATTTCTCAGCCTTTATGTCCAGTAAATTTCCCAATAAGTTTCATATGAAATAGCTTCATTTGTCTTCACTATCTTGTACAGTTCATTAGCATAGTATGACTGACCAGCAAACAGTAACTTGCCTTACCTAGTAACTCATCTACAAGTGTAGCATTACTAAGCAGTAACCAGTATCACCTTTCAGTTCAGCTAGTATTCACAGCAGTAGTAAGCAGAATTACTAGTTGCCTTTAGTTCATCCAGCATTCTCTCCTAGTGTAGCATTAGCAAGCAGTAGTAGCCAGTAGCTAGTGTATATAGAAGGACAATTACTCAGCACTAAATATAGTGTGTTGTATGATGTCTAGTAGCATTGCTTACTTTACTCAGCAGAAAGTATTAATGTCTCTCTCTCTTTCCAGGAGGTATTGAGGCTGGGGATCTCATCCCTGGCCAGTTGTGGAGGAGTTCATAAGGACCTTCCAACCTCTCCTACCCACTGCACCACCTGCCTTCTTGGCCCACTTCCACCTCAAAATTTGCACTATCTCCAATAATTCACTAGAGATATCCTAACAGGCAACTCATGGCAACTGTCCATCCAGGGTATATATAGAAGGTGAACTCAAGGAGCCCCCATCAGTCTCTAGTGAGCTGTCACAGGAGTAACATGTCTCTCTGCTGGTGCTGTCTTGGGCAGCCTGTATTCTCTGTATATGAACTATGATGACTGTGTGACCTTTGGTTAAATAAAACACTCAAATGCAGTTTGCTTGTCATTCAATACCTCATTGAATTACCATTCAGCTGATAATTATCAGGAATTTCACCATTCAATTCATCAGGAAAATTAAATAATTATGAATACTTGACAGTTTATTTAAAAAAGAACCTTTACAATAAGAGTAGCATTACAAAAAAAGAACCTTTACAATAAGAGTAGCATTACAAAAAAGAACCTTTACAATAAGAGTAGCATTACAAACAAGAACCTTACATAAGGGTAGCATTACAAAAAAAGAACCTTACATAAGGGTAGCATTACAAAAAAAAGAACCTTACATAAGGGTAGCATTACAAAAAAAAGAACCTTACATAAGGGTAGCATTACAAAAAAAAGAACCTTACATAAGGGTAGCATTACAAAAAAAAGAACCTTACATAAGGGTAGCATTACAAAAAAAAGAACCTTACATAAGGGTAGCATTACAAAAAAAAAGAACCTTACATAAGAGTAGCATTACAATGTCAAATTTAGAGGGCCCATTCCAGACCCCAAACCACATTCCCCTCAACCCCAGCCAGGTCCAGTGCCAGATCCTGCCCAGCCAGGTCCAGAGCCACAACTCCACCCCCACCCCCCAAAAAAAAAAAAAAAAAAAAAAAAAAAAAAAAAAAAAAAAAAAAAAAAAATCTAAAATTTGATTAAATTTGAGTGTATAAGTTGAGGCGTCCAGAAAAGATTTTTTTTTAACTGCCCTGGATTACCGGCATCTTATTTAGGTTTTGAAGGTTACCGGCGATCCTCTTGCCTCTCCTCGTTCTCTTGATATCACCTGGGTTCCTCTTTTGCTCTCTCTCTCTCTATCTGGGTTGCAACATCAGGATCAATCTGTAAATATAGATTAAATAACATTACTACAACAATTCAATAAGGACAACTACTAAAGTGTCATTACACTGAAAATAAAAACCATTATTACAACATTTCAATAAGGAGAGAGAGAGAGAGAAAGGCTGACCTTCAAATAAAATAAATATACAAATTACAGATATATCAATAGGAAAAGCAACTCTATATACTTCTGTCCTAATACTGGAAGTTCAATAGAGAGAGAGAGAGAGAGAGAGAGAGAGAGAGAGAGAGAGAGAGAGAGAGAGAGAGAGAGAGAGCGAGCCCTTGTCAAGCACTCAGTGAATGGAAGATTCATGTTCAATCAAAAGGAACAACTAATTGTCTATAAATGAATATTAGTGTCCCTGCTTAAACAGTTTTCAATAAATGAGCAAAAACAGCTGTGTAAAGAGAGAGAGAGAGAGAGAGAGAGAGAGAGAGAGAGAGAGAGAGAGAGAGAGAGCGAGCCCTTGTCAAGCACTCAGTGAATGGAAGATTCATGTTCAATCAAAAGGAACAACTAATTGTCTATAAATGAATATTAGTGTCCTGCTTAAACAGTTTTCAATAAATGAGCAAAAACAGCTGTGTAAAGAGAGAGAGAGAGAGAGAGAGAGAGAGAGAGAGAGAGAGAGAGAGAGAGAGAGAGAGAGAGAGAGAGAGAGTAGAATATTTGTGTCCTGCTTAAACAGTTTTCATATGCAACTTATTGGGAAACTTACTGGACATACAAGCTGAGAAATTTAAAGGAGAGACAAGGTATACAGAGAAATTTGATGGAGATTTTTGAAAGGTAGGAATCTTGGGAAAGAAGCAGCAAAATTCGATAGGAAAGAAGCAGCAAAATTAGATGGACATATGCTATTTCATATGCAACTTACTGGGAAATTTACTGGACATACAAGCTGAGAAATTTAAAGGAGAGACAAGGTATACAGAGAAATTTGATGGAGATTTTTGAAAGGTAGGAATCTTGGGAAAGAAGCAGCAAAATTTGATGGGAAAGAAGCAGCAAAATTTGATGGAGATACCTTATTTCATATGCAACTTATTGGAAAATTTACTGGACATACAAGCTGAGAAATTTAAAGGAGAGACAAGGTATATAGAGAAATTTGATGGAGATTTTTGAAAGGTAGGAATATTGGGAAAGAAGCAGCAAAATTTGATAGAGATATGCTATTTCATATGCAACTAATTCCTTGACATTACACTAAAAAATCCTTCCTCAGGCACGATGCTTCAAGACTAACCTGAAAACCTGAAGAAAAGGTTTGATACTACATTCCAAGACCCTTCCAGACAGCACAATGTTCATGGATTACCCCAAAACCCTCACAAAATACCTTGACGTTACACTAAAAAATCCTTCCTCAGGCACAATGCTTCAAGACTAACCTGAAAACCTGAGGAAAAGGTTTGATACTACATTCCAAGACCCTTTCAGATAGCACAATGTTCATGGATTGCCCCAAACCCTCACAAAATACCTTTACGTTACACTAAAAAATCCTTCCTCAGGCACGATGCTTCAAGACTAACCTGAAAACCTGAGGAAAAGGTTTGATACTACATTCAGAGACCCTTCCATACAGCACAATGTTCATGGATTGCCCCAAACCCTCACAAAATACCTTTACGTTACAATAAAAAATCCTTCCTCGGGCACAATGCTTCAAGACTACACTGAAAACCTGAGGAAAAGGTTTGATATTACATTCTGAGACCCTTCCAGATAGCACAATGTTCATGGATTGCCCCAAACCCTCACAAAATACCTTGACATTACACTAAAAAATCCTTCCTCAGGCACGATGCTTCAAGACTAACCTGAAAACCCGAGGAAAAGGTTTGATACTACATTCCGAGACTCTTCCAAATAGCACAATGTTTATGGATTGCCCCAAACCCTCACAAAATACCTTGACGTTACACTAAAAAATGCTTCCTCAGGCACGATGCTTCAAGACTAACCTGAAAACCTGAGGAAAAGGTTTGATACTACATTCCAAGACCCTTCCATACAGCACAATGTTCATGGATTGCCCCAAACCCTCACAAAATACCTTGACGTTACACTAAAAAATCCTTCCTCAGGCACAATGCTTCAAGACTACACTGAAAACCTGAGGAAAAGGTTTGATACTACATTCTGAGACCCTTCCAGATAGCACAATGTTCATGGATTGCCCCAAACCCTCACAAAATACCTTGACATTACACTAAAAAATCCTTCCTCAGGCACGATGCTTCAAGACTAACCTGAAAACCTGAGGAAAAGGTTTGATACTACATTCCAAGACCCTTCCATACAGCACAATGTTCATGGATTGCCCCAAACCCTCACAAAATACCTTGACATTACACTAAAAAATCCTTCCTCAGGCACGATGCTTCAAGACTAACCTGAAAACCTGAGGAAAATGTTTGATACTACATTCCGAGACCCTTCCAGATAGCACAATGTTCATGGATTGATCAAAACCCTCACAAAATACCTTGACGTTACACTAAAAAATCCTTCCTCAGGCACGATGCTTCAAGACTAACCTGAAAACCTGAGGAAAATGTTTGATACTACATTCCGAGACCCTTCCAGATAGCACAATGTTCATGGATTGCCCCAAACCCTCACAAAATACCTTGACATTACACAAAAAAATCCTTCCTCAGGCACGATGCTTCAAGACTAACCTGAAAACCTGAGGAAAATGTTTGATACTACATTCCGAGACCCTTCCAGATAGCACAATGTTCATGGATTGATCAAAACCCTCACAAAATACCTTGACGTTACACTAAAAAATCCTTCCTCAGGCACGATGCTTCAAGACTAACCTGAAAACCTGAGGAAAATGTTTGATACTACATTCCGAGACCCTTCCAGATAGCACAATGTTCATGGATTGCCCCAAACCCTCACAAAATACCTCGACGTTACACTAAAAAATCCTTCCTCAGGCACGATGCTTCAAGACTACACTGAAAACCTGAGGAAAAGGTTTGATACTACATTCTGAGACCCTTCCAGATAGCACAATGTTCATGGATTGCCCCAAACACTCACAAAATACCTTGACGTTACACTAAAAAATCCTTCCTCAGGCACGATGCTTCAAGACTAACCTGAAAACCTGAGGAAAAGGTTTGATACTACATTCTGAGACCCTTCCAGATAGCACAATGTTCATGGATTGCCCCAAACACTCACAAAATACCTTGACGTTACACTAGAAAATCCTTCCTCAGGCACGATGCTTCAAGACTAACCTGAAAACCTGAGGAAAAGGTTTGATACTACATTCTGAGACCCTTCCAGATAGCACAATGTTCATGGATTGCCCCAAACACTCACAAAATACCTTGACGTTACACTAAAAAATCCTTCCTCAAGCACGATGCTTCAAGACTACACTGAAAACCTGAGGAAAAGGTTTGATACTACATTCTGAGACCCTTCCAGATAGCACAATGTTCATGGATTGCCCCAAACACTCACAAAATACCTTGACGTTACACTAAAAAATCCTTCCTCAGGCACGATGCTTCAAGACTACACTGAAAACCTGAGGAAAAGGTTTGATACTACATTCCGAGTCCCTTCCATACAGCACAATGTTCATGGATTGCCCCAAACCCTCACAAAATACCTTGACATTACACTAAAAAATCCTTCCTAAGGCACGATGCTTCAAGACTAACCTGAAAACCTGAGGAAAAGGTTTGATACTACATTCCAAGACCCTTCCAGATAGCACAATGTTCATGGATTGCCCCAAACCCTCACAAAATACCTTGACATTACACTAAAAAATCCTTCCTAAGGCACGATGCTTCAAGACTACACTGAAAACCTGAGGAAAAGGTTTGATACTACATTCCGAGACCCTTCCAGATAGCACAATGTTCATGGATTGCCCCAAACCCTCACAAAATACCTTGACATTACACTAAAAAATCCTTCCTAAGGCACGATGCTTCAAGACTAACCTGAAAACCTGAGGAAAAGGTTTGATACTACATTCCGAGTCCCTTCCATACAGCACAATGTTCATGGATTGCCCCAAACCCTCACAAAATACCTTGACGTTACACTAAAATATCCTTCCTCAGGCATGATGCTTCAAGACTAACCTGAATACCTGAGGAAAAGGTTTGATACTACATTCCAAGACCCTTCCAGATAGCACAATGTTCATGGATTGCCCCAAACACTCACAAAATACCTTGACGTTACACTAAAAAATCCTTCCTCAGGCACGATGCTTCAAGACTAACCTGAAAACCTGAGGAAAAGGTTTGATACTACATTCTGAGACCCTTCCAAATAGCACAATGTTCATGGATTGCCCCAAACCCTCACAAAATACCTTGACGTTACACTAAAAAATCCTTCCTCAGGCACGATACTTCAAGACTAACCTGAAAACCTGAGGAAAAGGTTTGATACTACATTCCGAGACCCTTCCAGATAGCACAATGTTCATGGATTGCCCCAAACCCTCACAAAATACCTTGACGTTACACTAAAAAATCCTTCCTCAGGCACGATGCTTCAAGACTAACCTGAAAACCTGAGGAAAAGGTTTGATACTACATTCCGAGACCCTTCCATACAGCACAATGTTCATGGATTACCCCAAACCCTCACAAAATACCTTGACGTTACACTAAAAAATCCTTCCTCAGGCACGATGCTTCAAGACTAACCTGAAAACCTGAGGAAAAGGTTTGATACTACATTCCGAGACCCTTCCATACAGCACAATGTTCATGGATTGCCCCAAACCCTCACAAATTACCTTGACGTTACACTAAAAAATCCTTCCTCAGGCACGATGCTTCAAGACTAACCTGAAAACCTGAGGAAAAGGTTTGATACTACATTCCGAGACCCTTCCAGATAGCACAATGTTCATGGATTGCCCCAAACCCTCACAAAATACCTTGACGTTACACTAAAAAATCCTTCCTCAGGCACGATGCTTCAAGACTAACCTGAAAACCTGAGGAAAAGGTTTGATACTACATTCCGAGACCCTTCCAGATAGCACAATGTTCATGGATTGCCCCAAACCCTCACAAAATACCTTGACGTTACACTAAAAAATCCTTCCTCAGGCACGATGCTTCAAGACTAACCTGAAAACCTGAGGAAAAGGTTTGATACTACATTCCGAGACCCTTCCAGATAGCACAATGTTCATGGATTGCCCCAAACCCTCACAAAATACCTTGACGTTACACTAAAAAATCCTTCCTCAGGCACGATGCTTCAAGACTAACCTGAAAACCTGAGGAAAAGGTTTGATACTACATTCCGAGACCCTTCCAGATAGCACAATGTTCATGGATTGCCCCAAACCCTCACAAAATACCTTGACGTTACACTAAAAAATCCTTCCTCAGGCACGATGCTTTAAGACTAACCTGAAAACCTGAGGAAAAGGTTTGATACTACATTCCGAGACCCTTCCATACAGCACAATGTTCATGGATTGCCCCAAACCCTCACAAAATACCTTGACGTTACACTAAAAAATCCTTCCTCAGGCAAGATGCTTCAAGACTAACCTGAAAACCTGAGGAAAAGGTTTGATACTACATTCCGAGACCCTTCCAGATAGCACAATGTTCATGGATTGCCCCAAACCCTCACAAAATACCTTGACGTTACACTAAAAAATCCTTCCTCAGGCACGATGCTTTAAGACTAACCTGAAAACCTGAGGAAAAGGTTTGATACTACATTCCAAGACCCTTCCAGATAGCACAATGTTCATGGATTGCCCCAAACACTCACAAAATACCTTGACGTTACACTAAAAAATCCTTCCTCAGGCACGATGCTTCAAGACTAACCTGAAAACCTGAGGAAAAGGTTTGATACTACATTCCGAGACCCTTCCAGATAGCACAATGTTCATGGATTGCCCCAAACCCTCACAAAATACCTTGACGTTACACTAAAAAATCCTTCCTCAGGCACGATGCTTTAAGACTAACCTGAAAACCTGAGGAAAAGGTTTGATACTACATTCCAAGACCCTTCCAGATAGCACAATGTTCATGGATTGCCCCAAACACTCACAAAATACCTTGGGCACGATGCTTTAAGACTAACCTGAAAACCTGAGGAAAAGGTTTGATACTACATTCCAAGACCCTTCCAGATAGCACAATGTTCATGGATTGCCCCAAACACTCACAAAATACCTTGACGTTACACTAAAAAATCCTTCCTCAGGCACGATGCTTTAAGACTAACCTGAAAACCTGAGGAAAAGGTTTGATACTACATTCCGAGACCCTTCCATACAGCACAATGTTCATGGATTGCCCCAAACCCTCACAAATTACCTTGACGTTACACTAAAAAATCCTTCCTCAGGCACGATGCTTCAAGACTAACCTGAAAACCTGAGGAAAAGGTTTGATACTACATTCCAAGACCCTTCCAGATAGCACAATGTTCATGGATTGCCCCAAACACTCACAAAATACCTTTACGTTACACTAAAAAATCCTTCCTCAGGCACGATGCTTCAAGACTAACCTGAAAACCTGAGGAAAAGGTTTGATACTACATTCCGAGACCCTTCCATACAGCACAATGTTCATGGATTGCCCCAAACCCTCACAAAATACCTTGACGTTACACTAAAAAATCCTTCCTCAGGCAAGATGCTTCCAGACTAACCTGAAAACCTGAGGAAAAGGTTTGATACTACATTCCGAGACCCTTCCAGATAGCACAATGTTCATGGATTGCCCCAAACACTCACAAAATACCTTCACGTTACACTAAAAAATCCTTCCTCAGGCAAGATGCTTCCAGACTAACCTGAAAACCTGAGGAAAAGGTTTGATACTACATTCCGAGACCCTTCCACATAGCACAATGTTACAAGATTGCCCCAAACCCTCACAAAATACCTTGACGTTACACTAAAAAATCCTTCCTCAGGCACGATGCTTCAAGACTAACCTGAACACCTGAGGAAAAGGTTTGATACTACATTCCGAGACCCTTCCATACAGCACAATGTTCATGGATTACCCCAAACCCTCACAAAATACCTTGACGTTACACTAAAAAATCCTTTCTCAGGCACGATATTTCAAGACTAACCTGAAAACCTGAGGAAAAGGTTTGATACTACATTCCGAGACCCTTCCAAATACCACAATGTTCATGGATTGCCCCAAACCCTCACAAAATACCTTGACGTTACACTAAAAAATCCTTCCTCAGGCACGATACTTCAAGACTAACCTGAAAACCTGAGGAAAAGGTTTGATACTACATTCCGAGACCCTTCCAGATAGCACAATGTTCATGGATTGCCCCAAACCCTCACAAAATACCTTGACGTTACACTAAAAAATCCTTCCTCAGGCACGATGCTTCAAGACTAACCTGAAAACCTGAGGAAAAGGTTTGATACTACATTCCGAGACCCTTCCAGATAGCACAATGTTCATGGATAGCCCAAAACCCTCAAAAAATACCTTGACGCTACACTAAAAAATCCTTCCTCAGGCACGATGCTTTAATACTACACTGAAAACCTGAGGAAAAGGTTTGATACTACATTCTGAGACCCTTCCAGATAGCACAATGTTCATGGATTGCCCCAAACCCTCACAAAATACCTTGACGTTACACTAAAAAATCCTTCCTCAGGCACGATGCTTCAAGACTAACCTGAAAACCTGAGGAAAAGGTTTGATACTACATTCCGAGACCCTTCCAGATAGCACAATGTTCATGGATAGCCCAAAACCCTCAAAAAATACCTTGACGCTACACTAAAAAATCCTTCCTCAGGCACGATGCTTTAATACTACACTGAAAACCTGAGGAAAAGGTTTGATACTACATTCTGAGACCCTTCCAGATAGCACAATGTTCATGGATTGCCCCAAACCCTCACAAAATACCTTGACGTTACACTAAAAAATCCTTCCTCAGGCACAATGCTTCAAGACTAACCTGAAAACCTGAGGTAAAGGTTTACTACATTCCGAGACCCTTCCAGATAGCACAATGTTCATGGATTGCCCCAAACCCTCACAAAATACCTTGACGTTACACTAAAAAATCCTTCCTCAGGCTCGATGCTTCAAGACTAACCTGAAAACCTGAGGAACAGGTTTGATACTATATTCCGAGACCCTTCCAGATAGCACAATGTTCATGGATTGCCCAAAACCCTCACAAAATACCTTGACGTTAAACTAGAAAATCCTTCCTCAGGCACGATGATTCAAGACTAACATGAAAACCTGAGGAAAAGGTTTGATACTATATTCCGAGACCCTTCCAGATAGCACAATGTTCATGGATTGCCCCAAACCCTCAAAAAATACCTTGACGTTACACTAAAAAATCATTCCTCAGGCACGATGCTTCAAGACTAACCTGAAAACCTGAGGAAAAGGTTTGATACTATATTCCGAGACCTTCCAGATAGCACAATGTTCATGGATTACCCCAAAACCTGATAAAATACCTTGACGTTACACTAAAAAATCCTTAATCAGGCACGATGCTTCAAGACTAACCTGCAAACCTGAGGAAAAGGTTTGATACTACATTCCGAGACCCTTCCAGATAGCACAATGTTCATGGATTGCCCAAAACCCTCACAAAATACCTTGATGTTACACTAAAAAATCCTTAATCAGGCACGATGCTTCAAGACTACACTGAAAACCTGAGGAAAAGGTTTGATACTACATTCTGAGACCCTTCCAGATAGCACAATGTTCATGGATTGCCCAAAACCCTCACAAAATACCTTGACGTTACACTAAAAAATCCTTCCTCAGGCACGATGCTTCAAGACTACACTGAAAACCTGAGGAAAAGGTTTGATACTACATTCCAAGACCCTTCCAGATAGCACAATGTTCATGGATTGCCCCAAACCCTCACAAAATAACTTGACATTACACTAAAAAATCCTTCCTCAGGCACGATGCTTCAAGACTATCCTGAAAACATAAGAAAAAGCTTTCATACTACCCTACGAGACCCTTCCAGACAGCACAATGTTCATGGATTGCCCAAAACCCTCACAAAATACTTTGACGTTACACTAAAAAATCCTTCCTCAGGCACGATGTTTCAAGACTACACTGAAAACCTGAGGAAAAGGTTTGATACTACATTCCGAGACCCTTCCAGACAGCACAATGTTCATGGATTGCCCCAAACCCTCACAAAATACCTTTACGATACACTAAAAAATCCTTCCTCAGGCACGATGCTTCAAGACTACACTGAAAACCTGAGGAAAAGGTTTGATACTACATTCTGAGACCGTTCCATACAGCACAATGTTCATGGATTGCCCCAAACCCTCACAAAATACCTTGACGTTACACTAAATAATCCTTCCTCGGGCACGATGCTTCAAGACTAACCTGAAAACCTGAGGAAAAGGTTTGATACTACATTCCGAGACCCTTCCATACAGCACAATGTTCATGGATTGCCCCAAACCCTCACAAAATACCTTGACGTTACACTAAAAAATCCTTCCTCAGGCACGATACTTCAAGACTAACCTGAAAACCTGAGGAAAAGGTTTGATACTACATTCCGAGACCCTTCCAAATAGCACAATGTTCATGGATTGCCCCAAACCCTCACAAAATACCTTGACGTTACACTAAAAAATCCTTCCTCAGGCACGATACTTCAAGACTAACCTGAAAACCTGAGGAAAAGGTTTGATACTACATTCCGAGACCCTTCCAGATAGCACAATGTTCATGGATTGCCCAAAACCCTCACAAAATACCTTGACGTTACACTAAAAAATCCTTCCTCAGGCACGATACTTCAAGACTAACCTGAAAACCTGAGGAAAAGGTTTGATACTACATTCCGAGACCCTTCCAGATAGCACAATGTTCATGGATTGCCCCAAACCCTCACAAAATACCTTGACGTTACACTAAAAAATCCTTCCTCAGGCACGATACTTCAAGACTAACCTGAAAACCTGAGGAAAAGGTTTGATACTACATTCCGAGACCCTTCCAAATAGCACAATGTTCATGGATTGCCCCAAACCCTCACAAAATACCTTGACGTTACACTAAAAAATCCTTCCTCAGGCACGATGCTTCAAGACTAACCTGAAAACCTGAGGAAAAGGTTTGATACTACATTCCGAGACCCTTCCATACAGCACAATGTTCATGGATTGCCCCAAACCCTCACAAAATACCTTGACGTTACACTAAAAAATCCTTCCTCAGGCACGATGCTTCAAGACTAACCTGAAAACCTGAGGAAAAGGTTTGATACTACATTCCGAGACCCTTCCAAATAGCACAATGTTCATGGATTGCCCCAAACCCTCACAAAATACCTTGACGTTACACTAAAAAATCCTTCCTCAGGCACGATACTTCAAGACTAACCTGAAAACCTGAGGAAAAGGTTTGATACTACATTCCGAGACCCTTCCATACAGCACAATGTTCATGGATTGCCCCAAACCCTCACAAAATACCTTGACGTTACACTAAAAAATCCTTCCTCAGGCACGATACTTCAAGACTAACCTGAAAACCTGAGGAAAAGGTTTGATACTACATTCCGAGACCCTTCCAAATAGCACAATGTTCATGGATTGCCCCAAACCCTCACAAAATACCTTGACGTTACACTAAAAAATCCTTCCTCAGGCACGATACTTCAAGACTAACCTGAAAACCTGAGGAAAAGGTTTGATACTACATTCCGAGACCCTTCCAGATAGCACAATGTTCATGGATTGCCCAAAACCCTCACAAAATACCTTGACGTTACACTAAAAAATCCTTCCTCAGGCACGATACTTCAAGACTAACCTGAAAACCTGAGGAAAAGGTTTGATACTACATTCCCAGACCCTTCCAAATAGCACAATGTTCATGGATTGCCCCAAACACTCACAAAATGCCTTGACGTTACACTAAAAAATCCTTCCTCAGGCACGATGCTTCAAGACTAACCTGAAAACCTGAGGAAAAGGTTTGATACTACATTCCGAGACCCTTCCAGATAGCACAATGTTCATGGTTTGCCCCAAACCCTCACAAAATACCTTGACGTTACACTAAAAAATCCTTCCTCAGGCACGATGCTTCAAGAATAACCTGAAATCCTGAGGAAAAGGTTTGATACTACATTCCCAGACCCTTCCAAATAGCACAATGTTCATGGATTGCCCCAAACCCTCACAAAATACCTTGACGTTACACTAAAAAATCCTTCCTCAGGCACGATGCTTCAAGACTAACCTGAAAACCTGAGGAAAAGGTTTGATACTACATTCCGAGACCCTTCCACACAGCACAATGTTCATGGATTACCCCAAACCCTCACAAAATACCTTGACGTTACACTAAAAAATTCTTCCTAAGGCACGATGCTTCAAGACTAACTGAATACCTAAGGAAAAGGTATGATACTACATTCCGAGACCCCTCCAGATATCACAATGTTCATGGATTGCCCCAAACACTCACAAAATACCTTGACGTTACACTAAAAAATCCTTCCTCAGGCACGATGCTTCAAGACTAACCTGAAAACCTGAGGAAAAGGTTTGATACTACATTCCAAGACCCTTCCAGATAGCACAATGTTCATGGATTGCCCCAAACACTCACAAAATACCTTGACGTTACACTAAAAAATCCTTCCTCAGGCACGATGCTTCAAGACTAACCTGAAAACCTGAGGAAAAGGTTTGATACTACATTCCAAGACCCTTCCAGATAGCACAATGTTCATGGATTGCCCCAAACACTCACAAAATACCTTGACGTTACACTAAAAAATCCTTCCTCAGGCACGATGCTTCAAGACTAACCTGAAAACCTGAGGAAAAGGTTTGATACTACATTCCGAGACCCTTCCAGATAGCACAATGTTCAAGGATTGCCCCAAACCCTCACAAAATACCTTGACGTTACACTAAAAAATCCTTCCTCAGGCACGATGCTTCAAGGCTAAACTGAAAACCTGAGGAAAAGGTTTGATACTACATTCCGAGACCCTTCCAGATAGCACAATGTTCATGGATTGCCCCAAACCCTCACAAAATACCTTGAAGTTACACTAAAAAATCCTTCCTCAGGCACGATGCTTCAAGGCTAAACTGAAAACCTGAGGAAAAGGGTTGATACTACATTCCGAGACCCTTCCAGATAGCACAATGTTCATGGATTGCCCCAAACCCTCACAAAATACCTTGAAGTTACACTAAAAAATCCTTCCTCAGGCACGATGCTTCAAGGCTAAACTGAAAACCTGAGGAAAAGGTTTGATACTACATTCCGAGACCCTTCCAGATAGCACAATGTTCATGGATTGCCCCAAACCCTCACAAAATACCTTGAAGTTACACTAAAAAATCCTTCCTCAGGCACGATGCTTCAAGGCTAAACTGAAAACCTGAGGAAAAGGGTTGATACTACATTCCGAGACCCTTCCAAATAGCACAATGTTCATGGATTGCCCCAAACCCTCACAAAATACCTTGACGTTACACTAAAAAATCCTTCCTCAGGCACGATGCTTCAAGGCTAAACTGAAAACCTGAGGAAAAGGTTTGATACTACATTCCGAGACCCTTCCAGATAGCACAATGTTCATGGATTGCCCCAAACCCTCACAAAATACCTTGAAGTTACACTAAAAAATCCTTCCTCAGGCACGATGCTTCAAGGCTAAACTGAAAACCTGAGGAAAAGGGTTGATACTACATTCCGAGACCCTTCCAGATAGCACAATGTTCATGGATTGCCCCAAACCCTCACAAAATACCTTGAAGTTACACTAAAAAATCCTTCCTCAGGCACGATGCTTCAAGGCTAAACTGAAAACCTGAGGAAAAGGTTTGATACTACATTCCGAGACCCTTCCAGATAGCACAATGTTCATGGATTGCCCCAAACCCTCACAAAATACCTTGAAGTTACACTAAAAAATCCTTCCTCAGGCACGATGCTTCAAGGCTAAACTGAAAACCTGAGGAAAAGGGTTGATACTACATTCCGAGACCCTTCCAAATAGCACAATGTTCATGGATTGCCCCAAACCCTCACAAAATACCTTGACGTTACACTAAAAAATCCTTCCTCAGGCACGATGCTTCAAGGCTAAACTGAAAACCTGAGGAAAAGGTTTGATACTACATTCCGAGACCCTTCCAGATAGCACAATGTTCATGGATTGCCCCAAACCCTCACAAAATACCTTGAAGTTACACTAAAAAATCCTTCCTCAGGCACGATGCTTCAAGGCTAAACTGAAAACCTGAGGAAAAGGGTTGATACTACATTCCGAGACCCTTCCAGATAGCACAATGTTCATGGATTGCCCCAAACCCTCACAAAATACCTTGAAGTTACACTAAAAAATCCTTCCTCAGGCACGATGCTTCAAGACTAACCTGAAAACCTGAGGAAAAGGTTTGATACTACATTCCGAGACCCTTCCAGATAGCACAATGTTCATGGATTGCCCCAAACCCTCACAAAATACCTTGAAGTTACACTAAAAAATCCTTCCTCAGGCACGATGCTTCAAGACTAACCTGAAAACCTGAGGAAAAGGTTTGATACTACATTCCGAGACCCTTCCAGATAGCACAATGTTCATGGATTGCCCCAAACCCTCACAAAATACCTTGAAGTTACACTAAAAAATCCTTCCTCAGGCACGATGCTTCAAGACTAACCTGAAAACCTGAGGAAAAGGTTTGATACTACATTCCGAGACCCTTCCAGATAGCACAATGTTCATGGATTGCCCCAAACCCTCACAAAATACCTTGACGTTACACTAAAAAATCCTTCCTCAGGCACGATGCTTCAAGACTAACCTGAAAACCTGAGGAAAAGGTTTGATACTACATTCCGAGACCCTTCCAGATAGCACAATGTTCATGGATTGCCCCAAACCCTCACAAAATACCTTGAAGTTACACTAAAAAATCCTTCCTCAGGCACGATGCTTCAAGACTAACCTGAAAACCTGAGGAAAAGGTGTGATACTACATTCCAAGACCCTTCCACATAGCACAATGTTACAAGGTTGCCCCAAACCCTAAAAAAATACCTTGACGTTACACTAAAAAATCCTTCCTCAGGCACGATGCTTCAAGACTAACCTGAAAACCTGAGGAAAAGGTTTGATACTACATTCCGAGACCCTTCCATACAGCACAATGTTCATGGATTGCCCCAAACCCTCACAAAATACCTTGACGTTACACTAAAAAATCCTTCCTCAGGCACGATACTTCAAGACTAACCTGAAAACCTGAGGAAAAGGTTTGATACTACATTCCAAGACCCTTCCATACAGCACAATGTTCATGGATTGCCCCAAACCCTCACAAAATACCTTGACGTTACACTGAAAAATCCTTCCTCAGGCACGATGCTTCAAGACTAACCTGAAAACCTGAGGAAAAGGTTTGATACTACATTCCGAGACCCTTCCATACAGCACAATGTTCATGGATTGCCCCAAACCCTCACAAAATACCTTGAGGTTACACTAAAAAATCCTTCCTCAGGCACGATGCTTCAAGACTAACCTGAAAACCTGAGGAAAAGGTTTGATACTACATTCCGAGACCCTTCCATACAGCACAATGTTCATGGATTGCCCCAAACCCTCACAAAATACCTTGACGTTACACTAAAAAATCCTTCCTCATGGCACGATACTTCAAGACTAACCTGACAACCTGAGGAAAAGGTTTGATACTACATTCCGAGACCCTTCCATACAGCACAATGTTCATGGATTGCCCCAAACCCTCACAAAATACCTTGACGTTACACTAAAAAATCCTTCCTCATGGCACGATACTTCAAGACTAACCTGAAAACCTGAGGAAAAGGTTTGATACTACATTCCGAGACCCTTCCATACAGCACAATGTTCATGGATTGCCCCAAACCCTCACAAAATACCTTGAGGTTACACTAAAAAATCCTTCCTCAGGCACGATGCTTCAAGACTAACCTGAAAACCTGAGGAAAAGGTTTGATACTACATTCCGAGACCCTTCCATACAGCACAATGTTCATGGATTGCCCCAAACCCTCACAAAATACCTTGACGTTACACTAAAAAATCCTTCCTCATGGCACGATACTTCAAGACTAACCTGAAAACCTGAGGAAAAGGTTTGATACTACATTCCGAGACCCTTCCATACAGCACAATGTTCATGGATTGCCCCAAACCCTCACAAAATACCTTGACGTTACACTAAAAAATCCTTCCTCAGGCACGATGCTTCAAGACTAACCTGAAAACCTGAGGAAAAGGTTTGATACTACATTCCGAGACCCTTCCATACAGCACAATGTTCATGGATTGCCCCAAACCCTCACAAAATACCTTGACGTTACACTAAAAAATCCTTCCTCATGGCACGATACTTCAAGACTAACCTGAAAACCTGAGGAAAAGGTTTGATACTACATTCCGAGACCCTTCCATACAGCACAATGTTCATGGATTGCCCCAAACCCTCACAAAATACCTTGAGGTTACACTAAAAAATCCTTCCTCAGGCACGATGCTTCAAGACTAACCTGAAAACCTGAGGAAAAGGTTTGATACTACATTCCGAGACCCTTCCATACAGCACAATGTTCATGGATTGCCCCAAACCCTCACAAAATACCTTGACGTTACACTAAAAAATCCTTCCTCATGGCACGATACTTCAAGACTAACCTGAAAACCTGAGGAAAAGGTTTGATACTACATTCCGAGACCCTTCCATACAGCACAATGTTCATGGATTGCCCCAAACCCTCACAAAATACCTTGAGGTTACACTAAAAAATCCTTCCTCAGGCACGATGCTTCAAGACTAACCTGAAAACCTGAGGAAAAGGTTTGATACTACATTCCGAGACCCTTCCATACAGCACAATGTTCATGGATTGCCCCAAACCCTCACAAAATACCTTGAGGTTACACTAAAAAATCCTTCCTCAGGCACGATGCTTCAAGACTAACCTGAAAACCTGAGGAAAAGGTTTGATACTACATTCCGAGACCCTTCCATACAGCACAATGTTCATGGATTGCCCCAAACCCTCACAAAATACCTTTACGTTACACTAAAAAATCCTTCCTCATGGCACGATGCTTCAAGACTAACCTGAAAACCTGAGGAAAAGGATTGATACTACATTCCGAGACCCTTCCAGATAGCACAATGTTCATGGATTGCCCCAAACCCTCACAAAATACCTTGACGTTACACTAAAAAATCCTTCCTCAGGCACGATACTTCAAGACTAACCTGAAAACCTGAGGAAAAGGTTTGATACTACATTCTGAGACCCTTCCATACAGCACAATGTTCATGGATTGCCCCAAACCCTCACAAAATACCTTGACGTTACACTAAAAAATCCTTCCTCATGGCACGATGCTTCAAGACTAACCTGAAAACCTGAGGAAAAGGATTGATACTACATTCCAAGACCCTTCCATACAGCACAATGTTCATGGATTGCCCCAAACCCTCACAAAATACCTTGACGTTACACTAAAAAATCCTTCCTCATGGCACGATGCTTCAAGACTAACCTGAAAACCTGAGGAAAAGGATTGATACTACATTCCAAGACCCTTCCATACAGCACAATGTTCATGGATTGCCCCAAACCCTCACAAAATACCTTGACGATACACTAAAAAATCCTTCCTCAGGCACGATGCTTCAAGACTAACCTGAAAACCTAAGGAAAAGGTTTACTATATTCCGAGACCCTTCCATACAGCACAATGTTCATGGATTGCCCCAAACCCACACAAAATACCTTGACGTTACACTAAAAAATCCTTCCTCAGTCACGATGCTTCAAGACTAACCTGAAAACCTGAGGAAAAGGTTTGATACTACATTCCAAGACCCTTCCATACAGCACAATGTTCATGGATTGCCCCAAACACTCACAAAATACCTTGACGATACACTAAAAAATCCTTCCTCAGGCACGATGCTTCAAGACTAACCTGAATACCTGAGGAAAAGGTTTGATACTACATTCCAAGACCCTTCCAAATACCACAATGTTCATGGATTGCCCCAAACCCTCACAAAATACCTTGACGTTACACAAAAAAATCCTTCCTAAGGCACAATGCTTCAAGACTAACCTGAAAACCTGAGGAAAAGGTTTGATACTACATTCCGAGACCCTTCCAGATAGCACAATGTTCATGGATTGCCCCAAACCCTCACAAAATACCTTGACGTTACACTAAAAAATCCTTCCTCAGGCACGATGCTTCAAGACTAACCTGAATACCTGAGGAAAAGGTTTGATACTACATTCCAAGACCCTCCCATACAGCACAATGTTCATGGATTGCCCCAAACCCTCACAAAATACCTTGACGATACACTAAAAAATCCTTCCTCAGGCACGATGCTTCAAGACTAACCTGAAAACCTGAGGAAAAGGTTTGATACTACATTCCGAGACCCTTCCAGATAGCACAATGTTCATGGATTGCCCCAAACCCTCACAAAATACCTTGACGTTACACTAAAAAATCCTTCCTCAGGCACGATGCTTCAAGACTAACCTGAAAACCTGAGGAAAAGGTTTGAAAATACATTCCGAGACCCTTCCAGATAGCACAATGTTCATGGATTGCCCCAAACCCTAACAAAATACCTTGACGTTACACTAAAAAATCCTTCCTCATGGCACGATGCTTCAAGACTAACCTGAAAACCTGAGGAAAAGGTTTGATACTACATTCCAAGACCCTTCCAGATAGCACAATGTTCATGGATTGCCCCAAACCCTCACAAAATACCTTGACGTTACACTAAAAAATCCTTCCTCAGGCACGATGCTTCAAGACTAACCTGAATACCTGAGGAAAAGGTTTGATACTACATTCCAAGACCCTCCCATACAGCACAATGTTCATGGATTGCCCCAAACCCTCACAAAATACCTTGACGATACACTAAAAAATCCTTCCTCAGGCACGATGCTTCAAGACTAACCTGAAAACCTGAGGAAAAGGTTTGATACTACATTCCGAGACCCTTCCAGATAGCACAATGTTCATGGATTGCCCCAAACCCTCACAAAATACCTTGACGTTACACTAAAAAATCCTTCCTCAGGCACGATGCTTCAAGACTAACCTGAAAACCTGAGGAAAAGGTTTGATACTACATTCCAAGACCCTTCCATACAGCACAATGTTCATGGATTGCCCCAAACACTCACAAAATACCTTGACGATACACTAAAAAATCCTTCCTCAGGCACGATGCTTCAAGACTAACCTGAATACCTGAGGAAAAGGTTTGATACTACATTCCAAGACCCTTCCAAATACCACAATGTTCATGGATTGCCCCAAACCCTCACAAAATACCTTGACGTTACACAAAAAAATCCTTCCTAAGGCACAATGCTTCAAGACTAACCTGAAAACCTGAGGAAAAGGTTTGATACTACATTCCGAGACCCTTCCAGATAGCACAATGTTCATGGATTGCCCCAAACCCTCACAAAATACCTTGACGTTACACTAAAAAATCCTTCCTCAGGCACAATGCTTCAAGACTAACCTGAAAACCTGAGGAAAAGGTTTGATACTACATTCCGAGACCCTTCCAGATAGCACAATGTTCATGGATTGCCCCAAACCCTCACAAAATACCTTGACGTTACACTAAAAAATCCTTCCTCAGGCACGATGCTTCAAGACGAACCTGAAAACCTGAGGAAAAGGTTTGATACTACATTCCGAGACCCTTCCAGATAGCACAATGTTCATGGATTGCCCCAAACCCTCACAAAATACCTTGACGTTACACTAAAAAATCCTTCCTCAGGCACGATGCTTCAAGACTACACTGAAAACCTGAGGAAAAGGTTTGATATTACATTCCGAGACCCTTCCAGATAGCACAATGTTCATGGATTGCCCCAAACCCTAACAAAATACCTTGACGTTACACTAAAAAATCTTCCTCAGGCACAATGCTTCAAGACTAACCTGAAAACCTGAGGAAAAGGTTTGATACTACACTCCGAGACCCTTCCAGATAGCACAATGTTCATGGATTGCCCCAAACACTCACAAAATACCTTGACGTTACACTAAAAAATACTTCCTCAGGCACGATGCTTCAAGACGAACCTGAAAACCTGAGGAAAAGGTTTGATACTACATTCCGAGACCCTTCCAGATAGCACAATGTTCATGGATTGCCCCAAACCCTCACAAAATACCTTGACGTTACACTAAAAAATCCTTCCTCAGGCACGATGCTTCAAGACTAACCTGAAAACCTGAGGAAAAGGTTTGATACTACATTCCGAGACCCTTCCAGAAAGCACAATGTTCATGGATTGCCCCAAACCCTCACAAAATACCTTTACGTTACAATAAAAAATCCTTCCTCGGGCACAATGCTTCAAGACTAACCTGAAAACCTGAGGAAAAGGTTTCATACTACATTCTGAGACCCTTCCAGATAGCACAATGTTCATGGATTGCCCCAAACCCTCACAAAATACCTTGACGTTACACTAAAAAATCCTTCCTCAGGCACGATGCTTCAAGACTAACCTGAAAACCTGAGGAAAAGGTTTGATACTACATTCCGAGACCCTTCCAGAAAGCACAATGTTCATGGATTGCCCCAAACCCTCACAAAATACCTTTACGTTACAATAAAAAATCCTTCCTCGGGCACAATGCTTCAAGACTAACCTGAAAACCTGAGGAAAAGGTTTGATACTACATTCCGAGACCCTTCCAGATAGCACAATGTTCATGGATTGCCCCAAACCCTCACAAAATACCTTTACGTTACACTAAAAAATCCTTCCTCAGGCACGATGCTTCAAGACTAACTTGAAAACCTGAGGAAAAGGTTTGATACTACATTCCGAGACCCTTCCAGATAGCACAATGTTCATGGATTGCCCCAAACCCTCACAAAATACCTTGACGTTACACTAAAAAATCCTTCCTCAGGCACAATGCTTCAAGACTAACCTGAAAACCTGAGGAAAAGGTTTGATACTACATTCCGAGACCCTTCCAGATAGCACAATGTTCATGGATTGCCCCAAACCCTCACAAAATACCTTGACGTTACACTAAAAAATCCTTCCTCAGGCACAATGCTTCAAGACTAACCTGAAAACCTGAGGAAAAGGTTTGATACTACATTCCGAAACCCTTCCAGATAGCACAATGTTCATGGATTGCCCCAAACCCTCACAAAATACCTTGACGTTACACTAAAAAATCCTTCCTCAAACACGATGCTTCAAGACTAACCTGAAAACCTGAGGAATAGGTTTGATACTACATTCCGAGACCCTTCCAGATAGCACAATGTTCATGGATTGCCCCAAACCCTCACAAAATACCTTGACGTTACACTAAAAAATCCTTCCTCAGGCACGATGCTTCAAGACTAACCTGAAAACCTGAGGAAAAGGTTTGATACTACATTCCGAGACCCTTCCAGATAGCACAATGTTCATGGATTGCCCCAAACCCTCACAAAATACCTTGACGTTACACTAAAAAATCCTTCCTCAAACACGATGCTTCAAGACTAACCTGAAAACCTGAGGAAAAGGTTTGATACTACATTCCGAGACCCTTCCATACAGCACAATGTTCATGGATTGCCCCAAACCCTCACAAAATACCTTGACGTTACACTAAAAAATCCTTCCTCAGGCACGATGCTTCAAGACTAACCTGAAAACCTGAGGAAAAGGTTTGATACTACACTCCGAGACCCTTCCAGATAGCACAATGTTCATGGATTGCCCCAAACCCTCACAAAATACCTTGACGTTACACTAAAAAATACTTCCTCAGGCACAATGCTTCAAGACTACACTGAAAACCTGAGGAAAAGGTTTGATACTACACTCCGAGACCCTTCCAGATAGCACAATGTTCATGGATTGCCCCAAACCCTCACAAAATACCTTGACGTTACACTAAAAAATACTTCCTCAGGCACAATGCTTCAAGACTACACTGAAAATCTGAGGAAAAGGTTTGATACTACATTCCGAGACCCTTCCATACAGCACAATGTTCATGGATTGCCCCAAACCCTCACAAAATACCTTGACGTTACACTAAAAAATCCTTCCTCAGGCACGATGCTTCAAGACTAACCTGAAAACCTGAGGAAAAGGTTTGATACTACACTCCGAGACCCTTCCAGATAGCACAATGTTCATGGATTGCCCCAAACCCTCACAAAATACCTTGACGTTACACTAAAAAATACTTCCTCAGGCACAATGCTTCAAGACTAACCTGAAAACCTGAGGAAAAGGTTTGATATTACATTCCGAGACCCTTCCAGATAGCACAATGTTCATGGATTGCCCCAAACCCTCACAAAATACCTTGACGTTACACTAAAAAATCCTTCCTCAGGCACGATGCTTCAAGACTACACTGAAAATCTGAGGAAAAGGTTTGATACTACATTCCGAGACCCTTCCAGATAGTACAATGTTCATGTATTGCCCCAAACCCTCACAAAATACCTTGACGTTACACTAAAAAATCCTTCCTCAAACACGATGCTTCAAGACTAACCTGAAAACCTGAGGAAAAGGTTTGATACTACATTCCGAGACCCTTCCATACAGCACAATGTTCATGGATTGCCCAAAACACTCACAAAATACCTTGACGTTACACTAAAAAATCCTTCCTCAAGCACGATGCTACAAGACTACACTGAAAACCTGAGGAAAAGGTTTGATACTACATTCCGAGACCCTTCCATACAGCACAATGTTCATGGATTGCCCCAAACCCTCACAAAATACCTTGACATTACACTAAAAAATCCTTCCTCAGGCACGATGCTTCAAGACTACACTGAAAACCTGAGGAAAAGGTTTGATACTACATTCCGAGACCCTTCCAAATAGCATAATGTTCATGGATTGCCCTAAACCATCACAAAATACCTTGACGTTACACTAAAAAATCCTTCCTCAGGCACGATGCTTCAAGACTAACCTGAAAACCTGAGGAAAAGGTTTGATACTACATTCCAAGACCTTTCCATACAGCAAAATGTTCATGGATTGCCCCAAACCCTCACAAAATACCTTGACGTTACACTAAAAAATCCTTCCTCAGTTACCATGCTTCAAGACTAACCTGAAAACCTGAGGAAAAGGTTTGATACTACATTCCGAGACCCTTCCAGATAGCACAATGTTCATGGATTGCCCCAAACCCTCACAAAATACCTTGACGTTACACTAAAAAATCCTTCCTCAGGCACGATACTTCAAGACTAACCTGAAAACCTGAGGAAAAGGTTTGAAAATACATTCCGAGACCCTTCCAGATAGCACAATGTTCATGGATTGCCCCAAACCCTCACAAAATACCTTGACGTTACACTAAAAAATCCTTCCTCAGGCACGATACTTCAAGACTAACCTGAAAACCTGAGGAAAAGGTTTGAAAATACATTCCGAGACCCTTCCAGATAGCACAATGTTCATGGATTGCCCCAAACCCTCACAAAATACCTTGACGTTACACTAAAAAATCCTTCCTCAGGCATGATACTTCAAGACTAACCTGAAAACCTGAGGAAAAGGTTTGAAAATACATTCCGAGACCCTTGCAGATAGCACAATGTTCATGGATTGCCCCAAACCCTCACAAAATACCTTGACGTTACACTAAAAAATCCTTCCTCAGGCACGATGCTTCAAGACTACACTGAAAACCTGAGGAAAAGGTTTGATACTACATTCTGAGACCCTTCCAGATAGCACAATGTTTATGGATTGCCCCAAACCCTCACAAAATACCTTGACGTTACACTAAAAAATCCTTCCTCAGGCACGATGCTTCAAGACTAACCTGAAAACCTGAGGAAAAGGTTTGATACTACATTCTGAGACCCTTCCAAATAGCACAATGTTCATGGATTGCCCCAAACCCTCACAAAATACCTGGACGTTACACTAAAAAATCCTTCCTCAGGCACGATGATTCAAGACTAACCTGAAAACCTGAGGAAAAGGTTTGATACTACATTCCAAGACCCTTCCATACAGCACAATGTTCATGGATTACCCCAAACCCTCACAAAATACCTTGACGTTACACAAAAAAATCCTTCCTCAGGCACAATGCTTCAAGACTAACCTGAAAACCTGAGGAAAAGGTTTGATACTACATTCTGAGACCCTTCCAGATACCACAATGTTCATGGGTTGCCCCAAACCCTCACAAAATACCTGGACGTTACACTAAAAAATCCTTCCTCAGGCACAGTGCTTCAAGACTAACCTGAAAACCTGAGAAAAAGGTTTGATACTACATTCTGAGACCCTTCCAAATAGCACAATGTTCATGGATTGCCCTAAACCCTCACAAAATACCTTGACGTTACACTAAAAAATCCTTCCTCAGGCACGATGCTTCAAGACTACACTGAAAACCTGAGAAAAAGGTTTGATACTACATTCTGAGACCCTTCCAAATAGCACAATGTTCATGGATTGCCCTAAACCCTCACAAAATACCTTGACGTTACACTAAAAAATGCTTCCTCAGGCACGATGCTTCAAGACTAACCTGAAAACCTGAGAAAAAGGTTTGATACTACATTCTGAGACCCTTCCAAATAGCACAATGTTCATGGATTGCCCCAAACCCTCACAAAATACCTTGACGTTACACTAAAAAATCCTTCCTCAAACACGATGCTTCAAGACTAACCTGAAAACCTGAGGAAAAGGTTTGATACTACATTCCGAGACCCTTCCAGATAGCACAATGTTCATGGATTGCCCCAAACCCTCACAAAATACCTTGACGTTACACTAAAAAATCCTTCCTCAAACACGATGCTTCAAGACTAACCTGAAAACCTGAGGAAAAGGTTTGATACTACATTCCGAGACCCTTCCAGATAGCACAATGTTCATGGATTGCCCCAAACCCTCACAAAATACCTTGACGTTACACTAAAAAATCCTTCCTCAAGCACGATACTTCAAGACTAACCTGAAAACCTGAGGAAAAGGTTTGAAAATACATTCCGAGACCCTTCCATACAGCACAATGTTCATGGATTGCCCCAAACCCTCACAAAAGACCTTGACGTTACACTAAAAAATCCTTCCTCAGGCACAATGCTTCAAGACTAACCTGAAAACCTGAGGAAAAGGTTTGATACTACATTTCGAGACCCTTCCATACAGCATAATGTTCATGGATTGCCCCAAACCCTCACAAAATACCTTGACGTTACACAAAAAAATCCTTCCTCAGGCACAATGCTTCAAGACTAACCTGAAAACCTGAGGAAAAGGTTTGATACTACATTCCGAGACCCTTCCAGATAGCACAATGTTCATGGATTGCCCCAAACCCTCACAAAATACCTTGACGTTACACTAAAAAATCCTTCCTCAGGCACGATACTTCAAGACTAACCTGAAAACCTGAGGAAAAGGTTTGAAAATACATTCCGAGACCCTTCCATACAGCACAATGTTCATGGATTGCCCCAAACCCTCACAAAAGACCTTGACGTTACACTAAAAAATCCTTCCTCAGGCACAATGCTTCAAGACTAACCTGAAAACCTGAGGAAAAGGTTTGATACTACATTCCGAGACCCTTCCAGATAGCACAATGTTCATGGATTGCCCCAAACCCTCACAAAATACCTTGACGTTACACTAAAAAATCCTTCCTCAGGCACGATACTTCAAGACTAACCTGAAAACCTGAGGAAAAGGTTTGAAAATACATTCCGAGACCCTTCCAAATAGCACAATGTTGAAGGATTGCCACAAACCCTCACAAAATACCTTGACGTTACACTAAAAAATCCTTCCTCAGGCAAGATGCTTCAAGACTAACCTGAAAACCTGAGGAAAAGGTTTGATACTACATTCCGAGACCCTTCCAGATAGCACAATGTTCATGGATTGCCCCAAACCCTCACAAAATACCTTGACGTTACACTAAAAAATCCTTCCTCAGGCACGATGCTTCAAGACTACACTGAAAACCTGAGGAAAAGGATTGATACTACATTCCGAGACCCTTCCAGATAGCACAATGTTCATGGATTGCCCCAAACCCTCACAAAATACCTTGACGTTACACTAAAAAATCCTTCCTCAGGCACGATACTTCAAGACTAACCTGAAAACCTGAGGAAAAGGTTTGATACTACATTCCGAGACCCTTCCAGATAGCACAATGTTCATGGATTGCCCCAAACCCTCACAAAATACCTTGACGTTACACTAAAAAATCCTTCCTCAGGCACGATGCTTCATGACTACACTGAAAACCTGAGGAAAAGGATTGATACTACATTCCGAGACCCTTCCAGATAGCACAATGTTCATGGATTGCCCCAAACCCTCACAAAATACCTTGACGTTACACTAAAAAATCCTTCCTCAGGCACGATACTTCAAGACTAACCTGAAAACCTGAGGAAAAGGTTTGAAAATACATTCCGAGACCCTTCCAAATAGCACAATGTTCATGGATTGCCCCAAACCCTCACAAAAGACCTTGACGTTACACTAAAATATCCTTCCTCAGGCACGATACTTCAAGACTAACCTGAAAACCTGAGGAAAAGGTTTGAAAATACATTCCGAGACCCTTCCAAATAGCACAATTTTCATGGATTGCCCCAAACACTCACAAAATACCTTGACATTACACTAAAAAATCCTTCCTCAGTCATGATGCTTCAACACTAACCTGAAAACCTGAGGAAAAGGTTTGATACTACATTCCAAGACCCTTCCATTCAGCATAATGTTCATGGATTGCCCCAAACCCTCACAAAATACCTTGACGTTACACTAAAAAATCCTTCCTCAGGCACGATGCTTCAAGACTAACCTGAAAACCTGAGGAAAAGGTTTGAAAATACATTCCGAGACGCTTCCAAATAGCACAATGTTCATGGATTGCCCCAAACCCTCACAAAATACCTTGACGTTACACTAAAAAATCCTTCCTCAGGAACGATACTTCAAGACTAAAATGAAAACCTGAGGAAAAGGTTTGATACTACATTCCGAGACCCTTCCAGATAGCACAATGTTCATGGATTGCCCCAAACCCTCACAAAATACCTTGACGTTACACTAAAAAATCCTTCCTCAGGAACGATACTTCAAGACTAACCTGAAAACCTGAGGAAAAAGTTTGAAAATACATTCCGAGACGCTTCCAAATAGCACAATGTTCATGGACTGCCCCAAACCCTCACAAAATACCTTGACGTTACACTAAAAAATCCTTCCTCAGGCAAGATGCTTCAAGACTAACCTGAAAACCTGAGGAAAAGGATTGATACTACATTCCGAGACCCTTCCAAATAGCACAATGTTCATGGATTGCCCCAAACCCTCACAAAATACCTTGACGTTACACTAAAAAATCCTTCCTCAGGCACGATACTTCAAGACTAACCTGAAAACCTGAGGAAAAGGTTTGATACTACATTCCGAGACCCTTCCAGATAGCACAATGTTCATGGATTGCCCCAAACACTCACAAAATGCCTGGACGTTACACTAAAAAATCCTTCCTCAGGCACGATGCTTCAAGACTAACCTGAAAACCTGAGGAAAAGGTTTGATACTACATTCCGAGTCCCTTCCAGATAGCACAATGTTCATGGATTGCCCGAAAACCTCACAAAATACCTTGACGTTACACTAAAAAATAATTCCTCAGGCACGATGCTTCAAGACTAACCTGAAAACCTGAGGAAAAGGTTTGATACTACATTCCAAGACAGTTCCATAGAGCACAATGTTCATGGATTGCCCCAAACCCTCACAAAATACCTTGACATTACACAAAAAAATCCTTCCTCAGGCACGATGCTTCAAGACTAACCTGAAAACCTGAGGAAAAGGTTTGATACTACATTCCGAGACCCTTCCAGATAGCACAATGTTCATGGATTGCCCCAACCCTCACAAAATACCTTGACGTTACACTAAAAAATCATTCCTCAGGCACGATACTTCAAGACTAACCTGAAAACCTGAGGAAAAGGTTTGATACTACATTCCAAGACCCTTCCAAATAGCACAATGTTCATGGATTGCCCCAAACCCTCACAAAATACCTTGACGTTACACTAAAAAATCCTTCCTCAGGCACGATACTTCAAGACTAACCTGAAAACCTGAGGAAAAGGTTTGATTCTACATTCTGAGACCCTTCCAGATAGCACAATGTTGATGGATTGCACCAAACCCTCACAAAATACCTTGACGTTACACTAAAAAATCCTTCCTCAGACACGATGCTTCAAGACTAACCTGAAAACCTGAGGAAAAGGTTTGATACTACATTCTGAGACCCATCCATACAGCACAATGTTCATGGATTGCCCCAAACCCTCACAAAATACCTTGACGTTACACTAAAAAATCCTTTCTCAGGCACGATGCTTCAAGACTAACCTGAAAACCTGAGGAAAAGGTTTGATACTACATTCCGAGACCCTTCCAGATAGCACAATGTTCATGGATTGCCCCAAACCCTCACAAAATACCTTGACGTTACACTAAAAAATCCTTAATCAGGCACGATGCTTCAACACTAACTTGAAAACCTGAGGAAAAGGTTTGATACTACATTCCGAGACCCTTCCAGATAGCACAATGTTCATGGATTGCCCCAAACCCTCACAAAATACCTTTACGTTACACTACAAAATCCTTAATCAGGCACGATGCTTCAAGACTAACCTGAAAACCTGAGGAAAAGGTTTGATACTACATTCCGAGACCCTTCCAGATAGCACAATGTTCATGGATTGCCCCAAACCCTCACAAAATACCTTGACGTTACACTAAAAAATCCTTCCTCAGGCACGGTACTTCAAGACTAACCTGAAAACCTGAGGAAAAGGTTTGATACTACATTTCGAGACCCTTCCAGATAGCACAATGTTCATGGATTGCCCCAAACCCTCACAAAATACCTTGACGTTACACTAAAAAATCCTTCCTCAGGCACGATGCTTCAAGACTAACCTGAAAACCTGAGGAAAAGGTTTGATACTACATTCCGAGACCCTTCCAGATAGCACAATGTTCATGGATTGCCCCAAACCCTCACAAAATACCTTTACGTTACACTAAAAAATCCTTCCACAGGGACGATGCTTCAAGACTAACCTGAAAACCTGAGGAAAAGTTTTGATACTACATTCCGAGACCCTTCCAAATAGCACAATGTTCATGGATTGCCCCAAACCCTAACAAAATACCTTGACGTTACACTAAAAAATCCTTCCTCAGGCACGATACTTCAAGACTAACCTGAAAACCTGAGGACAAGGTTTGATACTACATTCCGAGACCCTTCCAAATAGCACAATGTTCATGGATTGCCCCAAACCCTCACAAAATACCTTGACGTTACACTAAAAAATCCTTCCTCAGGCACGATACTTCAAGACTAACATGAAAACCTGAGGAAAAGGTTTGATACTACATTCCGAGACCCTTCCATACAGCACAATGTTCATGGATTGCCCCAAACCCTCACAAAATACCTTGATGTTACACTAAAAAATCCTTCCTCAGGCACGATACTTCAAGACTAACCTGAAAACCTGAGAAAAAGGTTTGATACTACATTCCGAGACCCTTCCATACACCACAATGTTCATGGATTGCCCCAAACCCTCACAAAATACCTTGACGTTACACTAAAAAATCCTTCCTCAGGCACGATGCTTCAAGACTAACCTGAAAACCTGAGGAAAAGGTATGATACTACATTCTGAGACCCTTCCAAATAGCACTATGTTCATGGATTTTCCCAAACCCTCACAAAATACCTTGACGTTACACTAAAAAATCCTTCCTCAGGCACGATACTTCAAGACTAACCTGAAAACCTGAGGAAAAGGTATGATACTACATTCTGAGACCCTTCCAAATAGCACTATGTTCATGGATTTTCCCAAACCCTCACAAAATACCTTGACGTTACACTAAAAAATCCTTCCTCAGGCATGATGCTTCAAGACTAACCTGAAAACCTGAGATAAAGGTTTGATACTACATTCCGAGACCCTTCCATACACCACAATGTTCATGGATTGCCCCAAACCCTCACAAAATACCTTGACGTTACACTAAAAAATCCTTCCTCAGGCACGGTACTTCAAGACTAACCTGAAAACCTGAGGAAAAGGTTTGATACTACATTTCGAGACCCTTCCAGATAGCACAATGTTCATGGATTGCCCCAAACCCTCACAAAATACCTTGACGTTACACTAAAAAATCCTTCCTCAGGCACGATGCTTCAAGACTACACTGAAAACCTGAGGAAAAGGTTTGATACTACATTCCGAGACCCTTCCAGATAGCACAATGTTCATGGATTGCCCCAAAACCTCACAAAATACCTTGACGTTACACTAAAAAATCCTTCCTCAGGCACGATGCTTCAAGACTAACCTGAAAACCTGAGGAAAAGGTTTGAAAATACATTCCGAGACCCTTCCAAATAGCACAATGTTCATGGATTGCCCCAAACCCTAACAAAATACCTTGACGTTACACTAAAAAATCCTTCCTCAGGCACGATACTTCAAGACTAACCTGAAAACCTGAGGACAAGGTTTGATACTACATTCCGAGACCCTTCCAAATAGCACAATGTTCATGGATTGCCCCAAACCCTCACAAAATACCTTGACGTTACACTAAAAAATCCTTCCTCAGGCACGATACTTCAAGACTAACATGAAAACCTGAGGAAAAGGTTTGATACTACATTCCGAGACCCTTCCATACAGCACAATGTTCATGGATTGCCCCAAACCCTCACAAAATACCTTGATGTTACACTAAAAAATCCTTCCTCAGGCACGATACTTCAAGACTAACCTGAAAACCTGAGAAAAAGGTTTGATACTACATTCCGAGACCCTTCCATACACCACAATGTTCATGGATTGCCCCAAACCCTCACAAAATACCTTGACGTTACACTAAAAAATCCTTCCTCAGGCACGATGCTTCAAGACTACACTGAAAACCTGAGGAAAAGGTATGATACTACATTCTGAGACCCTTCCAAATAGCACTATGTTCATGGATTTTCCCAAACCCTCACAAAATACCTTGACGTTACACTAAAAAATCCTTCCTCAGGCACGATACTTCAAGACTACACTGAAAACCTGAGGAAAAGGTATGATACTACATTCTGAGACCCTTCCAAATAGCACTATGTTCATGGATTTTCCCAAACCCTCACAAAATACCTTGACGTTACACTAAAAAATCCTTCCTCAGGCATGATGCTTCAAGACTAACCTGAAAACCTGAGGAAAAGGTTTGATACTACATTCCGAGACCCTTCCATACACCACAATGTTCATGGATTGCCCCAAACCCTCACAAAATACCTTGACGTTACACTAAAAAATCCTTCCTCAGGCACGGTACTTCAAGACTAACCTGAAAACCTGAGGAAAAGGTTTGATACTACATTTCGAGACCCTTCCAGATAGCACAATGTTCATGGATTGCCCCAAACCCTCACAAAATACCTTGACGTTACACTAAAAAATCCTTCCTCAGGCACGATGCTTCAAGACTACACTGAAAACCTGAGGAAAAGGTTTGATACTACATTCCGAGACCCTTCCAGATAGCACAATGTTCATGGATTGCCCCAAAACCTCACAAAATACCTTGACGTTACACTAAAAAATCCTTCCTCAGGCACGATGCTTCAAGACTAACCTGAAAACCTGAGGAAAAGGTTTGAAAATACATTCCGAGACCCTTCCAAATAGCACAATGTTCATGGATTGCCCCAAACCCTAACAAAATACCTTGACGTTACACTAAAAAATCCTTCCTCAGGCACGATACTTCAAGACTAACCTGAAAACCTGAGGACAAGGTTTGATACTACATTCCGAGACCCTTCCAAATAGCACAATGTTCATGGATTGCCCCAAACCCTCACAAAATACCTTGACGTTACACTAAAAAATCCTTCCTCAGGCACGATACTTCAAGACTAACATGAAAACCTGAGGAAAAGGTTTGATACTACATTCCGAGACCCTTCCATACAGCACAATGTTCATGGATTGCCCCAAACCCTCACAAAATACCTTGATGTTACACTAAAAAATCCTTCCTCAGGCACGATACTTCAAGACTAACCTGAAAACCTGAGAAAAAGGTTTGATACTACATTCCGAGACCCTTCCATACACCACAATGTTCATGGATTGCCCCAAACCCTCACAAAATACCTTGACGTTACACTAAAAAATCCTTCCTCAGGCACGATGCTTCAAGACTACACTGAAAACCTGAGGAAAAGGTATGATACTACATTCTGAGACCCTTCCAAATAGCACTATGTTCATGGATTTTCCCAAACCCTCACAAAATACCTTGACGTTACACTAAAAAATCCTTCCTCAGGCACGATACTTCAAGACTAACCTGAAAACCTGAGGAAAAGGTATGATACTACATTCTGAGACCCTTCCAAATAGCACTATGTTCATGGATTTTCCCAAACCCTCACAAAATACCTTGACGTTACACTAAAAAATCCTTCCTCAGGCATGATGCTTCAAGACTAACCTGAAAACCTGAGGAAAAGGTTTGATACTACATTCCGAGACCCTTCCATACACCACAATGTTCATGGATTGCCCCAAACCCTCACAAAATACCTTGACGTTACACTAAAAAATCCTTCCTCAGGCACGGTACTTCAAGACTAACCTGAAAACCTGAGGAAAAGGTTTGATACTACATTTCGAGACCCTTCCAGATAGCACAATGTTCATGGATTGCCCCAAACCCTCACAAAATACCTTGACGTTACACTAAAAAATCCTTCCTCAGGCACGATGCTTCAAGACTACACTGAAAACCTGAGGAAAAGGTTTGAATCTACATTCTGAGACCCTTCCAGATAGCACAATGTTCATGGATTGCCCAAAACCCTCACAAAATACCTTTACATTACACTAAAAAATCCTTCCTCAGGGACGATGCTTCAAGACTAACCTGAAAACCTGAGGAAAAGGTTTGATACTACATTCCGAGACCCTTCCAGATAGCACAATGTTCATGGATTGCCCCAAACCCTCACAAAATACCTTGATGTTACACTAAAAAATCCTTCCTCAGGCACGATGCTTCAAGACTAACCTGAAAACCTGAGGAAAAGGTTTGATACTACATTCCGAGACCCTTCCAGATAGCACAATGTTCATGGATTGCCCCAAACCCTCACAAAATACCTTGATGTTACAGTAAAAAAATCCATCCTCAGGGACGATGCTTCAAGACTAACCTGAATACCTGAGGAAAAGGTTTGATACTACATTCCGAGACCCTTCGAAATAGCACAATGTTCATGGATTGCCCCAAACCCTCACAAAATACCTCGACGTTACACTAAAAAATCCTTAATCAGGCACGATGCTTCAAGACTACACTGAAAACCTGAGGAAAAGGTTTGATACTACATTCCGAAAACCTTCCAAATAGCACAATGTTCATGGATTGCCCCAAACCCTCACAAAATACCTTGAAGTTACACTACAAAATCCTTCCTCAGGCACGATGCTTCAAGACTACACTGAAAACCTGAGGAAAAGGTTTGATACTACATTCCAGGACCCTTCCAGACAGCACAATGTTCATGGATTGCCCCAAACCCTCACAAAATACCTTGACGTTACACTAAAAAATCCTTCCTCAGGCACGATGCTTCAAGACTACACTGAAAACCTGAGGAAAAGGTTTGATACTACATTCCAGGACCCTTCCAGACAGCACAATGTTCATGGATTGCCCCAAACCCTCACAAAATACCTTGACGTTACACTAAAAAATCCTTCCTCAGGCACAATGCTTCAAGACTAACCTGAAAACCTGAGGAAAAGGTTTGATACTACATTCGGAGCCCCTTCCAAATAGCACAATGTTCATGGTTTGCCCAAAACACTCACACAATACCTTGACGTTACACTAAAAAATCCTTCCTCAGGCACGATGCTTCAATACTACACTGAAAACCTGAGGAAAAGGTTTGATACTACATTCTGAGACCTTTCCAGATAGCACAATGTTCATGGATTGCCCCAAACCCTCACAAAATACCTTTACGTTACACTAAAAAATCCTTCCTCAGGCACGATGCTTCAAGACTAACCTGAAAACCTGAGGAAAAGGGTTGATACTACATTCCGAGACCCTTCCAGATAGCACAATGTTCATGGATTGCCCCAAACCCTCACAAAATACCTTGACGTTACACTAAAAAATCCTTCCTCAGACACGATGCTTCAAGACTACACTGAAAACCTGAGGAAAAGGTTTGATACTACATTCCAGGACCCTTCCAGACAGCACAATGTTCATGGATTGCCCCAAACCCTCACAAAATACCTTGACGTTACACTAAAAAATCCTTCCTCAGGCACGATGCTTCAAGACTAACCTGAAAACCTGAGGAAAAGGTTTGATACTACATTCGGAGCCCCTTCCAAATAGCACAATGTTCATGGTTTGCCCAAAACACTCACACAATACCTTGACGTTACACTAAAAAATCCTTCCTCAGGCACGATGCTTCAATACTACACTGAAAACCTGAGGAAAAGGTTTGATACTACATTCTGAGACCTTTCCAGATAGCACAATGTTCATGGATTGCCCCAAACCCTCACAAAATACCTTTACGTTACACTAAAAAATCCTTCCTCAGGCACGATGCTTCAAGACTAACCTGAAAACCTGAGGAAAAGGGTTGATACTACATTCCGAGACCCTTCCAGATAGCACAATGTTCATGGATTGCCCAAAACCCTCACAAAATACCTTGAAGTTACACTAAAAAATCCTTCCTCGGGCACGATGCTTCAAGACTAACCTGAAAACCTGAGGAAAAGGTTTGATACTACATTCCAAGACCCTTCCAGATAGCACAATGTTCATGGATTGCCCCAAACCCTCACAAAATACCTTGACGTTACACTAAAAAATCCTTCCTCAGGCACGATGCTTCAAGACTAACCTGAAAACCTGAGGAAAAGGTTTGATACTACATTCCAAGACCCTTCCAAATAGCACAATGTTCATGGATTGCCCAAAACCCTCACAAAATACCTTGACGTTACACTAAAAAATCCTTCCTCAGGCACGATGCTTCAATACTACACTGAAAACCTGAGGAAAAGGTTTGATACTACATTCCGAGACCCTTCCAGATAGCACAATGTTCATGGATTGCCCAAAACCCTCACAAAATACCTTGAAGTTACACTAAAAAATCCTTCCTCGGGCACGATGCTTCAAGACTAACCTGAAAACCTGAGGAAAAGGTTTGATACTACATTCCAAGACCCTTCCAGATAGCACAATGTTCATGGATTGCCCCAAACCCTCACAAAATATCTTGAAGTTACACTAAAAAATCCTTCCTCGGGCACGATGCTTCAAGACTAACCTGAAAACCTGAGGAAAAGGTTTGATACTACATTCCGAGACCCTTCCAGATAGCACAATGTTCATGGATTGCCCAAAACCCTCACAAAATACCTTGAAGTTACACTAAAAAATCCTTCCTCGGGCACGATGCTTCAAGACTAACCTGAAAACCTGAGGAAAAGGTTTGATACTACATTCCAAGACCCTTCCAGATAGCACAATGTTCATGGATTGCCCCAAAACCCTCACAAAATACCTTGACGTTACACTAAAAAATCCTTAATCAGGCACGATGCTTCAAGACTAACCTGAAAACCTGAGGAAAAGGTTTGATACTACATTCGAAGACCCTTCCACATAGCACAATGTTCATGGATTGCCCCAAAACCCTCACAAAATACCTTGACGTTACACTAAAAAATCCTTAATCAGGCACGATGCTTCAAGACTAACCTGAAAACCTGAGGAAAAGGTTTGATTCTACATTCCAAGACCCTTCCACATAGCACAATGATCATGGATTGCCCCAAAACCTCACAAAATACCTTGACGTTACACTAAAAAATCCTTCCTCAGGCTCGATGCTTCAAGACTAACCTGAAAACCTGAGGAAAAGGTTTGATACTACATTCCGAGACCCTTCCACATAGCACAATGATCATGGATTGCCCCAAAACCCTCACAAAATACCTTGACGTTACACTAAAAAATCCTTCCTCAGGCACGATGCTTCAAGACTAACCTGAAAACCTAAGGAAAAGGTTTGATACTACATTCCGAGACCCTTCCACATAGCACAATGTTCATGGATTGCCCCAAACCCTCACAAAATACCTTGACGTTACACTAAAAAATCCTTCCTCAGGCACGATGCTTCAATACTACACTGAAAACCTGAGGAAAAGGTTTGATACTACATTCCGAGACCCTTCCAAATAGCACAATGTTCATGGATTGCCCCAAACCCTCACAAAATACCTTGACGTTACACTAAAAAATCCTTCCTCAGGCACGATGCTTCAATACTACACTGAAAACCTGAGGAAAAGGTTTGATACTACATTCCGAGACCCTTCCAAATAGCACAATGTTCATGGATTGCCCCAAACCCTCACAAAATACCTTGACGTTACACTAAAAAATCCTTCCTCAGGCACGATGCTTCAAGACTAACCTGAAAACCTAAGGAAAAGGTTTGATACTACATTCCAAGACCCTTCCACATAGCACAATGTTCATGGATTGCCCCAAACCCTCACAAAATACCTTGACGTTACACTAAAAAATCCTTCCTCAGGCACGATGCTTCAATACTACACTGAAAACCTGAGGAAAAGGTTTGATACTACATTCCGAGACCCTTCCAAATAGCACAATGTTCATGGATTGCCCCAAACCCTCACAAAATACCTTGACGTTACACTAAAAAATCCTTCCTCAGGCACGATGCTTCAAGACTAACCTGAAAACCTGAGGAAAAGGTTTGATACTACATTCCGAGACCCTTCCAGACAGCACAATGTTCATGGATTGCCCCAAACCCTCACAAAATACCTTGACGTTACACTAAAAAATCCTTCCTCAGACACAATGCTTCAAGACTACACTGAAAACCTGAGGAAAAGGTTTGATACTACATTCCAGGACCCTTCCAGACAGCACAATGTTCATGGATTGCCCCAAACCCTCACAAAATACCTTGACGTTACACTAAAAAATCCTTCCTCAGGCACGATGCTTCAATACTACACTGAAAACCTGAGGAAAAGGTTTGATACTACATTCCGAGACCCTTCCAAATAGCACAATGTTCATGGATTGCCCCAAACCCTCACAAAATACCTTGACGTTACACTAAAAAATCCTTCCTCAGACACGATGCTTCAAGACTACACTGAAAACCTGAGGAAAAGGTTTGATACTACATTCCAGGACCCTTCCAGACAGCACAATGTTCATGGATTGCCCCAAACCCTCACAAAATACCTTGACGTTACACTAAAAAATCCTTCCTCAGGCACGATGCTTCAAGACTAACCTGAAAACCTGAGGAAAAGGTTTGATACTACATTCGGAGCCCCTTCCAAATAGCACAATGTTCATGGTTTGCCCAAAACACTCACACAATACCTTGACGTTACACTAAAAAATCCTTCCTCAGGCACGATGCTTCAATACTACACTGAAAACCTGAGGAAAAGGTTTGATACTACATTCTGAGACCTTTCCAGATAGCACAATGTTCATGGATTGCCCCAAACCCTCACAAAATACCTTTACGTTACACTAAAAAATCCTTCCTCAGGCACGATGCTTCAAGACTAACCTGAAAACCTGAGGAAAAGGGTTGATACTACATTCCGAGACCCTTCCAGATAGCACAATGTTCATGGATTGCCCAAAACCCTCACAAAATACCTTGAAGTTACACTAAAAAATCCTTCCTCGGGCACGATGCTTCAAGACTAACCTGAAAACCTGAGGAAAAGGTTTGATACTACATTCCAAGACCCTTCCAGATAGCACAATGTTCATGGATTGCCCCAAACCCTCACAAAATACCTTGACGTTACACTAAAAAATCCTTCCTCAGGCACGATGCTTCAAGACTAACCTGAAAACCTGAGGAAAAGGTTTGATACTACATTCCAAGACCCTTCCAAATAGCACAATGTTCATGGATTGCCCAAAACCCTCACAAAATACCTTGACGTTACACTAAAAAATCCTTCCTCAGGCACGATGCTTCAATACTACACTGAAAACCTGAGGAAAAGGTTTGATACTACATTCCGAGACCCTTCCAGATAGCACAATGTTCATGGATTGCCCAAAACCCTCACAAAATACCTTGAAGTTACACTAAAAAATCCTTCCTCGGGCACGATGCTTCAAGACTAACCTGAAAACCTGAGGAAAAGGTTTGATACTACATTCCAAGACCCTTCCAGATAGCACAATGTTCATGGATTGCCCCAAACCCTCACAAAATATCTTGAAGTTACACTAAAAAATCCTTCCTCGGGCACGATGCTTCAAGACTAACCTGAAAACCTGAGGAAAAGGTTTGATACTACATTCCGAGACCCTTCCAGATAGCACAATGTTCATGGATTGCCCAAAACCCTCACAAAATACCTTGAAGTTACACTAAAAAATCCTTCCTCGGGCACGATGCTTCAAGACTAACCTGAAAACCTGAGGAAAAGGTTTGATACTACATTCCAAGACCCTTCCAGATAGCACAATGTTCATGGATTGCCCCAAAACCCTCACAAAATACCTTGACGTTACACTAAAAAATCCTTAATCAGGCACGATGCTTCAAGACTAACCTGAAAACCTGAGGAAAAGGTTTGATACTACATTCGAAGACCCTTCCACATAGCACAATGTTCATGGATTGCCCCAAAACCCTCACAAAATACCTTGACGTTACACTAAAAAATCCTTAATCAGGCACGATGCTTCAAGACTAACCTGAAAACCTGAGGAAAAGGTTTGATTCTACATTCCAAGACCCTTCCACATAGCACAATGATCATGGATTGCCCCAAAACCTCACAAAATACCTTGACGTTACACTAAAAAATCCTTCCTCAGGCTCGATGCTTCAAGACTAACCTGAAAACCTGAGGAAAAGGTTTGATACTACATTCCGAGACCCTTCCATACAGCACAATGTTCATGGATTGCCCCAAACCCTCACAAAATACCTTGACGTTACACTAAAAAATCCTTCCTCAGGCACGATGCTTCAAGACTAACCTGAAAACCTGAGGAAAAGGTTTGATACTACATTCCGAGACCCTTCCATACAGCACAATGTTCATGGATTGCCCCAAACCCTCACAAAATACCTTGACGTTACACTAAAAAATCCTTCCTCAGGCACGATGCTTCAAGACTAACCTGAAAACCTAAGGAAAAGGTTTGATACTACATTCCAAGACCCTTCCACATAGCACAATGTTCATGGATTGCCCCAAACCCTCACAAAATACCTTGACGTTACACTAAAAAATCCTTCCTCAGGCACGATGCTTCAATACTACACTGAAAACCTGAGGAAAAGGTTTGATACTACATTCCGAGACCCTTCCAAATAGCACAATGTTCATGGATTGCCCCAAAACCTCACAAAATACCTTGACGTTACACTAAAAAATCCTTCCTCAGGCACGATGCTTCAAGACTAACCTGAAAACCTGAGGAAAAGGTTTGATACTACATTCCGAGACCCTTCCATACAGCACAATGTTCATGGATTGCCCCAAACCCTCACAAAATACCTTGACGTTACACTAAAAAATCCTTCCTCAGGCACGATGCTTCAAGACTAACCTGAAAACCTGAGGAAAAGGTTTGATACTACATTCCGAGACCCTTCCAGACAGCACAATGTTCATGGATTGCCCAAAACCCTCACAAAATACTTTGACGTTACACTAAAAAATCCTTCCTCAGGCACGATGCTTCAAGACTACACTGAAAACCTGAGGAAAAGGTTTGATACTACATTCCGAGACCCTTCCAGACAGCACTATAAGAAATGAATGAAGATAACAGGAGAAGTTGACATGACAAAGGTACCATTACTGAATTAAAACCTAACAATTGAAGACAGCCTTTCCTAACTACCAAAAATAACCATGGATTTCTTAGATGCAGAGAAAACCAATCAATCTCGAGTTATCAGAACGAAGGAAAACCTGATACAAGGAGGTTAGGACCGGGAGAGTGGAAAATTACTGACGAGTAAAGACTATAGAAAATAAGATGATCCCTGAGCATGAAACCATTGGAGAAGGTTCTTGACCAAAACTGACATCTGACAGTTTGCCTTGGCGTTAAAGAAATAAGCATAGAGTATGATGAGATGACATCTGATTTCCTAAGCAATTACTAAGAGATTACACCACAAATATGTGTTTATTAGAAAGGTATATGACAGACTACCAAAAAGCATTTAGGTGGGTATCACAAAGAAGGTCAGTGCTGTATATAAAGTGTCTTGAGGTGCTGATTGTATTTGTAATGTGAATCTTGAATATGTGGGGGTAAACTGCACTGTGTAACCATTCAATCATCACAAGAGATGTTCTACAGAGCAATACATTAACAGATTTTCAATGCCAAAATTATGTAGGATCAAATCAGCCCAAAAGAAAGGTACTGCACTTATAGTACAACACTTGTGGTACCTTTGTGGCTCATTGGGATGTAAAGCAGATACTTTGAAGGTCATAAGAAAACAGAATCATGAGCTGGAGGAAGCAGAATAGCCGTACCACTTGTAAAGGGATATCCCATAAGCAAAATATGAAATTACTACTGATGTTAAATGCTTCTCATTGCAAAAGGGATGTAGCCAATGAAACAGAATGGAAAGCCTGAAATGGTATGACCATACATTTGCTAAATTTCAACCCACAGCAAAGTGACAAGATCAAATTACAAATGAAGAACTGAGTGCCAAGACCATCTGGAGTGAGACAAAGGAAATGCATTTGTAGTGTGGTGTAGAGAAAACCAGTAGATGTTTGCCAATATTTGGTTCTGGCATCACCCAATATGATTATGCACAAGACGAGAGGCTTCAAGATGAAGATATAAACTCAAGAGACTCCGTAACATTCAACAAAGGCAGGAATCTAAGTCAGAACATATATATTGTCAACAGAAAGGCAGCTTATAATGACGACGACAGAGAAACCTATGCAGGAGAGACTGCATGAATCAAAATAAGTATGAACAAACCCTGTATTATAGAGCGAAATAGTAAGATAAAGAAGTGAATGAGAACCACAAACAAATCAGCACTAAAAGAGGACAATGGACATAGAAGAATAATGGGAGCTGATGGCATCTTAGCAATGGAGCTGCACGAAGCCTGGCAACCGAGATCTTCGAAGAATTATTACAGTACCACCGCAGGGTCCAACAATAAAAGCAGGTAAGCATAGTCATTGTTGGAGTGTCAAAAGGAATATAATTCTGACCAATGGAGTGGAATGCATTGCAGTCTAACTTCTCCCATGACTGGAGAATTACCAGCACAAATATCCCTAGGAAATCAAGCATTTCAAGTCTTGTAAATACAGGTATATCGCAATCTAATGCCAGGGAAGAACTGAACTAGAAACATGGGACTACAGTAAAAATTCATGAAGACAGGCTACAATGAATGAAGTCTCTTTGCTGGGAATGCTATGAAGAGAACACATGACATGTCACGAGCTCAGTACGTATGTACTGTACATTAAATAAAGCCTTTGGACAGACTAGGATGTGGAGAACTGTAAGCAAAGTTAAGTGTATATGGGCTGGCGGTTAAGTACAGTATCAAGTTCATATAAAATTTGCACTGGAGTCAAAAGGATGCAGGAGGGACTGAAGAGCAGCAGATTAAATTGTTAACATCAAATGTGGGTTGAGGATAGGCGGTGCGATGTCCCATTGTATGTTCATGACAATAGACTACGAACATGTCAGCTCTGTGATCAATACAAGAAAACAGGAAGAAGACCATCTGTGCTACTGGGTAGCTGGATGACAACACTTGCATTTCAACAGGATATGAAATCTGGGATTGGTGAAGCTGAATAACCCTTTTCAAGCAATAAGTATACTGAATCAATCAAGTATAGTGAAAATTTATGTTCATAAGTTTGTGACATATGACAAGAATGAAAAAAGTGAATGAAAAGATTTTTCCGCTAAAAACAGATTAAGGAATGAAATTTTCACAGGAAGAATACAGTAGGATTGGGCAGAAAATGAACTGCAAAAATAATGCACAGGTCACAACAGACAAAAGAGGATCTCTGTAACTACTAACAACTTAGGAGACATTACTAAATAGACTAAAATAAATAAAAAAGGTCAGAGTAAAAGTGTAAGCAAATGAGAGACGTCGTGGTGGAATTACGATGTGCCGAAAGGAAGAAATATAACCACAAAATTATTCAACAGGTAAAGCAGTTTTCTCATAAACTAATAAAAAATGAATGACGATTAACTGGAGAAGTTGACATGAGGTAAACAGGAAGACTACCAACTGTGCTGCTGGGTGAATTGGATGGCACAAAATGTCCAATGTGACAGAAAATAAAATATACAATTGAGGAAGCAAAATAACTATTGGAAGAAATAAGAATACTGAAATGAATGTTTACATCTATTTGTGGTAAGTTTTGTTCCATGGAATAGACAGCTGGAAGCACATGAACAAGGTGAAAGTGGAGGAGATTTTCCAGTCACAAAAAAAATTAGAGTCTGACACTTTCGCATGATTGAGATAGAACTGGAAGAGAAAAACTAACATGACACTGATGCAGACACACAAAAAACAGAGAAGATGGCAGGTCCACAAATGGCCAACATCTTGGGAGACATGGTACTTGCAAGAGCTGGATTCCACCGACTGGAGGACACTAAAACCAAAGAGCATGATGTTTCAGGTGTGTGATGAGAAGGGAAGACCAACGACAAAGTCACAATAGTATTGAATATGAAAATTACTCCACAGACCATTATGAAGGTCCAAGAACCATATAAAAATAGCCTACAGACACACTTGGAGTAGGTGGGAAGTCAGTGGAATGTGAGAGACGAGAGAATGGAGATTAATCAATCATAAACCTCTCTCATTGCAAGAACAGCTCATGTTGAAGATTCAAACCCTATGCTCTTTGCACTATCTGAAGATTACAATTTGCAACTGTTTAAACTTTCTGGTACTGATTACGTACAGTAGTTTCAGTATTATGCCCACCATTCCCAAACCCTACACATTGCAAATTCAACATATATGTACAAGTAGGCAACATCTCTTCAGCCTGCTTTCCCTGCTTAATACATTTTGTTACTTATCATGCATATGATGTCCCTTCCTCTCTTCATTGCACAGGAAAACATGAGTATGAATAATCAACTGAATGTTGGCCAACCCTATCCAGCAAGTCAGTCCAAATTACCACAGTCTAAACTTTTTACACAATTCCACACATGGCTGAAAAGCAAACACCCTTCCTACCTACATACATAACTGTAGCATGACTGACTTGGCAATGATGACACAAGCAAAAGCAACTGCAGTATCAGAAATGCAGTCACTATGAAAGCAGCATAGTAATTACAGAGAAGTGCCCCTGAAAATCGCAGAAAAACTTCATCCACAAATACCTCCATGAGACAGCTTCTCACAAACATCTTGCATAAGAGTGCTGGAATGCTTTTCATGAAGGAGAATCAGGCAGAGAGAGATGGAATTTGCAATGTGGCCGAGCGCTTGCAATTACGTCTTCGGAAAATTAGCCACCAACTACACTTCCTTAAACCAACAAAATCTTGTCAAGAACACTGCTTCCAACACCAAACTTTTAAGAGCAACAGCAAAGTATGGAGGTGCAAGATGCCAACAAGAAAACACCTATGACTGTGCACAAAAAAGCTAGTGTATAAAGGGTAAAAAAGAAATGAAACAATGGGTAGTTTAAGAAATATGGCCTTCAGAAATAGGGTCAACCCTGTGTTCTTAGTCTTCGCTCCACAAACACAGACCAAACTAAGTGGAATAAGAGTTTCTGGGCAAGGTTATCTACCAGTTCTACCTTCAGGGATTATGATAGGAGGAAAAGACTTCAGTGGACAAGTAGGGCCGACAGTGATGGTTCAGAAGACGTAATGGGAAAAGCTGTACAATTCATGTCAGGCTATGGCACAGTTGCTGGCTACAATGTTTAAAAAGTAAAAGGAAAAAGTTGACAAGTTGACAGTCAACACACATTTAAGAAATGCAGTAATCCAAGTGAGAGCACAATAAATGCTCACAGAAGGACAGCTCATAATAAGGTTCACGGCCAAAAGAACTGTACAGAGAAACCTATGCAATAGAGAACACATGAATTAAAAAAAATATCAATCATGTATTATAGAGAGAAATAGTAACAAAGAAGTCAAGAAGAACCACAAAACAAATCAGTACTAAAAGAGGATGATGGAAATAGCAGAAGAATGAGATAAATTCTGATGGTCTCATAGCAGTGGAGCTGCAATAATTGTTGGGGGATGCAGAAAGTACGTAACTGACCTCTTTCAAGAATGATTACAGTGCCACTGGAGGGTCAAAAGATAATCACTACTGAGGTTTCAAAAGTCTGGGCAATGCAGCAGATTGTATAGCAGGCTGAAGTCAAAAGGAAGCAGAAGGGACTGAAGAGCAAAGATTATATTGGTGTCAAATGTGGGATGAGGGTGGGCATGTGATGTTCCACTGTATGCTAATATAAGACGACCAAGAACATTGAGCTCTGATTTCAATACAAGAAAACAGGAAGACGACCAACTGTGCTACTGAGGTAATTGGATGAAACCAAATGTCCACTGCGATAGAAATGAAGTATAGGATTGGGGAAGCAAAATAACCACTGAAAGAAATGAGAATACTGAAAAGAATGTTTTAAATGTACGATGATAAGTTTAGTAATATGGAACTGGAAGCTGAAAGCACATGAGTGTGTGAATGAGGAGTAGATTTTTCATCCACAAACAGACATTAAGGAAGGATTCTTTCACAGGATAGACACAGGAGGCCTGCAAGAGAAAAACAACAACAAAAAAATGGTGCAGACGACATTAAACAAGAGGCACTAATTCAACAGCTATCAACATCTTCAGAGACATGGCACACTGCAAGAGAAGGATCCTAGCTGCTGGACAAGAGACTAAATACATTAAAATCAAAGCAGTATGAACTAAAAATACAAGCAAATGAAAGACGCACTGGTGGAATTAAGACGTGTCAATGGTAACTGAAGGACAGAGGGCATCCATTAAGTCCTGTCAAATGGACAGGCAGGGAAAAATAGAGTGATCACACTTTACGTGGAGATGAGAATGGTGTTGAGGCAGGTGGAAAGGGCAAACGAGATCTGGAGGCACCGAATCAGCAAATCAACACTACAAAAGGACAGAAAATATTCATGATACCAAAATGGACAAGGTGTGAAATAAGCCAAGTATTCAAAAGGTAGACTGCAGAGAAATACGAAACAAAATAATGATGGGAAGAGAAGAGCATTATTCTCATATAACTAATGGCAAATGAATGAAGATAACTGGAGGAGTTGACAAGACAGAGGTACCAATAATGAATTAAGACCTGATAATTAACGAGAGCCATTAGAAGACTACAAAATAATCATGAATATTAAATATGTTTTTCCTAGATGCAGAGAAAACCCAATCACTGTCGAGCTACCACAATAAATGAAAAGCTTACGCACGAAGGCTAGGACCAGAATAGTGGAAAATGTTTGACAATATCAACATAGAAAGGCAAACGTAAAGTATTCGTGATTAAGAATCATACAGGAATTAGATAATTTGAACATGAAAATACTTGAGAAGTGCTTCAGCGTAACTGATAATTGTCAGTTTGGCTTCAAGTCAAAGAAATAAACAATACAGAGATGTCTTCAGGACGAAGGAACTTTACAAGTACCAAGCAATTACTAGTGATTATACCACAAATTTGTCGATTCTAAAAAGACGTTTGATAGCCTGACAAACAACAATTAGATGGGAACCACTAAAACAGAAGCTACTGTACATTAAAATGACCATTTGAGCTGATGTTTGGGTACCATGACACAAGATACAGATTGAGACTAGAACGGGAATGTCAAATTGAAGTACAAACAGCACTGAGTTCTTCGTCGTTTACCTTGATAAAAGAGGAAACTAAAAAGGAGTATTAAAAGCACTAGTCTCTTGGATCTGCTAAAAAGAGACGACCAACATCAATTGCAGAATCTGAAGGAGACGTAACGCAAACATTCAACAGACGGATGAGTGGAATGGAGTGAAAGGACAATCAATGCTAACAAAATGAACTTTTATGGTAACTGGGAAAGATGCAATGTCAAAAGAACATGTGGGAGAGAAAATGTTGGTCACAGAGGATCTTTTAGGATGGTCACGGATGTTTTAGGAGAAGTGCGAGGTGTGGAAATCTGTAGTATGTATCAACTGGAATATATTATGTAACAAGATAAGACTCCGGACTGTCAATTATAAAAGGAGGTGTTGGAAATGCGTAAGAATAACTGGGAAAGAGAAAGATGAGGAAAAACCAAGTTAAAAAAAATGTAGTTGAATCACGTCACTGGACTAAACTTCCTCTTCAATATAACCTCAAAAATACAGGCACCTTCTGGCACTCATATTTGCAGCAGCTATCAAGCCTGATCAGAAGCACAGTTACGAATACTGCACAACATTGGAAAAACTTGCCAAATGCTTTGGCAAAAACTTATGGATTACCTGACCCCAGTAATTTATAGACAACCTTGATATATATATCCTAATGACTGACACCCCAGAAACTCAACTTCAGACAACACAAAGATATATAACGAGAATGAAAAGGGAATTTGATCTTACCCTACCACAACTAAAGCAACAATATTTCAATAAAAAGAGAAGATTCAAAGTGTTTAATAGGTACAAGATGAGGCCTATATTAGGAAAATAAAGAAAACATGGAAAAAACAATAAAATTTGAACACTTACCACCTCATTGGGGGTGAACTGCAGTCGTTGGCAACCTGTAAAACAAAAGTCAAATTGAGTTCAAGTTGCAACAGGTCAACTTAAAGGCTTAAATAGTACACTGTTTCTTTTCAATTTCCACAATGCTACTTAAATCCTGACTTATTTCAGTAATAGCAACTAAACAGGCAGAAATAGGGACAATCTCCATTCTCCCATCATGAAGAGCAGAATGAAAGCTGGCAAGACTTTATATCACCCTGATATCTGGCTTCCAAAGCTGGTGCTGAATTGGACAAAGCTATGGGATACCCTTAGTAATTTCCAAAATACCCGATGATGGGCAAAGAAGGGGGAATTCAAGATTAGTACACATCAACACAAGATGGCAGAGTGGTGAGGGTATAAAAATAGGGGAACTAATTTAATTAATGAAAACCTGACTAAGCTGAACACTGTTGTACTTTCAGCCAATCAGTGCTTAAGACTGTGAAAAGGAAGAGTTGGAGTGGATGGAAAGGAAGAAAGAAGAAAGTAGTAGGAAAAATATATGAGAAAACGAGAGAAGAACAAATTCCGATCTATGATGGAAGGGGAGACACACTAACGAGAAGAAACTCTGCAAGCAAATGAAACGGTTCTGGGTAGAAGAAATTAACAAAATGCACGAGAACAGAACTAAACAAATATGGAATGAAGAGGAAAGGAAATATGAAAGGGGGTTACAACAGGAGTATGAAGAAGGGGACATATACAACAATAAATTCTAGAACAAGACCTAAACAATAAGAGTAATGTGGATGTTTAAACTAAACGAGGGAAACGTGAAAAAATGATAAGATAAACTGGAGAAGAAAGAAAAAGGACCAGACGGCTTAAGACCAGAACTGAAAAAGGTTATAAGAAAAAAGGAGAATAGTACAAATATTCTAACAGTTAACAAAGTGAAATAGAAACTAAGAAACCACAGGAATGGAGGAGGAATGGAGGCAGTCAAAAACTAATATGTCAAGAGAAAATTCAGATTACTACTGTGAAAGAATAGATGCCAATAGCCATAACAAACATCTCCTACAAAAGATTGGTGACACTGATTAAGGAAGACACACAGGAACATCTTAGACCACATGATGACTACATGATGAGGCCATAAAAAACCAAGGATGATTTTCAAGAGGAGGGAGAATGGAAGACGATACTTATTTATACAGCAGTGTATTGTAGAAAAGAGCTACAGAAGGACGACCTACAGAAGAAAGCAAAGACTGACAGTAATACTGACATTCCAGGAAGGCTAGAACACATAACATATGGATAAAAGGGGCAGAAAGTAGGACAGATGAATGACCAAAAAGACCTTTTGAAAAAATCGCAAAAAAGGCACAAATGAAAAAGATTAAGGGAAATTCTCACATGCAAAGCCCATCAGAGAAGATAATGGAAATTTACCAAGATCCTCCAATATGATTCCAACTTACCTGGAGATATATGAAGCTCAAACAAGGCCATTGATTCTAAGCAGCCACCTGGGGTTTAGACTGAACCTGAAATAAAAGGAAGAATCAGTCTTGCCATAAATTTAATATTTCTATACTATGACAATATCTTTAAAAGAAATATGACTATATTGCATCAAGATTCAAGAATGTAATGGAGAAAGAAAACCACAATAAAATTAATCAACAAAGAGTAATGATTTCATATTGATATTTACCATCGTCAGTTGGCTAAAATACTCCCAGGTAGCTCCATTGGCAGTGGCCATCAAGCCTGCAAAGATGGAAAGGATAACATAAGAATTTTGGCCGTCCAAAATACATAAAAAATTGAATTGTCTGAGTTAACAAAAAGTTCTCTCACTGTTCTGTGAGTTTCTTCCATAAGGTCAATATAAGAGTCCAATTTTACCAGTAACCTCATGATAACGTTAACTTACCTTTTCATTTAGAAATTAACAGACTTTCTCTGTAAGAGAGCAGAGTCAAGACCCCTTCACTTCACCTGCGAAATAATAATAATAATAATTAGTCTTGGAATAAATTTAATGTTTTTATATGTCTAACAAAACCTGACAAGATAAGGGTGATAAATCTTGCTTATTTGTCCACTGTTCAAATCAAGTGAAAAAGGTTAACACAACTGAATCCCTGTTACAACACTTATTTCTGTCAAATCTCAAGAGTGTTTAACAAGGAATTTTAGTAGAGAGTCAAAGAATTACTGTAACTTGAGGACATAAGATTTCTGCTTTTTTTTTTTATTTCAACAGACTTGGACATGCAATGATGTTCTATTCAAGAAAAAAGAAAAATTCCACTTAATACTTCTCATTTTTTTCAATCCCCTATGCAGCAAGTGATTTAAGGTACTTAAATGTTTCAATAAAAAGGTGAACCTCACATTTGTATTTTGTAAACCTGTCCTACTCAGAAAAATCTCAACAGTCCTGATAACAGCTGATTAAAATAAGCTAACAAAATTTTCATTCTTGAACTGTTACTGAAACTATCTTGTTCCTGAGTTGTTACTTGAACCAATTCCTGATAGATTTGAACTGAGGAAGGAAAGACCTACCTTCCTGCACCAGCAGGTAGATCTCAGGGGCTCTCTCCCTCTCCAGGTGGCTGTCTTTGCTGACTCTGTGAAATAAAAGATACTTGTTAAGACTTTTGTCTTTGTCTAACAGACATTCTTGATGTTCCTTGTAACTTTAAGCTTTAAACTTAAGATCAGGATTGGAAGATCTAATTTTAAAAGTAGATTCTTTAAGTGTGGAATCCAATGTTACTTAAATCGACTTTCATTTAGAATTAAGACTCAACATGCACAGAACAGGATACCAAGATTTCTCTGCTCCAAAAAGGGTGAGAGCTGTCTAGGAACTAATCACCCAAAGGAATTATTACTACTATTGCTATGATAATGTGATGAACATTAATACTGTGTTATTATTGTTGTTATTACTTTATAGGAATAAGTCTTTTTGACTGGGGGTACATATTTAAGGTGTACAGAATAAGGGACTTCTACAGTCCCACAGCCTGAAACAAACAGGAATAACACATGGATAAAAGGGGCAGAGGGTAGAACAGATTCATGACCAAAAACACCTTTTGAAAAAAGTGCAAAACAGGGACAGATGAAAAAGATTAAGGGAAATTCTCACATGAAAAGCCCATCAGAGAAGACAGTGGAAATTTACCAAGAACTTCCAATATGATTCCAACTTACCTGAAGATATATGAAGCTCAAACAAGGCCATTGATTCTAAGCAGCCACCTGGGGTTTAGACTGAATCTGAAATAAAAAGAAGAATCAGTCTTGCCATAAATTTAATATTTCTATACTATGACTATCTTTAAAAGAAATATAACTATATTGCATCAAGATTCAAGAGTGTAATGGAGAAAGAAAACCACAATAAAATTAATCAACAAAGAGTACAGATTTCATATTGATATTTACCATTGTCAGTTGGCTAAAATACTCCCAGGCAGCTCCATTGGCAGTGGCCTTATAGTACAGCCTGCAAAGATGGAACGGACAACATAAGAACTTTGGCCGTCCAAAATCACATAAAAAAAATTGAACTGTCGGAGTAACAAAAAGTTCTCTCACTGTTCTGTGAGTTTCTTCCATAAGGTCAATATAAGAGTCCAATTTTACCTGTAACCTCATGATAATGTTAACTTACCTTTTCATTTAGAAATTAACAGACTTTCTCTGTAAGAGAGCAGAGTCGAGACCCCTTCCCTTCACCTGTGAAATAATAATAATAATTAGTCTTGGAAAAAATTTAATGTTTTTATATGTCTAACAAAACCTGACAAAATAAGGGTGATGAATCTTGCTTATTTGTCCACTCTTCAAATCAAGTGAAAAAGGTTAACACAACTGAATCCCTGTTACAACACTTGTTTCTGTCAAATCTCAAGAGTGTTTAACAAGGAATTTTAGTAGAGTCAAAGAATTACTGTAACTTGAGGACATAAGATTTCTGCTTTTTTTTTTTATTTCAACAGACTTGGACATGCAATGATGTTCTATTCAAGAAAAAAGAAAAATTCCACTTAATACTTTTCATTTTTTTCAATTCCCTATGCAGCAAGTGATTTAAGGTACTTAAATGTTTCAATAAAAAGGTGAATCTGACAATAGTATTTTGTAACTCTCCTACTCAGAAAAATCTCAAATGTCCTGATAACAGCTGATTAAAATAAGCTAACAAAATTTTCATTCTTGAAATGTTACTGAAACTATCTTGTTCCCGAGTTGTTACTTGAACCAATTCCTGATAGATTTGAACTGAGGAAAGAAAGACCTACCTTCCTGCACCAGCAGGTAGATCTCAGGGGCTCTCTCCCTCTCCAGGTGGCTGTCTTCGCTGAATCTGTGAAATAAAAGATACTTGTTAAGACTTTTGTCTTTGTCTAACAGACATTCTTGATGTTCCTTGTAACTTTAAGCTTTAAACTTAAGATCGGGGTTGGAAGATCTACTCTTAAAAGTAGATTATTTAAGTGTGGAATCCAATGTTACTTAAATCGACTGTTTCATTTAGAATTAAGACTCAACATGCACAGAACAGGACACAAAGATTTCTCTGCTCCAAAAAGGGTGAGAGTTGTCTTTTGGAACTAATCCCCCAAAGGAATTATTACTACTATTGCTATGATAATGTGATGAACATTAATACTGTGTTATTATTATTGTTGTTATTACTTCATAGGAATAAGTCTTTTTGACTGGGGGTACATATTTAAGGTGTACAGAATAAGGGACTTCTACAGTCCCACAGCCTGAAACAAACAGGAATAACACATGGATAAAAGGGGCAGAGGGTAGAACAGATTCATGACCAAAAAGACCTTTTGAAAAAAGTGCAAAACAGGGACAGATGAAAAAGATTAAGGGAAATTCTCACATGAAAAGCCCATCAGAGAAGACAGTGGAAATTTACCAAGAACTTCCAATATGATTCCAACTTACCTGAAGATATATGAAGCTCAAACAAGGCCATTGATTCTAAGCAGCCACCTGGGGTTTAGACTGAACCTGAAATAAAAAGAAGAATCAGTCTTGCCATAAATTTAATATTGCTATAATATTTCTATATAATGACAATATTTTTAAAAGAAATATAACTATATTGCATCAAGATTCAAGAGTGTAATGGAGAATGAAAACCACAATAAAATTAATCAACAAAGAGTACTGATTTCATATTGATATTTACCATCGTCAGTTGGCTAAAATACTCCCAGGCAGCTCCATTGGCAGTGGCCTTATAGTACAGCCTGCAAAGATGGAACGGACAACATAAGAACTTTGGCAGTCCAAAATCACATAAAAAATTGAATTGTCAGAGTAACAAAAAGGTCTCACTGTTCTGTGAAATTCTACCGTAAGGTCAATATAAAAGCCCAATTTTACCAGTAACCTCATGATAATGTTAACTTACCTTTTCATTTAGAAAGTAAGAGACTTTCTATATAAGAGAGCATAGTCGAGACCCCTTCTCTTCACCTGCAAAATAAAAATAATAATTAGTCTTGCAATAAATTTAATGTTTTTATATATCTAACAAAACATGACATGAGGGGGGTGATAAATCTTGCTTATTTGTCCACTGTTCAAACCAAGTGAAAAAGGTTAACACAACTGAATCCCTGTTACAACACTTGTTTCTGTCAAATCTCAAGAGTGTTTAACAAGGAATTTTAGTAGAGTCAAAGAATTACAGTAACTTGAGGACATAAGATTTCTGCTTTTTTTTTTTATTTCAACAGACCTGGACATGCAATGATGTTCTATTTAAGAAAAAAGAAAAATTCCACTTAATACTTTTCATTTATTCAATCCCCTATGCAGCACGTGATTTAAGGTACTTAAATGTTTCAATAAAAAGGTGAATCTGACAATAGTATTTTGTAACTCTCCTACTCAGAAAAATCTCAACTGTCCTGATAATAACTGATTAAAATAAGCTAACAAAATTTTCATTCTTGAACTGTTACTGAAACTATCTTGTTCCTGAGTTGTTACTTGAACCAATTCCTGATAGATTTGAACTGAGGAAGGAAAGACCTACCTTCCTGCACCAGCAGGTAGATCTCAGGGGCTCTCTCCCTCTCCAGGTGGCTGTCTTCACTGAATCTGTGAAATAAAAGATACTTGTTAAGACTTTTGGCTTTGTCTAACAGACATTCTTGATGTTCCTTGTAACTTTAAGCTTAAAACTTCTGATCAGGGTTGGACAACTCTTTAAAGTGGATTATGAAAGTGTGGATTCCAATGTTACTTCAATGGACTGTTTCATTTAGAATTAAGACTCAACATGCACAGAACAGGATACCAAGATTTCTCTGCTCCAAAAAGGGTGAGAGCTGTCTTTTGGAACTAATCCCCCAAAGGAATTATTACTACTATTGCTATGATGACGTGACGAACATTAATACTGTATTATTATTATTGTTGTTATTATTAACATTATAGGAATAAGTCTTTTTGACTGGAGGTACATATTTAAGGACCCACAATCCCACACATGTGAAAGTACCTTGAGAACTTTGTGCTAAGTATTTTAATCATTAGACCTCAGTTTCAAAACTACGAAGTTCTGGTAAAAAAAAACTTGAGCTATTCATTAGAGCTAAATTATTCACCTCCACTCTCCTGGCCACAACAAACAAAACCGCAGTTTGAATGTGAACAGTTCACAACAACAGCTCCTTTAGTCAAAGGAGAGAGAAAACCAGACTGAACAAGACACTAAGGAAAGTCTGACTTGTTAAAAAACTGAACCCAGTTGACAGAAATGTCAGCAGGCTAGCTTACCAAAGAAGGATCCACAATAACTTACAGAAATGTTTCAGTAATGGAACAACAGTACAACCACACTAAAATTATAATGTCCAGTACAGGAAGAGGAGGAACTCCCCTCCATAAACGCACCAACACATAGCGAAAATAAACACAAAGTCGCAAAGACTCACATTAAATTCGTAAAACTGACAAAGTATTACAGAAAAACTTTAATCAGCAACTGGAATTTAGAAGTAAATTAGCTATTTGAGGAAGGAGATTTGTCCTAATTGGAAGGACAATAACACATCCAAAACTCAGGCCACAAGGTGAAGTGTGTGTGTGTGTGTGTGTGTGTGTGTGTGTGTAAATTAACACCCTAAGGAGGGTTTTTATCTAACTGGAAGGAAACTAACACATTCAGCAACTCAATACACAAAGGGAAATCTAGAGGCAGCAGCTTCAATTAAAATTTCACATAACCACACTGGCTTATTTGCACAATAACCCAACTGCAGAGGAATACAGGACAAGCACAGTGAATCCAATATGTCATACCAGCAGGGGACAATTCACAATTCACAATTTTTCAACAACCAGGATACAGACTGGGAAGGAGGCTGGTCATGCTTCCTAGAGAGTAGCAAGTTACCCAATGTTGGATCACAAGACATCAAATACTTATCACTAATGTCTGGCCACCGTGGGACACACTCGTACATTGAGGTAGAAACGAACACGTGCCTTTGGAAAACGAGACGGGGGAGGCTGAGACAAGGAACAAGATGGAACTCTGGCAGACCAACAATGCCTCTGCAAATAGTAGCAACCTGCGAGCACGTGCTCAACACTAGAAATGCACCTCGCCACATCTAACAAGCAGCGCGCACATCGAAGCTGCACAAACGTTTGATTACCTTAAGATGATGATGTTAAAACTTCAACAAACATTACAGTGTAAGAAGAAATTGCAGGAATATCATATCAGAGAACCTTTCTTCAGGAGAAGCAAAGTTCTGGAAATAACTACTACTGGGAAGCAATCTGTCTGTCTGTCTGTCTGTCTGTCTGTCTGTCTGTGTCTCTCTCTCTCTCTCTCTCTCTCTCTCTCTCTCTCTCTCTCTCTCTCTCTCTCTCTCTCTCAAACTATTAGCCTCAACAATCTAAGCCACTAGACTGCCAAAAAAATTGACAGTGTTCAAGGAAACACAAAAGAGTACAGAGATGCACTCATCCTAAATACAAGGAAAGGGAATTTGCAATTCTCAATCCATGTACAGGAGCTCCTGAGTTATTTCCATAATACTATTGTTCACAAGACTTTAATTTTTTACCAGTGAGCAGATGAATGTAACCACAATTAACAAGACTTGTGAATATAAGAACACTTCGTACTGATGTCTGTACATAGCAAAGAACCCACTTCTAGACGGGAGCACAAACACTATCAATGTCCTCCCAGGCAAAGTACCTATGCAATGTATATATGCCGACAGGTTACTGATATGAGGTGGGTGGAGAGGAAAGGATTAACCAAGTACCATAAACCCCACAAATCACCTAAGCTTGTTCCCTTGACTGCCGTACTGTACTTTACGAGGATGTGATTTCTAAGAACTATGAAAGCCATTGCTCTCTTTGGTTTTCCCTTAACTCTCCTAGGGGTCATGTTTGTGGTGTGCTTTTGTTTGTGCTGATGACTTTATGCCAATGAAATTGAAAAACTTTGCTGAGTATGGTAAGAATGAATCTTATTCGTTATATAAAATCATTCCTTAATCGGGCAAGTTGAAATAATCCTCAATTTTCTGACACCCCTGGTATTGAATGACCATGTTTGAGCTGATTCACTGCAGTGTGGGATATGTATGCAATATTATGTAGATTTTTTATTAATTAGCCATAAAATATTCAAGCATTACCTCAACGAACTTAGGTTAAGTGGGCCATATTGTTTCATGCTTGCAGGCACCACTAAGGAGATACTGGCTAGAAGATGTATGGACATTTGTTGTGTACAGGAGGTAAAATATATGGAAATATCAATACAGTTGATTGTTGCACGAAGAAATATAAACAAGATTTAAAATGCAATGAGCATACAAGTCAAAGAAGCAATGGCTGGAGACAAAACAAGTAGGGCAACGTATGAAAGAATGAAATCCGTATCTCAAATTCTGTGTCAGCTTCAACCTTTATCGGATTAGAAAAGAAAAACTCTCTCCATTCTGTGTCCTGTAATCTGACTGCCTCAACTATCAGAACTATCTTTTCAGGAATTCCTGGGCTATCCTACAGGTCTTTGCCCCCTGATATTTCCAAATCTACTGCTTTTCTAAATGTCACTTTTTGGAATGAAGGTAACACATCTGATCCCAGTATAATCACTATCTGAAACAAGCAACCGGCTAAAAGCATTAACGGCCAAGTCATTGACGAACAGATCAGAAAATAAGAAAGCCTGACAAAGAAAGAAAAGAGGAAAGACAGGGAAAAGAGCATTTTATAATAAACAAGGGAAAAGGTGACACTCTACAATAAGTAAATTTAGGAGGAATACGATTGCATCAGAAGTCGCTGGAATAAAACTGAGAAATGTTGCTAAAACTGATACTGCAATTGTTCGTTTGCCAACAGAGGCTACCAGAACACAAACAGTCTAAAATGTGGCCCTGAAGAATGTAACATAAAACTTATTTGTGGATTCTGAGAAGGCATTTGACCAACAATTATACATCACATAGGCAAAAACTACCAGAAAGACACTTTGAACTAGTGATGCTACTCCATAACACAAAACCTAGAGTGACAACAGTGGATTACCCACGAGTCATTTGGTGTTTATTAAAGTAAATGGGGAATTCTACAAGCGGAAGAAATAGCGCTAACAGTATAATCTGAGGACAAAGTTAGAGAAATGTTCTAAAGAATGAATGTGTTATGGAAATGAAAGGACTGAAAATCAGTGCAAGACCAAACTTCCAGTGACTGGAAGACAAGAAAAAAGTACCGTATGACATAAATTCAAGGCCCTGTCTTTTCCACCCCCCACTGAACTTCCAAAATATCCAGTCTGAATATTTTGTACTAACTGGCATAAACAAACTAGACCAAGTCTATAAACAATACACTGCACCAGAGAAGCACTGAAAATACATTGAACCACACTGGAGTACCAATTAATACCAGTTAGCCTGCTACTCCTTTCTTGCTCTGCTAAGTTTGTCTCGTCTATGAAAATTCCCCCAATATAGCCTAAGTTACTGGAGACCCTGGAATGGAATGACCACATACATCCTACATTTCAGGACTGAGCAAATTGGGAAGATCATTTTACAAATGAAGAGTGCCAAGAACATCTGGTTTTGGAGGAAGGAAGCAGGGTTATAGTACAGTGTAGAGAAAATAAGTAGATGCTTGCAAATGCTTGGTTCTGGCATCACCAAAGATGATTATGGACATGACGAGAGGCTTCAAGATCAAGTAAAAAACTAGACACACACTAAAACATTCAACAAAGGCAGTAATCCAAGAGAGAAGATCGTAAGTGTTAACAGAAGGGCAGCTTATAATGATGTTGATGGTCCACAAACAAAGTTCTAAAAGAGGATAAAGGAAATGGCAGCGGAATAATTCAATAAAGGCTGATGGTCTCATAGCAATGGAGCTGCAAGTAGTGTTCAAGATGAACAATTTGTAACTGAGCTCTTTAAAGAATGACTACAGTATCACTGGAGGGTCCAACACCAATAAAAGTAGGGAAGAATAATCACTGTTGAGATTTCAAAAGGAATAATTCTTGCCGACTGCTCCCATGACAGTAGAGTAGAATTACAAACACAGATATCCCCATGAAATCAAGCATTTTAAGCATGCCATAAATACAGGAATGTTGCAATCTAGTTTCAGGGAAGAACTGGACTCAAGATATGGTAGCAAAGTTGAAGTTCAAGGAAGATAGGCTACAACGAATGCAGTCTTTGTGCTGAGAATGCCATAACGAGAATACGACACGTCAAGCTCAGTACGTACGTACTGTACATTACATAAAGCCTTTGGACAGACTGGGACTTGGAAAACTATTAAACACAGTCAGTGCATATGGGAAGGAGTTTCAAGTACAGTATCAAGTGGATATGAAACTGGTACCAGGGTACAAAAAATCAGTAGGGACTGAAGTGGAGCATATTAAATTTGGTGATGGAAAATGTGGGGTGATGTCCCATTGTATGCTGACGACTAAAGATCGAGACCAAGTTAGCTTTGTGTTCAATACGGGAAAATAAAATCAAATGAGAAAAATAGGAAACAAAAGAATGATGGAAAAAGACAAGCAATATTCTCAAACTATAAGAAATGAATGAAGATAACAGGAGAAGTTGACATGACAAAGGTACCAATACTGAATTAGAACCTAACAATTGAAGACAGCCTTTCCTAACTACCAAAAAACAACCATGGATTTCTTAGATGCAGAGAAAACCAATCAATCTCGAGTTATCAGAACGAAGGAAAACCTGATACAAGGAGGTTAGGACCGGGAGAGTGGAAAATATTTGACGGTTAAGGAAACTGTAAATTACTGACGAGTAAAGACTATAGAAAATAAGATGATCCCTGAGCATGAAAACATTGGAGAAGGTGCTTGACCAAAACTGACATCTGACAGTTTGCCTTGGCGTCAAAGAAATAAGCATAGAGTATGATGAGATGACATCTGATTTCCTAAGCAATTACTAAGAGATTACACCACAAATATGTGTTTATTAGAAAGGTATATGACAGACTACCAAAAAGCATTTAGGTGGGTATCACAAAGAAGGTCAGTGCTGTATATAAAGTGTCTTGAGGTGCTGATTGTATTTGTAATGTGAATCTTGAATATGTGGGGGTAAACTGCACTGTGTAACAATTCAAGCATCACAACAGATGTTCTACAGAGCAATACATTAACAGATTTTCATGCCAAAATTATGTAGGATCAAATCAGCCCAAAAGAAAGGTACTGCACTTATAGTACAACACTTGTGGTACCTTTGTGGCTCATTGGGATGTAAAGCAGATACTTTGAAGGTCATAAGAAAACAGAATCATGAGCTGGAGGAAGCAGAATAGCCGTACCACTTGTAAAGGGATATCCCATAAGCAAAATATGAAATTACTACTGATGTTAAATGCTTCTCATTGCAAAAGGGATGTAGCCAATGAAACAGAATGGAAAGCCTGAAATGGTATGACCATACATTTCCTAATTTCAACCCACAGCAAAGTGACAAGATCAAATTACAAATGAAGAACTGAGTGCCAAGACCATCTGGATTGAGACAAAGGAAATGCATTTGTAGTGTGGTGTAGAGAAAATCAGTAGATGTTTGCCAATATTTGGTTCTGGCATCACCCAATATGATTATGCACAAGACGAGAGGTTTCAAGATGAAGATATAAACTCAAGAGACTCTGTAACATTCAACAATGGCAGGAATCTAAGTCAGAACCTATATATTGTTAACAGAAAGGCAGCTTATAATGACGACGACAGAGAAACCTATGCAGGAGAGACTGCATGAATCAAAATAAGTATGAACAAACCCTGTATTATAGAGCGAAATAGTAAGATAAAGAAGTGAATGAGAACCACAAACAAATCAGCACTAAAAGAGGACAATGGACATAGAAGAATAATGGGATCTGATGGCATCTTAGCAATGGAGCTGCACGAAGTCTTGCAACCGAGATCTTCAAAGAATTATTACAGTACCACCGCAGGGTCCAACAATAAAAACAGGTAAGGATAGTCATTGTTGGTGTGTCAAAAGGAATACAATTCTGTCCAATGGAGTGGAATGAACTGCAGTCTCACTTCTCCCATGACTGGAGAATTACCAGCACAGCTATCCTTAGGAAACCAAGCATTTTAAGTCTTGTAAATACAGGTACATCACAATCTAATGCCAGGGAAGAACTGAACTAGAAATAAGGGAATACAGTTAAAATTCATGAAGACAGGCTACAATGAATGAAGTCTCTTTGCTGGGAATGCTATGAAGAGAACACATGACATGTCACGCGCTCAGTACGTATGTACTGTACATTAAATAAAGCCTTTGGACAGACTAGGATGTGGAGAACTGTAAGCAAAGTTAAGTGTATATGGGCTGGCGGTTAAGTACAGTATCAAGTTCATATAAAATTTGCACTGGAGTCAAAAGGATGCAGGAGGGACTGAAGAGCAGCAGATTAAATTGGCAACATCAAATGTGGGTTGAGGATAGGCAGTGCGATGTCCCATTGTATGTTCATGACAATAGACTACGAACATGTCAGCTCTGTGATCAATACAAGAAAACAGGAAGAAGACCATTTGTGCTACTGGGTAGCTGGGTGACAACACTTGCATTGCAATATGATATGAAGTCTGGGATTGGTGAAGCTGAATAACCTTTTCAAGAAATAAGTATACTGAATCAGTCAAGTATGGTGAAAATTTATGTTCATAAGTTTGTGACATATGACAAGAATGAAAAAAGTGAATGAAAAGATTTTTCTGCTAAAAACAGATTAAGGAATGAAATTTTCACAGGAAGAATACAGTAGGACTGGGCAGAAAATGAACTGCAAAAATAATGCACAGGTCATGACAGACGAAAGAGGATCTCTGTAACTACTAACAACTTAGGAGACATTACTAAATAGGCTAAAATAAAAAAAAGTCAAGAGTAAAAGTGTAAGCAAATGGGAGACGTAGTGGTGGAATTACGATGTGCCGAAAGGAAGAAATATAACCACAAAATGATGCAACAAGAAAAGCAGTTTTCTCATAAACTAATAAAAAATGAATGACGATAACTGGAGAGGCTGACATGAGGAAAACAGGAAGACGACCAATTGTGCTGCTGGGTGAACTGGATGGCACAAAATGTCCACTGTGATAGAAAGTGAAATATACAATTGGGAAGCAAAATAACTATTGGAAGAAATAAGAATACTGAAAAGAATGTTTACATGTATTTGTGGTAAGTTTTCTTACATGGAATAAACAGCATGAACGAGGCTTAAGTGGAGGAGATTTTCCAGTCACGAAAAAATTAAAGAGTGACGCTTTTGCATGATGGAGATCGAACTGGATGAGAAAAACTACCATGACACTGATGCAGACACACAAAAAACAGAGAAGAAGGGAAGTCCACAAATGGCCAACATCTTGGGAGACATGGTACTTGCAAGAGCTGGATTCCACCAACTGGGGGACACTAAAACCAAAAGCATGATGTTTCAGGTGTGTGATGAGAAGGGGAAGGCCAACGATAAAGTCACAATAGTACTGAACATGAAAATGACTCCAAAGACCATTACGAAGGTCCCAGAACCGTATCAAAACAGCCTACAGAGACACTTGGAGTAGGTGGGAAGTCAGTGGAGTGTGAGAGACGAGAGAATGGAGATTAATCAATCCTAAAGCTCTCTCATTGCAAGAACAGCTCATGTTGAAGATTCAAACCCTATGCTCTTTGCACTATCTGAAGATTACAATTTGCAACCGTTTAAACCTTCTGGTACTGATTACAGACAGTTTCAGTTATGCCCACCATTCCCAAACCCTACACATTGCAAATTCAACATATATGTACATGTAGGCAACATCTGTTCAAATTGCTTTCCCTGCTTAATACATTTTGTTAATTATCATGCATAAGATGTCCCCTCCTCTCTCTATTGCACAGGAAAACATGACTATGAATAATCAACTGAATGTTGGTCAACCCTATCCAGCAAGTCAGTCCAAATTACCATAGTCTAAACTTTTGACACAATTCCACACATGGCTGAACAACAAGCACCCTTCCTACCTACATACATAGCTGTAGCATGACTGACTTGGCAATGATGACACAAGCAAAAGCAACTGCAGTATCAGAAATGCAGTCACTATGAAAGCAGCATAGTAATTACAGAGAAGTGCCCCTGAAAATTGCAGAAAAACTTCATCCACAAATACCTCCATGAGACAGCTTCTCACAAACATCTTGCATAAGAGTGCTGGAATGCTTTTCATGAAGGAGAATCAGGCAGAGAGAGATGGAATTTGCAATGTGGCCGAGCGCTTGCAATTACGTCTTCGGAAAATTAGCCACCAACTACACTTCCTTAAACCAACAAAATCTTGTCAAGAACACTGCTTTCAACACCAAACTTTTAAGAGCAACAGCAAAGTATGGAGGTGCAAGATGCCAACAAGAAAACACCTATGACTGTGCACAAAAAAGCTAGTGTATAAAGGGTAAAAAAGAAATGAAACAATGGGTAGTTTAGGAAATATGGCCTTCAGAAATAGGGTCAACCCTGTGTTCTAAGTCTTCGCTCCACAAACACAGACCAAACTAAGTGGAATAAGAGTTTCTGGGCAAGGTTATCTACCAGTTCTACCTTCAGGGATTATGATAGGAGGAAAAGACTTCAGTGGACAAGTAGGGCCGACAGTGATGGTTCAGAAGACGTAATGGGAAAAGCTGTACAATTCATGTCAGGCTATGGCACAGTTGCTGGCTACAATGTTTAAAAAGTAAAAGGAAAAAGTTGACAAGTTGACAGTCAACACACATTTAAGAAATGCAGTAATCCAAGTGAGAGCACAATAAATGCTCACAGAAGGACAGCTCATAATAAGGTTCACGGCCAAAAGAACTGTACAGAGAAACCTATGCAACAGAGAACACATGAATTAAAAAAAATATCAATCATGTATTATAGAGAGAAATAGTAACAAAGAAGTCAAGAAGAACCACAAAACAAATCAGTACTAAAAGAGGATGATGGAAATAGCAGAAGAATGAGATAAATTCTGATGGTCTCATAGCAGTGGAGCTGCAATAATTGTTGGGGGATGCAGAAAGTACGTAACTGACCTCTTTCAAGAATGATTACAGTGCCACTGGAGGGTCAAAAGATAATCACTACTGAGGTTTCAAAAGTCTGGGCAATGCAGCAGACTGTATAGCAGGCTGAAGTCAAAAGGAAGCAGAAGGGACTGAAGAGCAAAGATTATATTGGTGTCAAATGTGGGATGAGGGTGGGCATGTGATGTTCCACTGTATGCTAATATAAGAAGACCAAGGACATTAAGCTCTGATTTCAATACAAGAAAACAGGAAGACGACCAATTGAGCTACTGAGGTAACTGGCTGGAACCAAATGTCCGCTGCGATAGAAATGAAGTATAGGATTGGGGAAGCAAAATAACCACTGAAAGAAATGAGAATACTGAAAAGAATGGTTTAAATGTATGATGATAAGTTTAGTAATATGGAACTGGAAGCTGAAAGCACACGAGTGTGTGAATGAGGAGTAGATTTTTCATCCACAAACAGACATTAAGGAAGGATTCTTTCACCAGATAGACACAGGAGGCCTGCAAGAGAAAAACAACAACAAAAAATTGGTGAAGACGACATTAAACAAAAGAGGCACCAATTCAACACCTATCAGCATCTTCAGAGACATGGCACACTGCAAGAGAAAGATCCTAGCTGCTGGACAAGAGACTAAATACATTAAAATCAAAGCAGTATGAACTAAAAATACAAGCAAATGAAAGACGCACTGGTGGAATTAAGACGTGTCAATGGTAACTGAAGGACAGAGGGCATCCAGTAAGTCCTGTCAAATGGACAGGCAGGGAAAAATAGAGTGATCACAATTTACGTGGAGATGAGAATGGTGTTGAGGCAGGTGGAAAGGGCAAACGAGATCTGGAGGCACCGAATCAGCAAATCAACACTACAAAAGGACAGAAAATATTCATGATACCAAAATGGACAAGGTGTGAAATAAGCCATGTATTCAAAAGGTAGACTGCAGAGAAATACGAAACAAAATAATGATGGGAAGAGAAGAGCATTATTCTCATAAAACTAATGGCAAATGAATGAAGATAACTGGAGGAGTTGACAAGACAGAGGTACCAATAATGAATTAAGACCTGATAATTAACGAGAGCCATTAGAAGGCTACAAAATAATCATGAATATTAAATATGTTTTTGCTAGATGCAGAGAAAAACCAATCACTGTCGAGCTACCACAATAAATGAAAAGCTTACGCACGAAGGCTAGGACCAGAATAGTGGAAAATGTTTGACAATATCAACATAGAAAGGCAAACGTAAAGTATTCGTGATTAAGAATCATACAGGAATTAGATAATTTAAACATGAAAATACTGGAGAAGTGCTTCAGCGTAACTGATAATTGTCAGTTTGGCTTCAAGTCAAAGAAATAAACAATACAGAGATGTCTTCAGGACGAAGGAACTTTACAAGTACCAAGCAATTACTAGTGATTATACCACAAATTTGTCGATTCTAAAAAGACGTTTGATAGCCTGACAAACAACAATTAGATGGGAACCACTAAAACAGAAGCTACTGTACATTAAAATGACCATTTGAGCTGATGTTTGGGTACCATGACACAAGATACAGATTGAGACAAGAACAGGAATGTCAAATACAGTATCTGGGTACAATAACACAAGATGCAGACTGAGACAAGAGGAGCAGAAGTGTCAAATTGAAGTGCGAACAGCACTGGGTTCTTTGTTGTTTACCTTGATAAAAGAGGAAACTAAAAAGGAGTATAAAAAGCACTAGTCTTTTGGATCTGCTGAAAACAGACGATCAACATCAATTGCAGAATCTGAAGGAGACGTAACGCAAACATTTAACAGACGGATGAGTGGAATGGAGTGAGAGGACAATCAATGCTAACAAAATGAACTTTTATGGTAACTGGGAAAGATGCAATGTCAAAAGAACATGTGGGAGAGAAAATGTTGGTCACAGAGGATCTTTTAGGATGGTCACACATGTTTTAGGAGAAGTGTGGGATGTGGAAATCTGTATTATGTATCAACTGGAATATATTATGTCACAAGATAAGACTCCAGACTCTCAATTACAAAAGGTGGTGTTGGAAATGCGTAAGAATAACTGGGAAAGAGAAAGATGAGGAAAAACCAAGTTAAAAAAAATGTAGTTGAATCACGTCACTGGACTAAACTTCCTCTTCAATATAACCTCAACAATACAGTCACCTTCTGGCACTCATATTTGCAGCAGCTATCAAGCCTGTGCAGAAGCAGAGTTACGAATACTGCACAACATTGAAAAAACTTGCCAAATGCTTTGGCAAAAACTTATGGATTACCTGACCCCAGTAATTTATAGACAACCTTGATATATATATCCTAATGACTGACACCCCAGAAACTCAACTTCAGACAACACAAAGATATATAACGAGAATGAAAAAGGAATTTGATCTTACCCTAACACAACTAAAGCAACAATATTTCAATAAAAAGAGAAGATTCAAAGTGTTTAATAGGTACAAGATGAGGCCTATATTAGGAAAATAAAGAAAATATGAAAAAAACAATTAAATTTGAACACTTACCACCTCATTGGGGGTGAACTGCAGTCGTTGGCAACCTGTAAAACCAAAGTCAAATTGAGTTCAAGTTGCAACAGGTCAACTTAAAGGCTTAAATAGTACACTGTTTCTTTTCAATTTCCACAATGCTACTTAAATCCTGACTTATTTCAGTAATAGCAACTAAACAGGCAGAAATAGGGACAATCTCCATTCTCCCATCATGAAGAGCAGAATGAAAGCTGGCAAGACTTTATATCACCCTGATATCTGGCTTTCAAAGCCGGGGCTGAATTGGACAAAGCTATGGGAATACCCTGAGTAATTTGCAAAATACCCGATGATGGGCAAAGAAGGGGGCATTCAAGATTAGTACACATCAACACAAGATGGCAGAGTGGTGAGGGTATAAAAATAGAGGAACTAATTTAATGAATGAAAACCTGACTAAGCCGAACACTGTTGTACTTTCAGCCAATCAGTGCTTAAGACTGTGAAAAGGAAGAGTTGGAGTGGGTGGAAAGCAAGAAAGAAAAAAGTAGTAGGAAAAATTTATGAGAAAACAAGAACAAATTCAGATCTATGATGGAAGGGGAGACACATTAACGAGAAGAAACTCTGCAAGCAAATGAAACGGTTCTGGGTAGAAGAAATTAACAAAATGCACGCGAACAGAACCAAACAAATATGGAATGAAGAGGAAAGGAAATATGAAAGGGGGTTACAACAGGAGTATGAAGAAGGGGACATATACAACAATAAATTCCAGAACAAGACCTAAACAATAAGAGTAATGTGGATGTCTAAACTAAACGAGGGAAACGTGAAAAAATGATAAGATAAACTGGAGAAGAAAGAAAATGGACCAGACGGCTGAAGACCAGAACTGAAAAAGGTTATAAGAAAAAAGGAGAATAGTACAAATATTCTAACAGTTAACAAAGTGAAATAGAAACTAAGAAACCACAGGAATGGAGGAGGAATGGAGGCAGTCAAAATCTAATATGTCAAGAGAAAATTCAGATTACTACTGTGAAAGAATAGATGCCAATAGCCATAACAAACATCTCCTACAAAAGACTGGTGACACTGATTAAGGAAGACACATAGGAACATCTTAGACCACATGATGACTACATGATGAGGCCATGAAAAACCAAGGATGATTTTCAAGAGGGAGAATGGAAGACGATACTTATTCATACAGCAGTGTATTGTCGAAAAGAGCCACAGAAGGATGACCTACAGAAAAAAGCGAAGACTGACAGTAATACTGACATTCCAGGAAGGCTAGAACACATAACATATGGATAAAAGGGGCAGAAAGTAGGACAGATGAATGACCAAAAAGACCTTTTGAAAAAATCGCAAAAAAGGCACAAATGAAAAAGATTAAGGGAAATTCTCACATGCAAAGCCCATCAGAGAAGATAATGGAAATTTACCAAGATCCTCCAATATGATTCCAACTTACCTGGAGATATATGAAGCTCAAACAAGGCCAATGATTCTAAGCAGCCACCTGGGGTTTAGACTGAATCTGAAATAAAAAGAAGAATCAGTCTTGCCATAAATTTAATATTTCTAAACTATGACAATATCTTTAAAAGAAATATGACTACACTGTATCAAGATTCAAGAGTGTAATGGAGAAAGAAAACCACAATAAAATTAATCAACAAAGAGTACTGATTTCATATTGATATTTACCATTGTCAGTTGGCTGAAATACTCCCAGGTAGCTCCATTGGCAGTGGCCTTACAGTACAGCCTGCAAAGATGGAAAGGATAACATAAGTACTTTGGCAGTCCAAAATCACATAAAAAATTGAATTGTCCGAGTAACAAAAAGTTCTCTCACTGTTCTGTGAAATTCTTCCGTAAGGTCAATATAATAGCCCAATTTTACCAGTAACCTCATGATAATGTTAACTTACCTTTTCATTTAGAAAGTAAGAGACTTTCTATGTAAGAGAGCATAGTCGAGACCCCTTCTCTTCACCTGCAAAATAAAAATAATAATTAGTCTTGCAATAAATTTAATGTGTTTATATATCTAACAAAATATGACAAGAGGGGGGTGATAAATCTTGCTTATTTGTCCACTGTTCTAACCAAGTGAAAAAGGTTAACACAACTGAATCCCTGTTTCGACTCTTTCCATCAAATCTCAAGAGTGTTTAACAAGGAATTTTAGAAGAGAATCAAAGAATTACTGTAACTTGAGGACATAAGATTTCTGCTTTTTTTTTTATTTCAACAGACTTGGACATGCAATGATGTTCTATTCAAGAAAAAAGAAAAATTCCACTTAATACTTCTCATTTTTTTCAATCCCCTATGCAGCAAGTGATTTAAGGCACTTAAATGTTTCAATAAAAAGGTGAATCTGACATTAGTATTTTGTAACTGTCCTACTCAGAAAAATCTCAACTGTCCTGATAACAGCTGATTCAAATAAGCTAACAAAATTTTCATTCTTGAAATGTTACTGAAACTATCTTGTTCCTGAGTTGTTACTTGAACCAATTCCTGAGAGATTTGAACTGAGGAATGAACCTACCTTCCTGCACCAGCAGGTAGATCTCAGGGGCTCTCTCCCTCTCCAGGTGGCTGTCTTTGCTGACTCTGTGAAATAAAAGATACTTGTTAAGACTTATGTCTTTGTCTAACATACATTCTTGATGTTCCTTGTAACTTTAAGCTTTAAACTTAAGATCAGGGTTGGGAGATCTACTCTTAAAAGTACATTATTTAAGTGTGGAATCCAGTGTTACTTAAATCGACTGTTTCATTTAGAATTAAGACTCAACATGCACAGAACAGGACACCAAGATTTCTCTGCTCCAAAATGGGTGAGAGCTGTCTAGGAACTAATCACCCAAAGGAATTATTACTACTATTGCTATGATAATGTGATGAACATTAATACTGTGTTATTATTATTGTTGTTATTACTTCATAGGAATAAGTCTTTTTGACTGGGGGTACATATTTAAGGTGTACAGAATAAGGGACTTCTACAGTCCCACAGCCTGAAACAAACAGGAATAACACATGGATAAAAGGGGCAGAGGGTAGAACAGATTCATGACCAAAAAGACCTTTTGAAAAAAGTGCAAAACAGGGACAGACGAAAAAGATTAAGGGAAATTCTCACATGAAAAGCCCATCAGAGAAGACAGTGGAAATTTACCAAGAACTTCCAATATGATTCCAACTTACCTGAAGATATATGAAGCTCAAACAAGGCCAATGATTCTAAGCAGCCACCTGGGGTTTAGACTGAACCTGAAATAAAAGGAAGAATCAGTCTTGCCATAAATTTAATATTTCTATACTATGACAATATCTTTAAAAGAAATATGACTATATTGCATCAAGATTCAAGAGTGTAATGGAGAAAGAAAACCACAATAAAATTAATCAACAAAGAGTACAGATTTCATATTGATATTTACCATTGTCAGTTGGCTAAAATACTCCCAGGTAGCTCCATTAGCAGTGGCCTTACAGTCTGCAAAGATGGAAAGGACAAGATAAGAACTTTGGCAGTCCAAAATCACATAAAAAATTGAATTGTCTGAGTAACAAAAAGTTCTCTCACTGTTCTGTGAAATTCTTCCGTAAGGTCAGTATAAAAGCCCAATTTTACCAGTAACCTCATGATAATGTTAACTTACCTTTTCATTTAGAAAGTAAGACTTTCTATGTAAGAGAGCATAGTCGAGACCCCTTCACTTCACCTGCAAAATAAAAATAATAATTAGTCTTGCAATAAATTTAATGTTTTTATATATCTAACAAAATATGACAAGAGGGGGGTGATAAATCTTGCTTATTTGTCCACTGTTCAAACCAAGTGAAAAAGGTTAACACAACTGAATCCCTGTTTCGACTCTTTCCATCAAATCTCAAGAGTGTTTAACAAGGAATTTTAGAAGAGAATAAAAAAATTACTGTAACTTGAGGACAAGATTTCTGCTTTTTTTTTATTTCAAGAGACTTGGACATGCAATGATGTTCTATTCAAGAAAAAAGAAAAATTCCACTTAATACTTTTCATTTTTTCAATCCCCTATGCAGTAAGTGATTTAAGGTACTTAAATGTTTCAATAAAAAGGTGAATCTGACATTTGTATTTTGTAACTGTCCTACTCAGAAAAATCTCAACTGTCCTGATAATAACCGATTAAAATAAGCTAACAAAATTTTCATTCTTGAAATGTTACTGAAACTACCTTGTTCCTGAGTTGTTACTTAAACCATTTCCTGATAGATTTGAACTGAGGAATGAACCTACCTTCCTGCACCAGCAGATAGATCTCAGGGGCTCTCTCCCTCTCCAGGTGGCTGTCTTCGCTGAATCTGTGAAAGAAAAGATACTTGTTAAGACTTTTGTCTTTGTCTAACAGACATTCTTGATGTTCCTTGTAACTTTAAGCTTTAAACTTAAGATCAGGGTTGGAAGATCTACTCTTAAAAGTAGATTATTTAAGTGTGGAATCCAATGTTACTTAAATCGACTGTTTCATTTAGAATTAAGACTCAACATGCACAGAACAGTATACCAAGATTTCTCTGCTCCAAAAAGGGTGAGAGCTGTCTTTTGGAACTAATCACCCAAAGGAATTATTACTACTATTGCTATGACGACGTGACGAACATTAATACTGTATTATTATTATTGTTATTATCAACATTATAGGAATAAGTCTTTTTGACTGGAGGTACATATTTAAGGACCCACAATCCCACACATGTAAAAGTATCTTGAGTACTTTGTGCTAAGTACTTTAATCATTAGAGATCAATTTCAAAACTACGAAGTTCTGGTAAAAAAAAAACTTGAGCTATTCATTAGAGCTAAATTATTCACCTCCACTCTCCTGGCCACAACAAACAAAACCGCAGTTTGAATGTGAACAGTTCACAACAACAGCTCCTTTAGTCAAAGGAGAGAGAAAACCAGACTGAATAAGACACTAAGGAAAGTCTGACTTGTTAAAAAAATAAACCCAGTTGACAGAAATGTCAGCAGGCTAGCTTACCAAAGAAGGATCCACAATAACTTATAGAAATGTTTCAGTAATGGAACAACAGTACAACCACACTAAAATTATAATGTCCAGTACAGGAAGAGGAGGAAACCTTCGTAAACACACTAACACATAGCTACAATAAACACAAAGTAGCAAAGAGTCACATGAATTTTGTAAAACTGACAAAGGTATTACAGAAAACCTTTAATCAGCAACTGGAATTTAGAAGTAAATTAGCTATTTGAGGAAGGATTTGTCCTAATTGGAAGGACAATAACACATCCAAAACTCAGGCCACAAGATGAAATGTGTGTGTGGTGTGTGTAAATTAACACCCTAAGGAGTTTTTATCTAACTGGAAGGAAACTAACACATTCAGCAACTCAATACACAAAGGGAAATGTAGAGGCAGCAGCTTCAATTAAAATTTCACATAACCACACTGGCTTATTTGCACAATAACCCAACTGCAGAGGAATACAGAACAAGCACAGTGAATCCAATATGTCATACCAGCAGGGGACAATTCACAATTCACAATTTTTCAACAAGCAGCCAACACTCGGAAACAAATGATAAAATCACAATCTTTCAACAAGCAGCCAAAACTTGGAAACAAATGATAAATTCACAATCTTTCAACAACCAGCTAACAATTGGAAACAAATGATAAATTCACAATCTTTCAACAAGCACCCAACACTTGGAAACAAATGATAAATTCACAATCTTTCAACAAGCAGCCATCACTTGGAAACAAATGATAAATTCACAATCTTTCAACAAGCAGCCAACACTTGGAACAAATGATAAATTCACAATCTTTCAACAACCAGCCATCACTTGGAAACAAATGATAAATTCACAACCTTTCAACAACCAGCCAACACTTGGAAACAAATGATAAATTCACAATCTTTCAACAAGTAGCCATCACTTGGAAACAAATGATAAATTCACAATCTTTCAACAACCAGCTAACAATTGGAAACAGGACATATTCACAATGTTTTGTTAACCATCTGACAACTGGACATTACAAATTCACAATCTTTCACACAACCAACCAACACTTGCAAATGTAGGGCTGACCACATACACATCACAATGAAACTCCACATGAAATTCATCCTCATATGTGGAAAAATGACACCACATATTGACAACATATCTCACAGAAAATATCAAGAAACTCACCAACACTTTCACAAACTAACCTAACCATGATATTTCCAGTTCAAATTCTAAGTTGACCTAATTGCACTTTGAATGTGACCAACATAAATGTTTTACACAGAAAAGCAAAGTAGATACAGTCTTCTATTGCTATAAGACTGTCAGTCTTCTGTTGTTATAACACTCCATAAAAAAAAAAACAGATAAAAACTCACTCACAGAGGCAAAAAGAATCACCACCACACAAAAGAACAATTTGAAGGTAAATGGTTAATAGCAAGTCATTCAGTCTGAGGAAAGAGAAAACTAGTCTGAACCAGACTGTGAGGAGTTGAGTCTGAAAAAGTAAACACTGGACTTGTTTACTTAACTACCAGTAGAGTAGTTAACCAGGACAACAAAATAACCACTAATGATATATGTAAAGATTTTAACAAAGGAATTTGTGGAATGACTAAAAATAAAACTAAAATGTTCAATAGAGGAAAAACATTTACTTTCTAAATCTGCTAAATCTGACTAATTTCAACAACTGCAATTGAGTGATGGGTTAAGCATGAAAGGGAATTTGGGAACATGTACCTATGAAGAGAGAGAGAGAGAGAGAGAGAGAGAGAGAGAAACTGCAATGGTTCTCTGAGAGAGAGAGAGAGAGAGAGACTGCAATGGTTCTCTGAGAGAGAGAGAGAGAGAGAGAGAGGACTTCAATGGTTCTCTGAGAGAGAGAGAGAGAGAGAGAGAGGACTTCAATGGTTCTCTGAGAGAGAGAGAGAGAGAGAGAGAGACTGAAATGGTCCCCTGAGGGAGAGAGAGAGAGAGAGAGAGAGAAAGAGAG